>CAHIKZ030000034.1:1330000-1765255 GCA_903632075.3 Acanthosepion pharaonis | reverse complement strand
CTAGCAAATATATATGGCATTCATATTTTTATTCCAATCTAGAAAGGAGATTAATAAAGGGAGGAGATTAGTAGTTTAATTTCAGATGAGGCTATCAGTAGAATTAGAACTTAATGTTTGAGAAGTGAGACCACAAGCAAGCAGATGAAGTTAAACATCACATATGTGTTTGTTTGCTAGAAAGCAATAGAGACAAATACAGTTAATTTCAGTTTCAAGATAACAGAAATAATAAATGAAATCTACAACAGTGGCGGTATACCAGAAGACCTAAGTAGATCTATTTTCATATCACTGCTAAAGAAGTCAGGTGCAAATGAATGTAAACTTCATTGGACATTCAGTTTATCAAAACTTACATCCAAATTCTGAATAGAGTGCTCAGCAGAAACAGACTGGTAATGGGCCAAGAACAGTGTGGTTATGTTAAAGACACTGGAACAAGGAAAAAAAGATTTATGCTCATAATGATATTAGAGTAAGACAAATATAGAAGCAGGTGTATCTGTGTTATATATTATGCAAAGTTGTTTGATAAAGTATGAAAAAACAGTTGGAACTTCAAGGTAACCTTGACATAGTTGGGAAGGATATTAGAATAATCAAAAACCTATACTGGCAGCAAACCACCTGCATATGCCTAAAAAAATGTTCAGCAGATATACAAAAATACAAAGGAGTGTAAGACAAGGATGTATCATTTCACCAGACTTATTCAACCTATACAGCGAGAGAATTAGATGTCCTACCAGAATTCATTATTTGTGACGAGTATCTTAACAACAAAAAATATGCAGATAACACAATGTTGATAGCAGACATGGAAAGAAAACTACAAAAACTCCTACAGAATGTAATGAAGGAAAGTGAGAAGTAATTATTAACTGCAAGAAGACTAAAGACATGGTTGTTAGCAAAATGATACTGAAATCAAACAAATACAAAAATTTAAATATCTGTGAAGTGTTATGACAGAATACAGAAAGTGTGGGACTGAAATCAGAAGGTACATTGGGATAGTGGAATATGCATTCCAAAAGTTAAGCAGAGTATTAAGAAACTGAAAAATATTGTTAGAAACAAAGAAAAGAGTACTGAACTCAGTCTTCCTATACGGCAATGAATGCTGAACAATCTCCTCAAAGATGAAAAAGAGACTTGAAGCAACAGAAATATGGTTCTAAAGAAGGATTCTGAGGATACCATATAATTCTATAGAAGGATTTTGAGGATACTATGGACTGAACATGTAAGCAACAACAAAGTTTTAGAGAAAATGGAAACACAAATGGAACTTATACTCAACATCAGGAAGAGACAATTGAAATTTCTCAGGTACCTAATGAGGAAAGAAGGCTTGGAAAATCTGATATTCACAGGACAGAATGAAGGCAAGAGGGATTGAGGAAAACAATGCATAATGTATGTAGAGAGCTTGTGCAAATGAATGGTAGAATAAGGTTAGGGAGAATTAACAAAAAGACAAAATTTATTGAATGATACGAAGGACAGGAAATTGTGGAGAATCCTGATTGCCTACATCCTGAAGGGACACAACACATAGGAAAAATGAAAAAAAGGTTTATGTTGACTGCTTAGGAAATGACAAGATATTTAGTAATTTATTTGTTTCTATCACTACAAATTTGTTACTGATCTTGAAAATAACTATGTCCAGCAGGAAGTGCTTGATCTTAGAACAGAACATTTCTATATTCTTGACCTGACAAATTTTGCTCAGAGGAAAGAAAGAAGAAAAGATCATATTATGTTGTTACTTTTCTGCAATGGACAAGATGGTAGCAGAAACCTGTGAAGGTAATGCAATTAGAAGCAGTATGAGTTATGAATGACTTGTAAAATTTGACTTAGAGGAAAAACCAGTATTTGGAACCATTTCAGTGATGATTTTAAATGTTGGAATTAGCTGAAAACTTTGGCATCAATAATTCAATGGTTACAAAAATGTTTGTAAAGTATTATAAACATTGAAAAATCAGAAAATTAGGCCCACAAAAATTGTCAGTGAATCATTGGATAGCATCTTATCACTTGTTTTTTACTTCTTGCAAACATGTCAAAATTTAAAAAGTTGGTTCAGTAGGATAATCTGAAGCCTTGAAAAATCATGATTAGATCCAAGACGGTCTGCTGTATCAGCAGCAATAGCTAATCATTTGGGGGGAAATGTTATTGCATTATATTTGGTGGGATATAAGCAGTATGCTGGATTAAGAATTACTAAAGACTTGTAAACCTGTTACAGTCAAGTTGTCATTTTCAAAATCTGATCAGTGCACCTGAAAAAAAGACCATATGTTGCTTTGTTGACAAAAATAAAAAAAAAAATAAAAAAAAATAAATGGAATTAGGATGGAAAATTCTTCCTTATGGCATGTTTCGCCAGTATTATCAAATTATATGTTTTGATCAATGCAGCACTTAAAGATTTCATTGACGGCTTTATTAAAAAAGCCAAAAATGATACTTGAAATAATGGCGGTGAAAAGAGTACATGCACTAAATAACAGGCCAATTGATTTGCAATGAAATATAAGATTTATTAGACAAATTAAGAAAATGAAGTTTAAAACAAGAGTTTCTTTTGCTAGACGTAAATTGTATACATAATTAAATGTTCATGAATATGTTATAGTTTTTACTATGTTATAGTAGAAACTTACTGTGTTTGTGCGTAGCGTTCACAGCCGTTTAAGCTTCAGCATGGAAAGTTCATGCCATTAGTTTGATAGAGGAAAAACCTGAAGGAGAGAGGTTTACGTGTTTTTATATTCAAGAGCTGCTGCTGCTAAGTTTTATTTTAGAGCTGCTATTATGTTTAAGGTCAGTACAATAGAAACAGGAGTTAAATATTTTTGATAATCAGGCATATTTATTAGTTTTGTAACTTTTTAGTTTTATTTATTGTTACAAAGAAAAAAAAATATTCATGCTAATACTTATTCCTTGGTAGCACTTTTAATTGGACAGAATCTATTTACTCATAGCCTAATGTTTCGCCACTGAAATTTACTCTTTCAATTTTATTTGTAAGAATTACATTTTATTTTTAGTTTTCAGAGTGAGACCGACTGATAAGAGACAATGACTTATTGACAGTAATTTTACAAGTGACAATTGCTACCACTTCCTCTCTATAGCAATCGAAAGGGTCATATATTGATTTTTTCTATATCTTTCACTTGAATATATAAACCATTTCATTAATTTTTCATAAACAGCTTGAATGTTACTATGTCTTCTTGTTGACCCTGAAGATATGCGGTGTGGTGTAATGGATAAGGGCTTGGAATGAGAAATCGGAGAGTTGAGTTTGTATTTCATTCGGATTCGTTACATTCATTTATGTGCAAATACCCGTTGGAAAGATATGCTTCCATCTGCCTCGCTATGGATTGAACAGCAGGATAGACTGGGCCCTATGGCCTTGATTGACAACCAGTCTATTGCAGAAAACATTGCAGCCTACTGTAGGAAATCTACTGAGTCAGTCATGAATCGAAAGAGACATGATCGTCCAATCATGTGCCAAGGGAGAACAAGAGACACTCACTGTGTTACTGGCCCTAAGAACCTGCTGATATATATATATATTTTTAATGGACTGTGATTAGACGGTTAAAAGGTGAACAGCCCCCTTTTGAAGGGACTGGACCTTAGCAGGAGTTGGAAACGAGACCGCTTAGAGAAGAGTTTGTTTCTCCCTGCTGAAAAGGCAGGCAGCGTTTGCCCATATGTGAAGGATGCAGTTTCTGAAGGCAAGTTTTGAGAAGTCTTCTCGAAGAAGCTCCAGAAAAGAAAGTTGAAAAGAAGTCCATAAGTGGAGTTTGGAGCTAAAGCCGTCTGAGAAGAAGGAGCAAACACGTGCGTTTTCAAAAAGCGTTTTACCACGTGTTTAAGTAAATTTTTACCTTCCAGTGGCCGTAAAAGAAAGGCATAATTTCCCGGCGAACGAGAGGAAAATAAGTGAAGAAAGGAGGGAGTTTGGTCACCAAGAAGAGAACCTTGTCCTCACAAGAGAGAAAAGAAAAAAGATGAAAACTTTTGAACCTTGAAAGGACTGAAAGTGTACTGAAGAGCATTTTTTTTATTGTTATCATTGATACAGCAGATTGCCGCTATTCTTTTTGTTTTGGTATTTGGTGCATTGTAATTTTTAAGTTTGTTTTCTGCTATACTTTTTTTTACATTGTGTTACTCAGAGAATAGTTTATCTTATTCTCAGCAAAAAGGGACGAATTTTTGCAAGAACCTTTATTTAGCTGGTTAGAAATAAATAAATATTTTTTCTTTGTAATTGAATCTGATTTGCATTTTTTTATTTTTTTTTCGTTATTAATTCAGGCAATAGTGAAAATACTGTTGCAGCAGGTTTTATTTTCTGAAAGAAAATAAAATTTCCGAAATGGAGCTTTTAATAGTATGCTTGGAAAAGGAGATAATATTTGACATTCTCTACTATACAAGGTCTATATATGTATTAATATATCTGTTATATACAAACATCTTAACAAGATGGAAGGAAGGGTTCGAATAACGCAGATAATCCCAAAATCAGCTAAATGTAAAAACATTTTATATACAAGAGTGGAGTACACATACGTAAGCCATACTAACATAAGTCACAAATTGTTCCCCACAGATAAATTTAAGCACATATAAGAAGGCAAGCAGTATGTAAAAGGTATGACTAGAAAACAGGTCTCACTTGTAACATCCCTAAGAGGGACAAAGTAGTATGTCTTCAGTTCCTCTTCAGAACACACAAGGCATACACCATCCTCTGTGGGAAGCCAAGCAGCAACTGTGACAGCCAAACAGAGACTAACTATTCTCACCAATGGATTATTCTCTTTATTCTTCAAGGACTCCTTAAGGCATCAGTAAATTCTTCTTCCCCAAAATGTATTATGTATTGCCTACACTTTCATCATAGGAATAAGATTCAAGGAAAGTAAAGAAACATCAACAATTTCTCTTAATTGTATTAGATTTCATTTATTTTCATTGGAAAGAGTAAAATTAGTTATATTTTTTATTGACCACTAATAAAAAAAACAACAAATTTCATAGATTTCCTTCTGCTGCACTGGTCAATCATAAATTTATATATTAACATAAAGGTCAAATATAATCTGAAATATATTTTTTAATTTAGTTTTGGCAAGAAGTTAAACACTTTCTATCAAAACATATCTATATGTTTATTTGAAGTTGAAAAGAACTTTATAAGAGTTGTGCTTTGTTTTCAGGAAATTAATGACTCTCTCAAATTATTATAAAAATGAGTGAGAGAAATTAGCAATATTGATGCATATGGGGTTCTGTTCCTACTAAATCTTTCTTTTTATGTGCCGTGTCTTTTCAGGACGTAGGTGATCATGGTTCTCCACCTCCCTTTATCCCTTGCAGCTGTTAACAATTTCCTTCCCTCTGCCATCTCCCCCAAGCCACTGTCTTCCACTTGCTTAAGGCCGCTAGGTATGTTGTGCATTGTTTTCCCTTGTCTCTCTTTTCCTCTATTTGACCCGTGATTATCAGATTCTCCAGGTCCTCTTTCCTTATTATGCGTCCCAGGAACTTCATCTGCCTCTTCCTGATATTAAGTATAAGCCCCCTCTTTGTTTGCATCCTCTCTAAGACCTCATTGTTACTCACACGCTCGGTCCATGATATCCTTAGCATCCTTCTGTAGAACCACATCTCTGCCGCCTCGAGTCTTTTCTTCACTGAGGAAATCGTCCAACATTCGTGCCGTAAAGAAGGTGTTACGTGTTGATAATTGTAACAAAGTTAAAAAAATGATTTACCACAACACAGAGCTAAATCACAAACAAATATTTAATTTAATAAAACAGAGCATAAAATATATACAGGATAAACAATTGTGGCCTACAAAACAGAAAACACAGAGTTACTGGCAAGTCTTACAAGGGAGAAGGAAAGGGAGTCAAATATCTTTATCACTTTAGGGCTAGTGAAGTAATCTAAGTGCTATATTTGGAAATCCACAAAGGTGTGTAAATAAATATCAATTTTTAGTTTGGTCAATGAAAATTAGTCAAAATTCTATTTACCAAATTTGTTCCATGAAATTCTCTTTTGGGTTTTTTTTGGTCGGCAACTTTTTATAGAGATTCTTTCGGCTGGATATAATAATCCTTGAATCAAAAGCCGGAGTTGATAACAGCAGAAATTCCCTTTCAGCAACTGACAACCCTTTTCCAAAATCCCATTTTTATAGGGGCTAACACCTAATTTGCATATTTCTAGATGTTTCTCGAATCATCTAGATTTTTCTCGAATATACTAGAATGATCTAGAATCTTCCAAACATTCTATTTCTAATTTCTCTATTTTACAACTACTTCATGAATGAAAACTTTTTTGTAATAACAAGTAGAACTCAGTGGAATCCATTATTATAGAAATGCATCCTCGTATCAGAAGGACAGATGTCACATAACAGCTCAGTATTCTTTTCTTCGTTACAAAAGAAATCTTCCTTTGTTGCAATACTCTGCCCAGTTTTTGGAATGCGTCCTTGGCCATTCCAATACGTCTACGGATCTCAGTTTTGCATTTACCGTCCTCTATCTTCCCAGATATTTAAACTTTCAAGTTTGCTTGATTCTAATGTTCCCTGCAAATCGCATTTCGGGCTCATCCTTTTACTGATGACCATGCATTCTGTTTTCTTGTAGTTTATGCTTAGTCCCTTCTTCACACTCTCCGTCGCCTAGTAAATATCTTCCAATAAACATAAAAAAAGTTCAGAAAATATTTTATTATACACATAAATTTAATTACTTTGTAATGATAAAGAATCAGTCGTTGCAGAATAGTGAAAGAATAATAATTTTCAAAGAAATCGAATGATTATAAAACATTGTATTTGAATACTTTGTTTGTTTTTACAAACAAAAGACATAGAGTATAATTCAAGCAATAACAAAGAAATTGCCAAAAAGTGCAACTTCATTTTTCAGTTTTTTTAAATTTCCATTGATATCCGTAGGCATTTATCCACGGTCGGAGAATTGCTCAAACCCCCCCACTCTACAGTGCTTTCACAACACCCCCCACCCCCAAGGAGAGGTACTGCCTGGTGGGGATAGCGCCCTGGGGCATGAACTGATATTATTTTCAACTTCCTCGGCATAAAGGAACTAGCAACTGTCTTATGGAACACATTTTATTTTTAACAATGTTGAACTTGATATTATTATCATCAAATGAAGTTTAGTAGTGTGTCCATTCATATGAAAATATATGGACCAAGTGTATTTAAGGCAATTCTTTATAAATGTCTGTAATTTATAAAATAACTAACAAATGTTTTATTGAAATCAAGTCATTCAGTAATTTTGAATAGATGCCTGGAATTTGTGTGTTGTTACATATTCGTCTAATACGTAGTGATAGCAACAAATAAATCACTGAATAACCTTTAACCCTTAGTACTAGCAGTAGGAAACCAAAATAATACATAATTAACAATAAAAGAAAAATTAAAAGTTAAGTAATAAAATGATTTAAAAGATAGATATGAATGATATTTATCAATAAATAAATAAAAACTAGATTCTAACAAAAAAACAAAAACAAAAAAAAATAGTTCAATGACAGATCATGTAGTCCTGCCAGAAAAGCAAAAGCCTTTTATCTCTGCATACGTATATGCATTTTGAAATATACAAACATTTCTCTGAAATGTATACGAAAGCCTTTTATTTTATTGATTTTGCTTATGCTTATTGTGTTGTATCTTGTATATGATTTGTTTGTAATTTATATATTTCCATTGCGGAATGGACGCACGCACGCAAACTCACACAGGCACACAAATAATACGGAAAAAATGTGCACCAATGCATAAAAAAGAAAAAAAAGACAATTGCTGATACCCCCTGAAGAGTGGGCCGACGGAGTCGGGATGCTGAAGGTAACATGAATCAGCTAAGTGACAAACTTTTACTTATATTAACTCTCTCTCTTTATATATATATATATATATATATATATATATATATATATATATATATATATATATATATATATATATATTTGGCTTTGTTGTATTACATCAAGCACTATTTTATTAAAACCACCACATTATGTGCAATTCATATAATTATATATATATACATTTAAAAACATTCTTAATGGTACAGAACTTGAGTATTGCTGTAAAGACATTTAGCTGAATATTACTTGGCATAAGTAAAAAAAAAAAAAATGAAAGTGCAAAACAACCGGTTTCGCTCCCACTCTTCAAGGGTGTAAAAACATTAAAATACAATAATTTTTTTAAATTTGCAAATGATTGATGAGAGGACAGAAAAAAAGAAAGTGAGGGAGGGAAGTAATAGAGACTAAATATAGCAAGCCCCAGCAAACAATCACGCTGTTTACAGAGAGAAGGTCTGCGAGACTTGATAAAGATTTACTCCAGTACTTTTAGGTGAAATAAAGAATGTGTCTGGGACAAAACAGTAAACCAGTCAAAACTAAATTCAGCTGCACACTTCCTGTTATTTATAAGGTGTTCACAAATTGAGGATCCATAGGTGTTTGGGATCAGTTCATTCGAAACCAAGGTGTGATTCCTGACCTTACTTGGCACGTGTTGCTTTATTCTTGCATCTAGTTGTTGGGTTGTCCTCCCTAGGTAGTTGACTCTGCAATCACAATTATATTTATATATAACAGAATTCACTTGATGAGGGAGAGAACATCATTACGAATAGAAGAGAAGATTGGCCTGGTATTGAATACAACACGAACTTCACGGACACTAGAAGAAATTTGCCTGGAGAGGTTTGCATATTCAGCTCCAATCCAAGGAAGTCGCAAATAAACAGAGCACCTTTCTACCAGGCTTAATCTTTTTGTAACTAGCAATCTTGTCATGAATGACAGAATGAACAACATTGGGCGGATACCTATTGTTACATAGAGTCCTCGTCACAAAATCAATTTTACTGTCCAGGATGGTCTCGGAACAGATCATAAACGCCCTATGAGTCAGAGTTTTGATGAGGTTTATCTTCTGCATCTTTGGACAAAAGGAATCCCAACGCGTGTACAAGCCGGCAAAAGTGGACTGAGGTCAGAAACGATGTTGGAGTACGGTGAATCAATACATCTAAAAAAAACAAGTTGAGAATTGAACTCTTTCTCAACCATAAACCTCAGAGCTGGATGAAGGCTATTGAGAGAGGGGAGAAATTGATTCGCTTCTTCATCATGAAATAAACAAAAAGTATCGTCCACATACCGACAATATAATTGAGGACGAAGTGAACCACAAAGCAATCTCTCCTCATGAAAACTGACAAATAATATCCTTCACATTATGCTCAACTGTTCACCCATATGTCTTATGTATTAAAAGTTTAAACCTAGTTTGTAGTTTAGTAGGTAATTTTTTTTACAACTATGCTGACGAACAAATCCCAAATATTAGGTTACGATCAAAAAAGAAAGTGCATTCCATATTTGATTCTCACCCCCTGTAACAATCGCTGAAGGGACTGTTATATGCGTTCCTCAGTTTAGAGACTTTAATATTTGGTAAATGATAGTAATAGTGTTAAAATTCTGAGAATAATTTTAATGTTCCGTACAAATATACACATATCGCATTTACATGCGTGTAGCTGTAATTTCTGCAAGTCTGTTACTATGTGACCCCTTAGTGTGTGAGAAAACTAGCACGTGTTCTTTAGTTACTGCTGGCCAAAGAGACACGGTAATTTTGCTCTCTGTTACTACAGTCTGAAATTATATATAACTCACATTTTGAGTTTGTTCAGGATTGTTATTTCTCTTTTTGATATATATATATATATATGTTTCAAGATGTATTTTTTTTACAATGATGTTCATCCTGTATAAAGACCGGGAGTCACTGGAGGTAGAGGTTTACAGAGTAAGAGGCACAGTTTATGGGAATATGTGGTTGACCCTAGACTTCAACATGTCCAGATTGTAGTGATCAGGAAAGCATCGTTTTGGTAGTTGGTTCCACAAAGCAATGGTTCGTGGCAAGAAGTTGCTCAAGTGAACCATTGGAATGGTGGAACTAAGGAATGTAGTTCATTTGAGCACTTGGGGTTTTGGTAGGTGAGACGCAGTTAAAAATAACTTTGGATTGCGTAACCCAGTCCATGTAGACAGTCTTTGATTATGAAGATATCCAAGTATCTGGATGTGAACCTTAAGCTGACTTGGTGGTCTCAGGCTTCAAATTTGAAAGAATTCTTTTCGAGACATAGCGGTTATGCGCCCACACTACTACTAAATATGAACAGAGAAGCTCGGTGAGTCAGCTCCTAGGGAACATGCCCAACTGGTTAGTCAGATTAGCAAATCTGTGGTATAAATGGAATATTTACTGTATCTTAATTCACCAAGGCAAAACCTGTACATGCTAACACCTCTAATCAATTTAAATCAGAAACATTTTTTTTGTTAGGCAGATAATTTTGGAAGATTATCTGCTTAACAGAAAAAAGGAGTAAAATAATGACTTAATACAGAAATATGACATCCCCTTTTCCCCACAAAAAACAACATGAATACATTTTTTTGGAAGAGAAGTTGGAAAGGTCCTAATATATGTTGAGGAAATTGTAGATTGAAATAGCAGATCAATATCAAGCACTGGAGACAAAATGGGAAAAGGTAAATTTTGATAAGGTCAGGACTTCAGTGTTATGTAGAATGTATTGGGATTTTCCCCGGTCATGTGTGTGTTTGTGCTTGACAGTGTGAGTGGAATGAACAAAAAACCCCAAAGCTTGAAAATAATTGTTCAACAGCTTTTATTTGGTTGAATAATAGTAGTAATTTGTGGGGGAAAAAGAGAGGAGTTTTCCCAGTTAACAATGTACTTGAGTGTAGTAATTGTTTTTGTTGAAAGAGATTTCTTCACAAGTTCCCACGGGAGGAAGGAAAAATCCAAGTGTGAAACTGTTAAGGCAGGCTACATCTTTTGCAGCAAGGGTTGAGTGTAGGTTCCTTTGGTGGGTGTTTCAAAAGGAGATTTCTCCACCAGTTTCCACGGGAGGAACGAAAAATCTAACGTCAAACTGCCAAATTAGTAATCATCTTTTACAGCAAGGTTTGCATGTAGCCCTTCGATAGATGTCTTAAAGGGAGAGACTGCTGAAAGTGAGAAATGGAAAATAATGTAGAGAAAAAAGAAAGGTGGAAAAGAGAGACAGCTGGCTGTGGATGTAGAAGCAGCTAAAATTGAATGAAAAAGATTCAAATATACCCCAGTCATAGCTTTTATAACCTCATGGACTTCCAGTTGTATCCTGCTGATTATTTCTACTGCTACTACTGCTGAATCAAGCAAAGTAAGGAAGCCCACACATGCCACAATAACCCACAAGTGAGATAGTTTTTATAATGGATATAGATTAACTATCAATCATATTGCAACAGAATACAAGTGTAAGGATCAGAATGAGTATAAGAAATGGAAGCATTATAAAGCTGCTACCATTATTTATTGAAAGTTGTATGAAAAGTATTTGAATTTTTTTGAATTCTGAAAGTTTGGGAAAGACTAACCAAAAAAGTAATTACAATACTATTGATCATTGGAGCAAAAAATATGGAAAACATTTTGTTTTCATTGGATTATGATTTAGAATCTGAGCAATTAAAAAAACATCCCAGCTTGAAATAGCAAAGATACTTCAGAAAATATTGGATACTGTGTAAAGAAGAAATGATCGGTTTATTTTCTTAAGTCACCTTTATTTTTAGGTGACCTAAAAGTAAACTTCTTACCAGCAACCAACATCATATGGTGTAAATAATAATAATAATAATAATAATAATAATAATAATAACAACAACAATAGCAGCAGCAATCTATTGATAGAACAGCGAGTAACCTTGTGCAGGCTGTCTTGGAAAAGCTATTGAAAGTAGGTAACACATTATTCAGTGGTTGCACTCAGCGGCACACAAAAGTGTTCAGAATACACTGGAAATGATGCAGGTAGTATGGACTTGAGTGTGCAGCAAAGTGGTACAAGCATTTCCCCTCGTCATTAGCTGAGAATGAGCAAGTTATGCTCATTTTAGATCTGACCATCTTGACTATCAAGGGCTTGGAGAGCAATTGCTATAATACACTTGAGCATAAAAGCACTCATGACTAGATTCTGATAGTTGATGCAGTACCTTAACATTATAGGGGCATCTTCAAGGCAAAAATACAGAGGTACGAAGATCTGGCAGAAATGTACTAAAAAAGTCCTTTTGGTGGTTGGCACACCCAGGACTATTTCTGAGAACCTTTCTGCCTTTCAAGGTGTCTTGGAAATACATCATCGAATGTGCACAGGTGGCGGTGCTGCTTGCAACAGCTCATGGGCTGAGGTAAGTGTTGTTTCTAAACTGTGGATAAGAGCTGACTCCTCACCCGGCTGAAACATCTAAGAGTTGGAGAGGATTAATAATAATAATAATAATAATAATAATAATAATAATAATAATATTTTTTTCAGTGGAAAGTGTCATGACGCCATTTCTAACCTTAGGTCCCTGGGCGGGACCCGGAAAGAAATGTGTAAACGCCAGATATCAAAGGAAATAAAAAAATAATAATAATAAAAGTTCTGGTGCTACACCAGGAATAGCTCTCAATCCATAACTTCACTGTCATAACGAAGAGGTAACAATTCTAGAGTTGATTGCAGAAACAGTTTCCAACATTCAAGCTGGATCCCAATATTTTCTTTAACCTACGGAAATATTCTTCTTTTAATTTTTCTTTCATTTCAGTATTCATCATTTTGTCGCATTGTATTACTTTCAAGGTTTTTATACCCATTTCCATTCTCCAGTGATTTTATTCTCATCAGTTAACTCAATTCCTACTGAGTGTATTAACTTTTCTCTTTTAATCGCCATTCCTACGCATTTCTGTATACCAAATACTTTTCCAATATCTTCACTAAAATCTCTGTGACAAATTAGTAATCATCTTTTACAGCAATGTTTGGTGCACACTGTGTCAATAGAATAGAATTAGAGACACACTGTCATCTTGAAAAATTATCTTTTTCATTTCACTCTACTAACAGATTCTACCAATTGTCAATACTGTTTTCCATTTCTTCATTGAGTTTTTCAAGGTGTTCTTGGTACTTTCTGCAATTTTAACTATGCATAAACATTCAAAAAGTCATGAATAGGCGATCCTGTCACTGTGATTATGTTTTACCTTTATTTTGTGTCGTACGAGTTGCTCCCAAGTATCAACCAGAGACTTGAAGAGATAACACTTTTTTGTATCAGAAGATGTAAACAGATGAGGTGCCATGCAATCAGAGAGAAAAAAATAATGTAATTGTGTTCACTGCATTGAGAGATATCTACGGAAGATGTGAGAAGTAATCACGAGTATAATATTTTTTACAATTTACATATTTTAGGGCAACCATGAAGTTGATCCATATTTTTGCTTATGGTCTTTGATATAATTGCCAAAGCTTTAATAACAATAGGCAATGATATTATCTTGAGATGGTACATTCTACTGATTTCTATCTTGAGGTCTTTGTTTTCATTTAAATGTTTTTCTTGTTTCAAACATCTTATTCATCTTTTCTATGAACACATTCAAATAACATCACTTTTACTCAATGCCGGCAAATCATGCTCATGAGGATTGTAATATTTAGCCTGAAACTTTGGCTTGTCTTCCAGTAAAGTCTTGTCACTTAACTGAAAGCTACTGTACAAATGCAGCAATTTAGTAGGCATTGAGAAGAACTGTTATCCATTCCTTGAGTTGAGATATTTAGGTGAGCAGTGCTGGAAACTGGTCTGTATAGGTATCCATATTTTTCTGAATGATTGTTGCGGATACTGCTTTGCTATTTGCATGCTTGTTTCTTAGTCAAAATTCCATTTCTCTGAAAAGTGCTTAAAATTTAAGTACAAATGAAAACTGAGAAAGGACAAAATTCAAGAAAGTGCTAATAAAAACGTTAATTACAAATGAAAAAGTGAGAAATAAAACAGTGCAAGAAAATTCAAACTGAGAAAGGGTAAGTGATAAAAATCATAATTACAAATAAAAAATAAAAACTGAAAATGTAAAAGAGTGATATAAAAGATAATTGCAAATGAAAGCTGAAAAATATAAAATGTAAATGATAACCATCAATAAAAATGAGGAGAAAAGGAAAGTAATAACACATGAAAATTGACAAATGAAAAAGTGCAAGAAACCGAGGAAAATGATACGTATAAATGAAAACTGAGAAGTCAAAAAGTCAAGCGGGAATATAAATGAAAACTGGGAACTGAAAAGGTGTATGAAAGTGATAAAATCATCAAATATAAATGAAAACTGAGTCCAGAATAGGTGTATGAAAGAAATAAATTGCTAATTATAAATGGAAATTGAGATTGGAAAAGATGTATGATAGTAATAAAAAGGAAGAATATAAATAAGAATTAAAAAAAAGGTGTATGAAAGTGATAAGAACATCAATTGTAAATGAAAATTGAGTCCAGAAATGGTGTGTGAAAGAAAATAAAATCTGGAAGAAAATATATATTTATATATTTTTCAAAAAGAAGACGAAATGTCTTGGAAAATGTGCATATTTACATATTTCACAATGAGAATGAAAAAATAACTCAAAAATATGCATATTTGTGTATTTCCCATAAAAAAAGCCTAAATCTGGTCAAAAAGTTGAATATTTACATAATTTGCAATAAAAAACACTAAATCATGGAAAAAGTTGAATATTTATATATTTTTAATGAAAAAAAGACTAAATCTGTGGAAGAAGTTGCATATTTATATATTTCTTAATAAAAATAAATAAATATGGAGAAAAATTTGCATATTTCTTAATGAAAATGTATAAATCTGGGAAAGTTTCATATTTACATGTTTCTTAAAAAGAATAAATGTATTGGAAAGATTTGAATATTGAGATATTTTTAATAAAAAAGAATAAATATTTTGGAAAAATTGCATATTTACATATTTTTTAATAAAAAAGAATAAATATGGATAAAAAGCACATATTAACATGTTTTTTAATAAAAAAATAATAAATCTGGTTAAAATGTTGCACAATTACATATTAATGAAATGTATAAATCTGAAAAAATAGTAGATTCATAACTTTTTTGCAAAAAAGAATAAATCTGTGTAAAAAGATGCATATTATTGTGAGACCGGAAACTACCTACACAATAGACTCTTCCAGGCCTATATTAAGTAGGCGACATAACACTCAACAGTGACAGTAAGAGTCTAGTACGACTACCAGTGTTGGACACTAACTTATAGTAAGCTCTGCTTACACTATCTCTGTAACTTGTTGTAAATATATCTTTCTTACATCTAATCCGTGTTCCGTGTTTTACTTCTGTGGTCCCAACTTTGGCCCCACATCAGTGGCGACGAGGATTCTAGAAACTTACTCATGGCGAAACCTAAATACCTTACCAATCCCACATCTGGGTCGACGAAGAATTCTAGAAACGCATTCACGTCGAAAAACCGCAATACTTGCCAGTCCCACAACAGTGGCGACAGAAAGATTCGAGAATTTCGTTCTCACCATATCAATAGCGACAGTACTCGAAAAATACACAAACTACACGCGTTCCCCCAGCAGTGTTCAACGAGAAATTAAGCTGGTATTACTACATTAGCGATTTAAAAGCTAAACATCCAGCGTCTACATATATTCCAAAACCAAACATCAGTGACGAGCAGTGTTTCGACATCGACGTAATATTAAAGTCTGTCCAATACGAGAACGATTTTTACACACCCACACACACAGTAAAACAAACTGACAATACAAGAGCAAGTACTGACAGTGTACTCAAGTTTTCGGAAAAAACTATCGAAAATTTGTATATGAGGCTGAGGTAAATAGAAATGCACCTGAAGACTTTATTTACTTGTACATAACAAATAAATAGTCAGTTGTTACAGTCATTTTAGTTAAAAAAATAATTAGTGTAAAAAAGTGCTTTTTTGTGGTAGATAAAATAAGGCTCTTTCCCACGTCTCGTCCCTACAGAAGCCGCAGCAGATCGGGACCAGTACCCCCCTTCAGTAAGTGACTCACAGGAACTGGAAAGCCGTATGAGGAGTTTGGAAGTCATCGGAGGATAAATTTTATTTACTTTTTTAATTCTGAAAAATTTTCCTATTTTTAATTACAATTTTCAATACCTGATTTTCTTACCTAAATAATATGATTTTCAGTTCCTATTAATGTTAACTCAAAGTACAAAGTTTGAAGTGTCTGCATGTAAAATATTTCAAATAAAGATTTATATTTAATATTTTTTTGTTATTTTCAAACTCGGGCATAAAATTATTCTCCCCTCAAATTCACTGTGGTGAGTTTTCTCTTTTTGTAACCTTTCTAAAAAAAATACATAAGTGTGGTGAAAATTTATACAATTAAGTTAAAATTAACGGAATCTCAAAAAAAAAAAAAAAAGAAAAAAGAAAGCTAAACACATATAATTGGTTTAGTTTAACTAATTGTCTGTCTATGTTTTTTTTCTGTAAAAGGGAAAAAAAAGGAACAAAAATCTATCAAGATTTTTTTGTGTACCTCCTCTTAGTACACGTGTTTCAAAGCAACCAAAAAAAAAGCGCTGTCATTTTTAAATATGGAAGATTTACAAAAGTAGTTGCCCAAATGTTAAAACTAAATTTGGATCAGCAACAAAAATCAGAAGAAAGACAACAACAACTATTTTTGGAATTACATAAACAACAAATGGAATTCCAACAAATTACGCTTCAGAATGCTGAACTACAACAGAAACAACTTAAAGAATTACTCGTAAATGCATTAAAAGGCTCAAACTCTGAAAAAGATACAATATTCTCCCACAGTATAATCTACAATTCAATGGAAACCTTTGAATACGTACCAGAGGAAGACAAAACGTTCCAGGCTTTTTACAGGCGCTACGAAGATATTTTCAACGTAGACTGTGAACAATGGCCCAGTAAAATAAAGGTACGTCCACTATTGAGAAAACTGGGAACTACAGAACATAGTAGGTTCGTAAATTTCATACTACCCAAGAAAACGACTGACTTGGATTTTTCAGAGACTATTAAGCTCCTATCGGAACTATTCGGGTCTAACACAACCTTGTTCCACAAACGTTGGAAATGCCTGAACACAGTCAAAGACAACCAGCAAGATTTTCTAACGTTTACAGCATCGGTAAACAAGCTCTGTAATGATTTTAAACTAGCTGAACTGACTGCCGATGATTTCAAGTGCTTAGTTTTCGCACAAGGTCTAGTATCAGCAGAAGACGCCGAAGTCAGACGACGGGTACTGACCAAGCTTGAGAACGAACAAGGATTGACTCTCCAAAAACTGGCAGAGGACTTTCAAAGAGTAATATCTGTAAAGCGTGACTCAAACACTATCGAGGAATCCGGTGTGATTCAGATTAATACCGCCTATTCCCCTCAAAAAGACAAAAGGCAAATCTCATGTCGTAAATTACGCAGTAACCAAATCCCAAATAGGTTAAAGAAACCGCCCGGACCATGTTACCATTGTGGCAAATTAAATTCTGTCCAGAACAAAAAATATTGCAAAAATTGCAATAAAAGTGGTCATACTTTAACTTCGCTCTGGTACGCCAACAGAACGAGAAAACCCAAAAATAAAATTAGGCAAGCTCAATCTGACAATATTGTTGAGAGGAATTTAAGAAAATATGTAACTGTGGATATTTTCAATAAGTCCATTAAATTCCAGCTTGACTCGGGTTCCGATCTTTCACTCATTAAGTGGCGTACTTGAAAAATGAACAAGCAGACCTTATTAAAAACGGATAAAACAGCAAAATCCGTAACTGGCGAAAAGATTAACATTTTAGGCGAGGTAATACTTACAGTAACACTAAATGGAGTAACCAAAAAGCTCAAAGCCTACGTATTGAAAACTTCAGTTAACTTATTTGGAACTGATTGGATAGAAAATTCAATCTTTGGGATTGCCCAATGAGTACATTTTGTCGCAAGATACAAAGTACAACGTCCAATTTGGTAAATCTAAAAAGGAACTCAAACAACAATTTCCCCAGGTTTTTTTCTGGCGGCCTTGGGAATTGTACTAAAATGAAAGCTAAGTTCAAGGTGAAGGACGGTGCACAACCGGTATTCAAAAGAAACGGAATATCCCTTTCGCTGCTCTAGAACAAATCAACAAAGAGTTAGATAGAAGCAGGTATTCTTTCAAAAACAGATTTCAGCGAGTGGGCAGCACCTACCTTCAGATAGAGGTGGAAGAAGAAAGTTCCAAATTGCTCTGCATAAACACCCATAGAGGGTTGTATAAATACAATAGACTGGCTTTTGGAGTGAAGGTTGCGCCTGCAATTTTCCAGCAGGTCATGGACGCCATGCTGGGCGATCTTGACTACGCAACAGCCTATTTGGATGATATACTGGTTACTAGTAAAACTACGGCAGAGCACCGGAACCATATAAAAAACGTATTCGAAAAGATACAAGAATACGGATTTAAGGTCAAGGAGGAAAAGTGTGACTTTTTCTTACCAGAGATTAAATACTTAGGTCACATTATAAATAAAGATGGTCGTCGGCCGGATCCAGAAAGAGCCAACGCGATCAGAAACATGCCGGCCCCAGATAACGTTCAAGCGTTACAAAGCTTCCTCGGCCTAGCTAACTTTTACCAAGGGTTCATTAAGAACATGCAAAATTTGAGAGGGCCTCTCAACCAACTTTTAAAAAAGGATAAACCATGGTCATGGACCCCGGAATGCCAAGACGCATTCGAGAAGATCAAAAAAAACTCTTACTTCAGACCTCTCCCTCACACATTTCGACCCTAGTCTCGACATCATAGTCGCAAGTGATGCAAGCTCGTACGGCATAGGCGCTTGCATATTACATAAACTGCCAGACGGTTCGCGAAAAGCTGTGGCTCACGCATCAATATCTCTACTTCCAGCTGAGAAAAAATATTCCCAAATAGAGAAAGAGGCTCTAGGGTTAATATTCGCTGTGACAGTTTCACAGATATCTACATGATAGACGGTTCATACTGCAGACAGATCATAAACCTCTAATTACAATTTTTGGGTCTAAAAAAGGTCTGCCAGTCTATACTGCAAATAGACTACTTCGTTGGGGTACAATTCTTTTAAACTATAATTTCAAGATAGAGTTCCTAACAACCAAAAATATTTGCCATGCAGACAGTTTATCGCGACTCATTCCAAAAAATACAGAAGTCTTTGAAGACTCCATCATTGCTACTCTAAGGACAAATTGTGAAATCAAAAACATGATCGCGAGTACCATAAGAGAGCTCCCAGTTACTGTGGCCGACATTAAAAGTGAGTCTCGAGAGGATGAATTAATTCAATCCATAAAAAGCAAAAAGACCCCAATGTGCTGGAAGTTTTCTCCCTTTGCGATGATGTCCTATTATATAATGATCGCGTAGTGATTCCAAACAGCCTACAAAGAAAAGGGATTTTCACATGGGTCATCCGAGGAAGAACCGTACGAAAAGCCTCATGCGCTGCTACGTTTATTGGCCAAACATGGACAAGGACATAGCAGACATGATAGAAGCATGCAATGGATGCGCGCTTGCGCAAAAGCTCCAAACACGACGTGCAAACCATGGCCCAAAACAGATCATCCTTGGCAAAGAATCCATGTGGATTTTGCAGGGCCTATGGACAACATGTACTATCTCATTGTTGTGGATAGCCACTCAAAATGGCCTGAGATCCTACAATGTAAAAGACCAACCACAAACTGCACGATCGGATTTTTACACGAGCTATTCGCGCGTTTTGGCGTCGTAGATTGTATAGTTACTGATAATGGCACTCAATTCACATCAAGTGAATTTAGAGACATATGAGGTGGACCACGTTACAGCGCCTCAGTACCACCCTAGGTCAAATGGCCAGGCCGAAAGGTTCGTGGACACTTTAAAAAGGGCTTTAAGAAAGGCACTAGGTACACCGACAGATAGAGCATTGCAACAATTTCTGTAGGTGTATCGGATAACCCCTAATCCGAACACGCCTATGGGAAGCTCGCCTGTAGAAACAATGTTCGCAAGGAAAATAAAGTCTATCTTCGGCAAACTGATTCCACGGCAAGCAAATTTAAAAAAAAAAACGTATCGCCTCATAGGAAATATTTCAATCCTGGCGATAGGGTCTTTTTCAAGGCGTACAAGAACAATATGACATTCTGGGAAGTGGGCATCATAAAGCAGAGAATTGGCGAACTGGTATATATGGTCCAAGGACCAAAAAACATTCACAAACGCCATTGGAACCAGCTCAGAAAATGCCGTTTGAAGGAATCGGAATCACTACAAAATAACTGTGAAGAGCCGATCGACGTAATTTTCGATCACTTCGATCTCGACATGCCCCAAGTCTCTCTCCTGAAGTGCGGCGCTCGACGTAAATCCCAAGAGGAAAAAGTATTAACAGTTTTATTTTTTCTCTCCTTTTCAAAAAGAAAACTCTTTGGAAGGGGGGTATTGTGAGACCGGAAACTACCTACACAATAGACTCTTCCAGTAGGCGACATAGCACTCTAGAGAGTGACATAGAGAGTGACAGTGAGAGTCTATTACGACTACCAGTATTGGACACTAACATATAGTAAGCTCTGCTTACACTATCTCTGTAACTTGTTGTTAATATATCTTTCTTACTTCTAATCCGTGTTCCGTGTTTTACTTCTGGGGTCCCAACTTTGGCCCCACATCACATATTTACATATTTTTCAAGAAAAAAGAATAAATCTTAGGAAACCATTCTGATTTACATATTATTTAAAAAAAAAAAAATCTGTTGGAAAGCATTGCATATTTACATATTTTTAGTAAAAATGAATAAACCTGTTTAAAATTTACACATTTACATATTTCCATAATCTGGGGAAATTTTTTTCATAATAATGTATAAATATTGCTAAAATGTACATATTTACATATTTCTGAATACAAAAGAATAAATAATTTAAAAAAATATTTAGACCATTCTAAATATAAAAGAATAAATGTGTTGATCAATGTTTCATATTTACATATTTCTTAATCTTGGTAAAATTTTATACTTACAAAAATACGTAAAAAGTTGCACATTTTCATCTTTCTTTATAAAAATGAATGAATTTAGTGAAAAGTTGCATAATTATGTATTTCTTATGAAAATGCATAAATCTGGGGAAAATTTGCAGCTTTACATATTTTTCATAATAACGAATAAATATTGCTTAAATGAACAGACATATATATTTTCTGCATAAAAAACATTAAATCTAGTTAAAATTTGCGTATTTAATTATCTCTAAATATAAACTTTACATATTTTATATGTAAATGTGTAAATCTGTAAAATGTTTCATATTGACATATTTCTTAATAAAAATTTACAAATCTAGTGAAAAGGTTGTATAATTATGGATTTCTTAATAAAAAAAAGTACAAATCTGGGGAAAATTTTCAGAATTATATATTTCTAAAAAATACATATCTTGTTGGAAAGATTTGCATATTTCCAAATTTTTTAATAAAATTGAATAAGTATTTCTCAAGAAAAAAGAATAAATCTCTTGGAAAAAGGTGCATATTATTTTTTAATAAGAAAGAACAAATATGTGTAAAAATTATATATTTACATATTTTTTAATAAAAAATGAATCTGGATAAAAGTTGGATATTTTCATATTTTTTAATAATTAATTTATATAAAATTTACTGATTTACTTATTTCATGATGAAAATAATAAATTTGGAAAAAACGTTGTATAATTATGTATTTCTTAATAAATGTATAAATCTGGGGAAATGTTGCAGATTTAAATAGTTCTTAAAAAAGAATAAATCTGTCGGAAAGAGTTGCATACTTACATATTTTTTTTAAAAAGAATAAATATGGGTAAAAAGAACATATGAATATTTCTTAATAAAAAAGAATAAATCTGGTGGAATGTTATATAATTACACATTTATTAATGAAATACGCAAATCTGGGGAAAAAGTTGCAGATTTCTTTCTTAACAAAAAAGAATAAATCTGTGTAAAAAGATGCATATTTACATATTTTTCAAGCAAAAAGAATAAATCTGGCGAAAAATTGCATAATTACATATTTCTTAATGAAATGTAAATATGTGGGGAAAAAGTTTAAGAGTTATTTATTTGTCTGTAAAAAATTTTAAATCTGTGTAAAAAATTGCATATTTCCATATTTTCAGATCTACATATTTCTTAATAAAAGAATAAATTAGTTGAAAAGATTTGCATATTTACATATTTCTTAATAAAAAATAAATTTAGGTAAAATTTGCATGTTTACATATTTCTTATTAAAAAGAATAAGTATGGTTAGAAAGTTCATATTTACATATTAATGAAAAAAGTTTAAATCTGGGTGAAAAGTTGTAGATTTATATCTTAATTAAAAGTATAAATTTGCTGAGATTGTTGCATAATTACGTATTGCTTAAATAAAAGAACAAATCGCAGATTCATATATTTCATTATAAAAAAGAACAAATCTTGGTGAAAAGTTGCAGATTTATAACAAAAAAGAATAAATATGTGAAAAAGTTCTGATTTGATTATTTCAAAGTAAAAAGAAAAAGTCTGGGTAAAAAGTTCCAGATTTACATATTTCTAAAAAACAAAAAAAAAATAATAAATAAATCTGGTGAAAAACTTTTAAATTTGCAAATTTCTTAAAAAAGAATAAACCGGTTGGAAAAAGTGGCATATTTAAGTATTTTAAAAAAATAATAATTAAGGGTAAAAAGTATATATTTACATATTTCTTAAGAAAAAGAATCAATCTGAGTAAAACTTGCATGAGAAAGATTCACATTTTTATATTTCTTAAGAAAAACGACTAAACCTGAGAAAATGTTGCACATTTACATAATTCTTAATAAAAACGACGAAATCTGGGAAAAATTGGCACATTTACATATTTCTTAAAAAAAAACAAAACAACGTCTAAGTCTGGGGAATAGTTGCAAGTTAGCATATTTATTAATAAAAAGGGCCATATTTGAGGAAATGATGCACATTTACATAATTCTTAATAAAAACGTCTAAATCTGGTGAAAAAGTTCACAGTTATATATTCCTTAAGAAAACGACAAAATTTAGGCATTTACATATTTCTTAATAAAAAACGAGTAAATCTAGGGAAAATGTGGCATATTTACTTATTTCTTAAAAATATTACTGAAGCTGGGGAAAAATTGAACATTTTCATATTGCTTAAATAAAGCGATTAATATGGAGAAGATTTACATATTTCTTATTAATAACTAAATTTGGGGAGAAGGTTTCACATTTATAGATTGCTTAATGAAATCGGAGAGATCTGGGAAAAAGTTGCCCATTTACATATTTATTAACAAAAATGACTAAACCTAGGGAAATTTTCACATTTAAACATTTAAATAAAAACGACTATTTCTTAAAATACATGTGAATCTGGGAAAAAAGTTCCACATTTACATATTTCTTAATAAAAACGTGTAAATTTGAGGAAAAAGTTGCACATAAATACAAGTTGGAGTTAGTTGGAGTTGAAGTTGCGGTCCGGAGTTGCAGAAGCCGCGTCGGGGAGTTAAGAGACTTTTTGCCAAAACGCTGTTTTGCCAACTTAATAATAATCTGCTGAAGAAGAAAAACTCCAACGATATCCTTGTACTATTCTTGAAAGTACAAACAACAGTACTTGAAGTTAAATCCAGTTATCGCTGAAGAAAGACTCCGACGATAACCTTGTGCCGTTCTTGAAAGTACAAACAATAGTACTTGAAGATAAATCCAGTTGTCAAGTCTGGCCACCCTTAGAGAAATTAGCCGAAATTTTCGTTCCGTTGCCAAATATTAGAAACGGGTTGGGAAAAGAAGAAAAAGAAAAAAAAACTGTAAATATTTTTATTTTGATATAATAAACATCATCTAGTGACTTAGTCATTCATTATTTAGTCGTCTATTTTATTTTCAATTTAGTGTGCGCGTATTCAACGTTTAGCTTGGTTGAGATACCCCAATGATAATTCAGCTTGATCCTCTTAAGATCAAAAATCACAACGTGGGTAAGAGAGGTCATAGTTGAAGAGGTCAACTTAAAGACCAGCTGCTGTGTCAAACGCCACCAACGACCGACGAGTGTGGGCTGACGGCTTGTTCTCCGATACCAGGATCGATCCTGACCAAAGACAGCGGGCCGCGGCCCGGGCTACGACGCCATAATATAAGCGTTATATGTAAATGAAAACTGAGAATGTAAAAGTGACAAAATCTTTATATATTTATGAAAACTTAGAATTGAAAATGTGCCAGGAAGTGATATAAACGTTGTATATAAATGAAAACTGAGAATGGAAAGGGTGAAAGGTAGTAATATAAATGATATATATATGAAAACTTAGAACAGAGAATGTGCCACAAAACGATATAACCGTTGTGTATAACAGCAAACTAAGCATGTAAAAGGTGCAAGGAAATGATAAAATCGTTATATATTTATGAAAGCATAGAACAGTAAACGGGCTATTAAGTTATATAAACGTTATATATTATAAAAACTATTTCACTTGTTGGCTATTGTGGCATATGGGGGCTTCTTTACTCTTTGCTTTATTCAGTAGCAATTGCAGCAGCGGAAATAATCAGTAGGGTAAAACTGGAAGTCCCTAAGGTTATAAAATCCTTGACTGAGCCTTATTTTGCCTCTTTTTCATTTTCCATTTCAACGGCTTCTATCTCGGCCAGTTCTCTTTTCCATTTCTCACTTTCAGCGATCTCTCCCTTCGAGACAACTATTGAAGAGCTACACGCAACCTTTGCTGCAAACGACGAGGCCTGTCTTGGAAGCTTGACAGATTTCTCATTCCTCCCACAGGAACCGGAGCAGAAATATCCCTTCGAAACATTCATCAAAGGAAACTACACTCAAACCTTGCTGCAAACGACGAGACCTGTCCTAGCAGTTTCACACTTGGATTTCTCGTTCCTCCCGTGTGAACTAGCGAAGAAATCTTTCTCAACAAAAACTATTACTACACTCAAGAACATTGTTAACTGGAAAAACTTTTTTCACCCGAGAATTACTACTATTTGCGCTTCTTTTTCAATCAAATAGAGGCTGTTGAACAGTTATTTTCAAGCTTCGGGGTTTTTGTTCATTCCACTCACACTTACGAGCACAAACACTCACGCGACGGAGAAAAATCCCGACAATATCAATGAAACCTGAGAATGTAAAAAGTGCAATGAAGTGGTAAAAACGTTATATATATATATATATATATATATATATATATGAAAAATTCTAATTGAATAAGTACAAGTAAGTGATTATAAACGATATATATAAATGAAAACTCAGAATGTAAAAGGTGCAAGAATTTGACAAATATATTAACTATAAAGGATAACGGAGAATGGGAGAGGTGCAAGGAATTGATAAGATTGTTAAGTATAAAGGAAATCTGAGAATGCGAAAGGTTTCTGGAAGTGTTAAATTTTTCATTCATAAATGAAAACTGAGAATTGAAACTGACGAGATAAAAACGTTAATTATAATCGAAAACTAGAAGTAAACGATGAGTAGACGAATATAATTTAATAACGTATACATATATATAAAGCAATAGAAACTTTTTTTCTGATTTAAATAAATATATACATCTATATCCATGACTAATTTCATTGCATATAAATTGTTTGGACGTTTTTTCATTAATAATTTCCAATGTCCAGGTGTAATTTATGCACAAATTAAAACTTTTATTGGTTGAAACAAATATTGGCGTTGGTTTTCACGTTAAGAAATCCTCGAAATCGATTCCCATTTAGCCTTGAATCTGAATAACACTTATTCGTAATCTCCATGTAATTAGGAAATAATTCCCATCAATTTCCACTTTTAATTAAATTAATTACACTAGCTTTTCGCTCTCAGCCCACGAAAATGCGCAGTAAAGTGTTGAATACTATGTCGATAGTTCACTGTAGCCTGTTTTTCTTATTTTGACGTGAGAGATTTCTTAAATAAAACAAAAGGAAATGAATTGTTCATACTTCTATCAAATTCACTGGAAAAACAGGTTTAATGATGTCAAATCATTTTATATTTATAGAATTCATATTATAATTATTTGAAAATAAATGAATGAATAAATGGGGACCATTCTGCAATTAACCAAACCCTACTTGCATTTAAAATTTAAAATTAACCCTTGTGGTACCGTTGTTTTTTATATATATATTTGTATATACACCCATTGGGTCATTTAATGCCGTTGCTTCGACTGCGACGATCCGAATAGAATCAATCCAATGTAACCGTAGCACTTGATGGTCAAACTCTTGGGATGACATTAGGATCTGAAGATCGATATAATCATGGCTAGTGATGCAGGAAGAATTTCTTCGACGCTTGATATCTTAGTGGTGACCACCAGATATAACACTATGGTTACATTAAGGTCTGGATCCTTGGTATGATACCAAATGTAATCTCATAAATGGCAGATGGGCACGTGTTCTGATCAATGATTCCAGAACATCCTGGGCAAGGGATTCATTCACTCACGTTGAAGAATCCAATGTTGGGAAGAAGAGGAGAATATCTTTTCCAAGATATTAATAACATTACTTTATTCTTATTGTTTACTATATAGGTGTTTCAAACTAGTGTCTTTCTTTCACCAATTGCAATGCTGGACAGCCGTATGCCATGGGTCGAACTTTGAATCATTCGTTCGCAAATACGATGATCAACAACATTAATCTTTGTCGGCTAGTTCGCCATTACCTGAGAGAAAGTTCAGCTTACTATGATCTCGCCTTATGTATCCATTCACGTCTCTCGCATCCAACCGTCGTGTCTGTTTGCCCGTTTTCGAATTCTTCTCTGACAGCTTCGGCACAAGTGTTTCACCATGTCTCTTCTCTCTGGTACCTTCGTGAGGACAGTTCACGTTAGTAGGCTCACATTGCTTCTAGGGGAACTCAAACTCACGTCTTGTCACCCATGATATTGTTACAATTTGTTAATTAACCGATATGAACTAAAATTATTTTTCTTGTAAGACCACCGACGAATGTGTTTTTATATAAACAAACTTCAAAAACATTAGCCTTGTCCTAGATTTTTTCTTTCGTAAAACCATTCGAAATTATTTTGAATCACACTTATCCAACGGATAGTTAATTCTGTAAACAATATAGTCTCAAGGGTTTTTAATGATAGTTTTTTTTTTTAATTTTAGTCGAGAAAGATATTTACTTTCATCAGTTCCGCTTGACTTGATAAGTGCAGCGATTGGGTGCAGATTTGTATGCTAATAGATATATATAAAATATATTTGTATGCTAATAGATATTCTGGTTCGATTCCTTAATAATAATAATCATCAATTTATTCATCGAACTAATTAATTTTCTTAATGTTATGGTCCAAGTTCCTTGTACCACGGTGATGGTCCAAGGTTAGAACCAATGAAAGAATAACACGAACACAGGTATGGAATACAACGATATATTACAACAGAAATATAATACACAGAAGTAGAAGTATTATTAATGACTATCAGATTTGGTTAGAGTGAACTATGCTGTCTCGACAAGTATCACTATTCCAATGTCCTTACAATATGCTCTCAATTATCTCTCCTCGTCTTACAATCTCCCCATATACCTCTTGAGAGGCGCAGTATTTATAATGTCTGGAATAGTCCATTATTATTATGGGTAAGTTCCCATAACACTTAATTAGGTATTTTTTTCAAATTTTATTCAAATAATCCAGAACGAAGCCTTCTCTTATATTTTCCTGGGTTTATTGCCACATTTTGCCCTTTCTAGACTTGACTCTGTAGACTGCCTCCAACCTTTCTTCGGGGTGACGGTCTACATTTTTAGTTTAAGGCATCTGGTATTTTCACTTTTAGTTGTAACCATAAAAAATCGGATCATTATTCGATTCGGTTTAGAGGGAATTTTAGAACCTAACTTCTACATTTTATGGATCCATAATGCTGTTTGGACAATAAATATTGAAAGTGAAAAGTTACGTGAAAGTTCTAAAATCTTGTGCAAGCTAAACACATATAGGCTCCAAACCAAGTTCACACAGAAGCTTTCGTTCATTCCTACAAGTGAATTAACATCAAGGTTCTCAACCACAGAACGTTATTATTACACAGTACAGTTTTCAATTACAGAACATTATTTCATCCAGAATTTATTTACTTCTTATTTATTTACTTATTTCCATCAAAGAAAGACAATCTAAGAAAACTAACTTTTTTTCCTACTTTACACTGAAAATTTATATTTCACAAATACTGTTTAATTACCTCGTAAACAGTATTATTCTTTCACTAATTCTGTGAAACTTATATCTCCACAACTACAACAAATATTTCTTCAAGTAAACTCACACACCACATCTCCAAACACCAAAATAAAAGTTTACGCACATTTAAAATAACAGACATTATCAAGATTTCATTCACAAATCTTTACTCATTTCAGCATATAATGCATTATATATTTTATGCTATATCAATCAAATATATTGTTTGTTATTCAAAACTGTTTTTTTTATATTTTTTCTCTTGTTGTTTATTGTTTCTTGGCACATTTGTTGAAAGTAAAAATAGTAGAGATTGAATTAAGGCCGTTAAAGACCCCAAACTATTTATTTATTTTAAGATTCAAATTAGATTGAAAATTGCTTTATTCTTCAATTTAGAATCATTTTTGCTGGGTTGCAGTAGCAAACATAAATTTCATCATTATTAAATAAATATTAAGAAACAATCACGTAACATTTATTAATTATTAAACAATAATGGCAATGGAACAATCAAGAAATATTGACAGCAAAATTCATCAAAAGTTAAATGCTAAAGCTATCACTAAGATGCACGAAGAAAAAGAGAAAAGCAAGACAAATCACACCCGCACCACTCAAACGGTCATCTCCCCAAATCTTTAGAAGCAGGTGTGCTTATAAGAGAAAAACATAAAATTTATTCTAAAAAAAATATAAAAAAATGCATTAGTTCAGTCAATATTCAATTAACAATTAATCGTCGTAGTCGATTTTATTTGACAATACCCTAAAAAACATTAATTCAGTAGCCTACAAACATGTTTTCCGCAATTATTCATAGTTTTCATCTATCTATCTATCTAATAATAATAATAATATCTCGCGTTTAGTTGTTTTTTGAAATTATAAACAAATGCTTATACATTGAATAGGATGTCTTGGCATACAATAGGCATTAAATTAAATTAATTTATTTCATATTGGAGGCAAGCTGTTCATCTGCATGCCATTCAGCGAATAAAGATGTGAAGGACGTGTTTTCAGGAAATATTACCGTTTTCCTCATCACTGATGATGGTTTTTCGAGATTCTAATAATCGCATATTCAAGATCTCAATTCCACGCACCAACCCAAAGTCTCAATCGCATCACTCAGTCAGTCGTTAGATCTGTGGCGTATACGAATTATTGGCTTGACCCTAGCAGCCTCTTTTCCACATCACTGATTATGTAACAAGCTATTCGGTATTTCAGAAAAGATCAATACGGGAGAGTTTGAGATTGATTGAAAGACTGAGCAAGAGGAAAATCTTATTTTGCGGATAAAGCGAGGCAAATGAAATCACCTTCAACATTGATAACCGTTCTGAAGAGACTACAACATTCAGTATTTTGAGCTTGCATCTTTGTCGCTGTTGTTGTTGCTGTTGTTGTTGTCTTCTTAGCTCATCTGCTTCTTCTTTCATCATCCGGCTTCGAACTGTGGCATCTCAAGGTGAATCAATCCAATTTTACATGAGAGTCACAAGTTTGTTTATCCTCTAGAAAGATATTTCAATATGCATATATACCTCTGCTTGAGTCAGCATATATGGTTATTTTTATTATGCACACGTAAATAAACGTACATATACATACACCCCCATATATATATATATATATATATATATATATATATATATATATATATATATATAGAGAGAGAGAGAGAGAGAGAGAGAGAGACACCAGTAAGACTATGGGCACCTCATCATCCATATAAAAGAACAATTCACAATACGAAAATGCTAATCCAACATTCGCTGGGGTCATGATGTTTTAACTGAATATCTTAATAAAGAAAAAATACACATCAATAAGTACGTAGTCTAATTTTGCACAACGTATATTTATTTTTCGGCATATATTCTTTCATCGTCAATCCACGTAATTCATTAGTAAATATTAATCTAGTGGATCAAACATTTAAACATTGTGTAAATTTCATATGAAACTTCAATAATAAGTACCTTTCGGATTATTGACTTAAAGATCAACATTTGGATATGACTTTTCTATGACTGTGAGCATTTATATGATTAAAATATATGAAATATAATCAATGTATATTAACAAAAATTATCAGTCAATGAATCCATTAAACTATCTATTCATATGTATCAAAAGTCAATAGATTAAACCTAATCATGTCTGGCACACTGAGGAGCATACATTTGGTGAGTATTGCATCTTTTCAGTTTTCATAAATATGTAGGGGATCATAACTTTCACACTCTCTCTCTTTCTTTTTCTCTCACAACCACGCACACACACTTAGTCCCTTCGTTTCATCTAAAGAATCTGACTATAACTGTGCATCTGCATTTTATCATTGTCATTTTAGTTATATCCCTTCAGGATGTAGGGGATCATATCTTTCCCCATCTTATTTTCTTTTATTATCTTTGAATTACCACACATTCTTGGGAAAGATAGTGGAATGGTTTCTGCTTTCTTTATCCAGAGTTTACGTTCATTTAGACTGGATTCCACGAAACTAGATAATACAATGTATGACCCAACTACTTAAGAAATGGCTAGAGAAAGGAGAAACGGATTCATACATTTTTCAAGGGCAGTAGTGAAAATGTAAACAAAACAGACTGTCAGAAAATTTGAAATCAGTTCCTTCGTTTCACTTTCTGTGTTTATATTCGTCACACCCGTTGCACGTCCTTGTTAGCAAACATAAAAATGAAAATATTAACGTGAAGTATTAGGTAAAAATGTTGTCGAGCAGGGTTTCCAGAAGTCTTGGGTTAATTTCTAGGAAGAAATTGAGATGAAGTAAAACGAGTACATTAAGTGTGTGGGTTGTAAGGAAGATATGAAGTAATTACATGAAATAAAAAAAAAAAAAGATAAAATGGCAGAAATAAAAAATAGTGACAATTTAAATGTAAGATTTGTGATAGAAAGATAGAAAAAGATAAATATTAAAAGAGAACAGAGAGAAATAAACAAGTAAAAGAGAAAGTGGACACAAAAACTATTCAGTGATCAGATAAACCCCTTTTGTATGTAGAAAAAAAGGTTTGTTAAGCACATGCATACTTTTCAGAAATGTCATCTTTTTGTAACAAACTGAACAGGGAATTCATGAAACATGAACAGGCATGCACATCTTTCGCCTCCTTGTCGCTACTCTTCATTTTGAAAATAGAAATAATTGGAACTTATAATCTATAATGAGAAACACAGCTATCTTTATACATAGCAACTTTTTCTTTGATGTTCACTCTGTACAAGGCCCAAGAGCCACCCGAAGTAGCAGATTACAGGGTAAGAGAAACAGTTTATACGGATATATGGAGAAGATAACGGTTAGCACTAGACTTGAACAGGTTAAAATTGTAGTGATCGGAAAAGCATCCTCTTGGGAGTCGGCTCTACAAAGCAGCAGTCCGTGAGTAGAAGCTGCCTGAGTGGAACATCTCACCAATGGGATACGAAGGTGGTTCGCTATTGTGTGTGTGTGGCATGGCGGGTCTTAGTTGTGAAAATTAGAATTGTCTGAACATTTTCCATAGAAATAGCCATAGAGCAGTGAGAGATTTGCGACGTTTCGTCTATGAGAAAGTGATTGCAGGATGTAAAATAATTTGTCACCTACAAAAACACGGAGACGCTTTTAATAGAGACTGGAAAGTGAAGACTGGCAAGTTCCTGTCCCTATAAGGCAGCAGTACTTTTCAGCCTGATATGGCTATTGCAAAGATGGAGAATATCAGGAGGAGTCAGGTAACTACTGGAGCGTAACAGAGAACCGAGTATTTTTCTAACATCTTTAGCGATGATTCGTATGTATGAGTTCCACTTGGGGTCTGGGTTGAGTTTGTCCAAATAGGCGCCCAAGTAACATGAGGGAAAACCCGTTTACATTGCCTTATATTTACGTTGAAGTATATATATCTGTCAACGAGAAAATTATTCGTACACCCATCAATTTTGAATATTTTTATCCATTTTCAGAAGGATGCCAGTTTTTTTTATATGTTAATAAGCACAAAAAAGGAATATAAAACTCAATTTTCAGAACAATAGGTTAAATTCAACAAATTTGACAGGTGAATTATGCAAAATAGGAAATGACAAAATTATTCGTACAGTATGAAAAATAGAAAACATTGAACAATTTTCACAATATTAATAGTCAATAGCATGGCCTCTCATCTTTATAACTTATGCAATTTTTTTCTAAAGATTTTGATGAGATTTGAACAAGTCTTTTCTAGGATTTTCGTCCCTTCTTGAATGTTTACACGTTCTAATTCCTGAAGGTTTTTTGGTGACCGACGATTTGTTCGAACTTTCAATTCTTACCATAGATTTTCAATAGAATTCAAGTCAGAATCATTGAGGCTATGACAGAACTGTAATCTTTTTCTGAAGCCACACAGTCACTGATTTAGTCTTATGGAAAGTAAATCTCCGACTAAGATGGAGATTTTGCGGTGATATTTGTGGATTTTCATCCAGAATTTTCATAGAGTCTGCAGATTTCATTCTTCCTTTTATTACGAGTAATTGTCCAGTGCTCCTTGAGCTAAAACAACCCCAAAGCATCATCGAGCCACCTCAATATTTTAATGTTGTCACTGTGTTCTTTGGGAGGAAAGCTTCACCTTTCTTTCGCCAAATCTTCTATACATCATTATGTCCAAAAAGCTCAATTTTTATTCCATCACTCCATAGTGCTTGTTACCAAAAGCAATTTTCTTTGTCCAAGAATGTTTTGGCGAAATTAAACCGAGCAACAATGGGACATAATTTGTGAAGAGGATTTCGTCGTGGTCGGTTTCCATACAACTCAATTTTATTTAAACAACGTTGTATTGTGCAATTATTTATGCTGATACCCATTTCATACCTGATTTGAAAATTCACAAAAATAGCATACCAAATATGGAGAACTATGGTAGGAAGTGAAATAAGAACTCATCTCAACTCAAACATGCTTGCCAATGTCCGCAGGCGACATCGTGTGAATCAAAAGACTCTCTAATGCAGAAATTGATAAGATAAAACTAGATATAATACAAAATACAATAACTCATCACTCAAACAAGAGATGAGAGAGAATAAGGTAAAAAATAAAATAAAAGCGATACGAAATAATAGTCTCATAAGAAAGAATCTACCTGTGACATAACCTGCAGTTATCCAGACGATGTCACTGAAGATGAGTTCAACTACATTAGGGTAGAATTCCTTGAAAACCACAGGGGTGCGTGAAATCATCGACGCGAAAAGCCACACCGTCCAAGTACTCAGGAGAGTAACTTTCACACAAATGTCAGAAAGAGACAGGCTCCCCAAAATTCATATGACAAAGTCCAATAAGCACAATGTGCAAATATACAACGCTGCACTGGAAAAACTGTTAACGGACAAACCACTGGGAAACCTCACAGAAGTTAACAATATCATATACGCAACAGCTTCAGCAGCTACTGGGAAGCTTGGAGTCAAGACAATGAAAAGATCAAACATCAGACAAAGAAAGCCAGACTGGAAGACAAAACTGATGCGAGAAATAAAGGAAATCAGATGTGAGATGTTGATACTGGATGATATCACAAGAAATCCAAAATGTCTTTACACACAAATGCAGGAAGATCGAGCGGAAATATAAAATTAAATCACTAAATAGAATTCAATCAATCAAGGAAATCCTGAAACAGAAACTGCAGTTAAAGGCACAGAGAACAAGACAATACGAAAAAAGCAGCCCAAAGCAGAATGGATCCAACGTGAAGAAGAACGAATACTGGATAAACCTATGCAAGAGTGGGAAAATATAACCACGAATGTTAGGCAAGCTCTAACGAAATCCCCAAATTGAAAATCCCCAGGAAATGACAAGACGCCCAATTTCTGGCGCTGTTATCTCTCATTAATCCATAAAACCCTTGCACAAACTCTATCAACGCTCATTAATAATCCAAATGAAATCCCGGAATGGATCACTGAAGATATTACATATCCCATGCCAAAAACATGCGAAATAGACAACCCCCAAAATTATAGGCCAATAAAACGTCTGACCACCACATATAAATTGATCATGTCTGTCCTGACGAACTGTACTTACTCTTTTCTCAAAACAAACAACATTCTTCTTCTGGAGAGGTTCATATGGTTGCAAAGATAAATAAAATGATAAATAAAATGATTTTAGAAAATTCCAGGAGACGATGTAGAAATCTTAGCACAGCATGGATAGATTACCGTAAAGCCTTTGATAGTGTGCCACACTCTTGGATACTTAACAAATACTTTAGAAATACTTTAGAAATGTACAAAGTCTCCACCGTTTTCTTTAAACACGGTATGAGAATGTGGAAAACCATATTATACCTAAATCACACTAGAGGCGCTGAATAACTGAATATCCGACGAGGAATCTTTCAAGGAGACCCCTTTTCACCGCTTCTGTTTTGTCTGTCCTTAATCTCCCTTATGCATCAATTAAACAATAATAGATATGGTTACTAACTAAACAAAAAAAAAATTGAATCACCTACTCTACATGAATGATCTCAAACGAAAGACGACAATGAGTTGAAGGGTCTCCTGAATACTGTAAATTGTTTCAGTGACAACATAGGTATGAATTTCGGATTAGATAAATGTGCAAAAGTAACATTCAAGAAAGGGTGAATTACAGAAACACACTCAATAGATTTAGATTTTGGCACAAAGAATAGGGAACTGGAAGACGAAGAAGCCTATAGGTGCCTAAGAATTAGTGAAGGAGACAACACCCCTAAATGAAGTAGAAGGTAAGAAAGGAGTACTACAGTTGAGATTCGTGCAATCTTAACAGCTTGTTGTCCGGGAAGGTAGCACAACTGGTTCGGGTGTGAGTGTCCGCTGCCACATTCTCTTTACGTTAACAGTACTAGATATCAAAAATAAAGAAGTAAGATTGATTCTCCAGTGCAGAATTTTCTCAATTTTATTTTTCCATGATTTTGTGCATCGAACATAAATCACACGGACTTCTGGTCAGTTTTTAAAATGAAGTGTCTACCTATTAGGAGGTGCCTTCATTTCGCAACAGCATCAACTATTACAAGATCCTCTTTCTCTACCGGTGCTTAATTTAATTCACTGTCTTGAATGAAAGGCAACTGAGTACTGCTGACACAGAGTTGTGTGATGCATCAGTTTTTACGACAAATATCAGATTATCACTGATTGTAGTCAGACTGGTATCCATCAGGTTAGATTTTAGTGTCTGGAAGGCTAACAATGTAACGCCGTATCCTCGCCCCACTGGACCCACGCACACCACCAGACCGGCCGTTGGTCCGGTATGATCTAGTATTACAGGTTAGATACAAGTCTCCGTTTCCCAATGTCAATTCGAAGCCACCTACCAGCAACGTTGTAACTTTTTCATCCTGGAGAGTGGTCATCCGATCGTAGAAATCCGGAAGCCCCCGTTGTTTTACCTGCGAGTTCGACGGGTGAGAATCGGGTTAACAGAAAAACAAATAACCAAGTCGATTCAATTTTGAAAGGACAAAAGTTTTTTATATATATAAAAGCGAACACACACACACACACACACACACACACACACACACACACACACACACACACACACACACACACACACACACATACACATGCAATACTTCTTGTTGCACAAGGTTAACCAAACAAATACAAATACTCCGAATAATTTCGGTAAGGAGAGATGTAGCCTTCGTTTTAACCCTTTTTGGTCTGTTCTTAGCGCAACTACTACAACCTTCGATGTTCCCGTTCTCAGTAGTCGTAATAGTAGTAGTATTAGTTGTAGCAGGAGTAGCAGTGTACTGACATACTTCCAAAGTACAATTTCACTCCTCCGAGAGTAAACAGTTTACTTTGGGTTTCCAAGGTCCCCAAACTGACTGTATTTTTTTCTACCGTTTTTTTAAAACTACAGTCTTGTTTCAAAAATAAATTTTAAATAAAAACATCCTTTATTTTAATTTAGATTCTTCTAATGTCAAAATCCATTTCTTTTTCTAAAAGTTCCAAATTATCATTTTTCCAGTAATTTTCTATTAGTAAGCTGATATCCTTTGTACACTTACTAAAAGATTGTATTTCGTGTTCTAAATTAACTTTCTGTAACATTTACATTTCAAAGTCTTTACAGCATTTTTAACATATTGGTCATTTGAAAACGCGTGTCTTCACTTGGTGTTTTCTGGTTTACAGCATATTCTCTTTTATTATCATTATTATTATTTCAGGGGTGATATCACGCCCCGCCACAACAAGGCCTCTCCTGATAGTGGAAAAGGATGGGTTGATTTTAATTTTTTGATCCACCTTACATAATATGCAAACAACTCAATGATAGGTTCTAAGGACTTCGGGTTTGAGGTGTGTAGTACTTCCATTAATGCTCGCAGACGCTCTGGTTCGGGCTTGATAATCCCGTCGGAAATATATCCCAAGCGTTCCACTGTCTGGGCAGATTATTTGCATTTCTCTTCAATGTATGTTGTCCAGTTTGGCAGCCTTTTGGAAATGTTTAAGGTTGACATCATGTTTTTCCAAAGTGGCGCCACAGATTATTAGATTGTCAAAAAGGCATATGTGTCCTGTAGATCATGTTCCCTGATGAATTCATTCATTTTTCTTTGGAAACAAGCATTCCCATTGGTCACACCAAACGGCATCCTGGTAAATTGGTAGAGTTGACACCCAGATTGGAAAGCTGTATAATGCCTGTCATCAGGGTGCAGCGGAATGGGTGATATGCACTTTTTAAATCTATTGTGTTGAAGGATTTGTAGTTGACTAGCTGATTGACAGTACTCTCAATGTTGGTCATTGGGTATGCATCTCGCAGTGTATATATGTTGACTGCCTAGGAATAGTCAGTGACCATTCTCCTTTTATGATTTCCATCCTCTTTCGCAACTAATGGTTATTCCCTCCATGGTGATAGGATTGGTTCAATGATCCCTTTTAGTAAACGTTGCGTCTCTGAATCAATGAAGTATCTGGCCTTGAAAATGTTCGCGGTTTGGTTGCAATGAATTTGCAGATAAATTAACGAATAGGGTCGGAGTGTTGATATTAATAATTGTAAGGGTGCGAAAGGTTAATGAAAATCAGTTCCAAGTATTATATCAGTACACAAATCACTAATTACATTTCGATGAACATTTGTGCACTCACGTCCAAGAAGGTTGAGGTCCACAATACAATATCCTGCAATTTCTGTGATTTGTGTTCATGCAGCCATGCGTATTGATCCCGAGATCGGGTATTTCAATTTAAGCCTTTTGGCGACTTTTTGGTTTATGAAGCTTCTGTAAGTACTTCCACTGTCAATTAGGGCTTTCAGTTTTTGTCCTTTCATGAATATATTAGTGAATACTTTAAATCCAGATTCAGTAGCAGCAGAATAAATACTTGAAAGCATGGGACTATTACTGATCGACATTGAGTGGGCTGCGTTGATAATTGCAGTTGACTGAGTACTGGACTTGTTTGAGTGGCACATTTTTCCAAAATGTCCAGTTTCGGAACATTTATGGCAGGTCACTTGCCTTGCAGGACATTTGCTTCGTAATACACTTTGTGAACATTTTCAAAATTTTATATTTCGTAGCACATCTCAGTTTATTTTTCTTGAGAATTTTAGTACTTTGCAAGACCAGTTAGTGTTTAAACTCCCTTTCCATATAATCTGGCGACTTCTCGCCGAACCCAGGAGAGAGGACGCGGAGGAGGAGAAACGCTTGGACGGTCTATGTATTGAGTCACTTTCCAGTTTATTTTTGTCTGCCAACTAGACGCTAGTTTGACTTTCCTGTCTACCTTTACTTCCGGCACTCTTGGCCTTTACTACTTTCGGCTACCACGGACCTCTATTTCCGGCTACCAGAGACTCTGACTTACGGCATTCCTGCCTTTCATTACTTATGGCTCTTACTTCAACTTAATTCACCTGGTTGATCTGCATTCATGGACCTGCTCGCAACAACTCCGAATTTCCGGTTGCACATTGGTCCCTACTTCCTGCATGCATATCGTCCAGACTTAACTTACTCCGTACACTTCGGTTATAATACTACGGAAGGTTCACCACTGTACTTGACCAACGACGCTAGCACCGAACCACTGACTTCACCAGTAACTTTTCAACACTTTCACTGGACATATGAACTTAACTTTCTGTGTTCTAATTTAACCTACAAGGATTCTGTTCAAAATAAATTTTGTATTAATTTTAAGTTTGTCGTTCTTTTGTCCATTTCCACCTGTCAGATTTCACATTAATTTATTTAGCGGAGATCCTGTGACTATCTTTATTTGGGCGCACAGGTCATTTTATATCGCGCCCCCTCCAAGGGGTCCATTACATCTTACTTATCATAAAACGTAGATTGTGTGTGTGTGTGTCTGTCTGTCTGTCTGTACGTTTATATATGGGATCGTATTTCCGACATTTTTCAACCGATTTCAACAAAACTTCACAGGACTACGTAAAATTACCTTGCAGTGGTTCTGACAGCGCCAAAAATTGGAAAAACACAATTATTTTTGCATGAAATCAATTTGAAAACACGATTAAGAGGCATTAATGAAAGGGGGACAACTCATATCGAGTTATACTTATTATAAAACCCAGGTCGGTTGTTTGTTTGTGTGTGTGTGTGTGTGTGTGTGTGTGTGTGTGTGTGTGTGTTCGTTTATATATGGGATCGGATTTCCTACATTTTCAACAAAACTTCACTTTTTTTTGCCAGGTAGTGTTTCTTATTGTCCTGCACACTTTTTTCTTTATTTTTACATTCAGAATGCTTTAAAAATTCCGTTTACAAGACAATTGTTTATAATAAAATTCTATTCAATCAGTAGACTCATAACGATTGAAAACAATTTTTTTGTTTGAGTTTGAGTTTGGGTTTGACCAATTCGTAAAAAAAAAACAAAAAAAATAATTAAGACATGCGTGTCCGTCAACCTTAAGCAATAATCTTTGTCAATTTTATTTTTCAGTCTTTATGATGGTCGATACTGGATCTGTCTCTTACTGTTACATCCCCGGGCAACGCCGGGCTCTACTGCTAGTATCTAATAAATGAAAGTGATAAATGCCCGGATAGTAATACAAATTGAGACTAACAATGATCTAAAATTTTGAAAATAGTAATTTATATTCACTATTAGCAACAGGAAATAAACAACAAAAACAACAAAGAAACATTAATATAAACTTGTATTAATAATATTTGATGATATAATCATGTATTAATAAGTTTAAAATAATGAAAACAGTTTTTCGAAAAACTGCCTTGCGTCGTAGGTGAAGCTTTTACGCTCAGCACATTTGTTAACACAACACATTTTTTAAATCACCTGTTTATGTTCAATGGCATGAGATAGATAAAATAACTATAAGGAAAATATTGTAACGGGCCAGTATAATATGATACACTTATCGCTTATTTTTCAATTCGATTATATTGTTGCTGCTATATACCGTATCATATCATATAAATATTCATTTTTCGTAAGTGCCTGCATACGAATGTATTTATATATGTACATGTATAGATAGAAATAATAGAAATTCTAATACGGATGTGTGTGCGCGTGCATGTTTATATGCGCGTATATAAATTCATGAAATAAGGTCATGTAAATAATTCCATATGTTTCCTTTTTCCTCCGTTACTGAACAAAACAAAATCATGTTAATGTTTCTTGCAGCTTGTGAAACAATACCGTGACAAAAGAAAAATAATATATTTTCGTCAGCAAATTCACTTTTATTTACATAAGTCTTTTGTATTTTGATCTGCGTATCTTTTTCTCTTTCTCTAATATTTTTCTGCACATTCAGCATTGTTTACTGTGCATCTTGAAAAATCATTTTGTCTGCGATTAAGTTTCTTTTTAAACTGCCGAGGAGAAGAATATACCATGTTTGCGAAAAAAATTCAAATGAAGATAATGGTGTGAAACATCGAGTAAAGAATGAAGTGTATGTATGTAGCTATGATAAGGGAAAGTCTTCATTAGTTAGATATTCCATATATAATTATTAATTCCATTAAGATCAGAAATAACTTTCTCAGAAAGTGAAAAATCTTTACGTGGTATTGTATTTTTAGTTGAATACATTTTGAATATACTCTGTAGATTATATTCACAATATACGCCCAGCAGATCCTGGCTGACTTTAACAAAAAGATAACTTAAAAATTGCTAATTCATAATGTAATGGTTAACAAGTTGATGATTAGTCGTGATTTCGATCTAGACTGGGTGCCCCATGCATGTGGCCTTGAGCCATCTAAAGTAAGTTTAATGAGCAACAACAATAAAAGTAATTTTAGTTTATTTATATTTGTACAGGTAATCGGCTTGGTAACCGTCTAGTTAATTCACTTTTCTTAGATGTTTCTGTTATACTCTGATTCATTTTGCATGCTGGTCGGATGTGAACGCCACGAATGCAGAGAACGAAGTAAAAAAAAAGCCGTTTTCTGCACATAGGCTCCACACATCATATCCGGTCTACGATGCGAGCCCCGGCTGTGGCCAATCGCGAACATTCCTGCCGGAAAAAAAGAGATGCCCCTGGTGACTACCAGACCTGCTTGAAAGCAAGTGTCTGAGAACAACCAAGTCAGTGGGGTGCCAGCAGGCCACCGACCGCCACGCAGGGTGTTGCTACTGTTGCTACCGCCGCCATGACAACCAAAGTAGCGGTCCACCGGCCGTCACGCGGGACGCTGCTGCTGCCACCGCCGTCAACGCGACCGCCTCTTAACAACCGTTTACCATTACCAGGCTTGACTAACCGCCTCGGCTATTCAGCTTCAACTCCACCCAATTACAAGATACAGCTACATGATAACATCTCAAATTCGGCTGTCACCTTGGCAAATATCAACCATGCCAATCCGACATTACTTTGGCAACCCACTGCTGTCACCTCGGCATACCTGACTCGTTACAAGGCATTCCCTTTAAGTCGTCACCGCGCCCCAGTTCAATCGAACCGGCCTACCAACCACGCCAATCCGATACCACCACGTCAACTTGGCAACTCACCGCCGTCCCCTCAGCATACCTGACACGATACAAGGCATTCCCTTCGCAGTCGTCAGCGCATTCCATAGAACGGGCCTATGAACCAATACGTACACGGACCATACCCTGAGACCTCAGCCAGCACACAAAATATAGGTCAACTTCCGGCCTTTCTCTTAACCCTGATCCCCATCCGGACAACACACCAGGAACGAATATTCCACCGATTTTGTGGTATCTGTACCACTCTCGGCTTTTTCTCTTAACCCTGAACACCATCCTGACATACATCAAAAACGGACATTCCACCTATTTTACGATATTTGTACGACGCCGTGTATATTAACAATAAACGTTTTTTAAATTTTAATCCTCGTTATTCCTTTTTCTTGCAACCAAATGCTTAATATAATTTCTCGTATTTTTCTTAAATTTCTTTTTGTGACATTCTTAATGCCAGTTTTCTTGTTCTTTTCTTGTCTATATTTTTGTGCTTTCATCACTCAATATTTTTACAATATCTTGCTTCACTTTTGAGGATATATCTTTCTTCCATTCATAGTTATTTTCATGAATCAAAAATAAAAATAAAAATCAATGAATATACTATTTTATATATCTATTTACAATATGATGAACAACATGCGAATTACATAATAACATTCCACAGCATTAAATAAGTTATTGTAAACATTTCTGGTAAACATAGGTAAGTTGCAATTCAAATGTCTTATTTATCATACAAATTTAAGTGTGTCTCGAAAATTATGACAACATCTGTTGTCTAATACCAATTTGTGAAGCTATTGATTTGTATAATAAATGTTGACATGTATAGTGAGATAAGATGCAAACCTTTCGCTCGTAAAACAAGTGGAACAAAGTTCGTAAAAATTGCTATGCACTACTTATCATAAGTAGACACAGCTGTTTTAAATATACTTGACGCTATCATTTTTAATATAATGGCAATTCTGTTCTCCTCATGTTTTGGTATATGTAAACGATCTTTGGGAAGAATATGAAAATTATAAATCACTAAGACAAAAAACATACAAGCGCATACAAACACACTTATATTTGATTGTCAATATGATTCCTAAGATTACAATCCTAACATTTTAGAGAAAATCTAAGAAATCTCTAATCTGGTTGCTCTCTTTTTTTAAATTTTCTTTACTCTGCATCTTATAATAATTTTAGATCGTGTGTTAATGAATATCAGACCCCGAACTCCCACCAGTCACGATAAATGGATGTCCCCTCGGGGAGGCCCCGGGCTTTGAGACACTATTAGGCCTTAAACTAACTCATCCCAGAACTCAAGTAGAACTCGTACAGACGATCCATAGCTAAAAATGCAGGAAAAATGGTTGGTTCCCTGTACCTGACTCTACCCTTACAAGAGCCAAATCAGGCCTAAAATGGAGTACTGATGTCATATTTGAAGAGAGAAAATTACTGTGTTGATATCTATTGTTTTATTCCGAATACTTTCGACATTAACAGAATGTCATCCTCTGGATGTTTTTAAAAACAAAATTGTAGTGTTCAATTATTTCCAAAGAAAAAATTTCTATGTTCATCGGAAATTTATAAATTTTACATACTTATGCCATGCGGTATATGTTTACGCTCTAATGTAGGTAACTAATTATGATGTGTGAAGACTTCTTTTTGAAAAAGAAGAAAATAGTATGAAAAACTATTAATATAGACCTTGATATTTTAGTCTATCTATTGTAAACATTTTAGAACATTTGTGCAGTATTCATAATTAATTTTCTTAAGGTGTGGTTTCAATTTTTAATATAAATAGTTTCAAGGATTTTTAGTTTATGCTTATTATTTTCATGAAAAAGTATGGATGTATTTTCTACGAGAATTTTTTTAAAATTGCGAATGTGGACAAGCATGCTGATGTAAATATTTAGAGATGTTAGATATGTCGTTCAAATGAAAACTCAACGGCCAAGACAACGTGATCGTGGTAAGGCCAACATAAATATTATTTTTCCGTTAGAGATACAATTTAGATTTCTAGGACATTTAAATATATATACAATGTTGCTTTTCTATAACACATTGGTTGGTGGGGAATGATTAAATTGGATAAGAAAAATAGAGAAAGAAATTAAACAATTTAGTAGTGAATTATCAGTACTCGATGGATTGGCAAGAGTAACAAATGTAAAGTCTAAAAAAGGTAGAAGAGTCAAAAGAAAATAGAAAATTAGGAATGAAAATAAAGTCCTCTCAGCTAAAGCAAAAATAAATCAAACAATACAACTGAAGGCGCAAAGAATCAGGCGCTATGAAAAAAGATCAAGATTCTAATATGGGCTTGCTCTAAAGAACATAAAGAATCAGAGGTAGAACGGATGAAAACTAAACCAGAATAAACATGGGCGGGAATCACAGAAGAGGATATTGAAGAGGACACTGAAAAAAGCACACAATTGGAAATCTTCAAGAATAGATAAAATTTCTAACTTTTGGCTAATTATCTAAATACAACCCACAAAAAACTAACCAAAAAACTTCAAGAAATGGTCAATGATCCTACTAAAATTCCGGCAGGGGTAACCAAAAGAATTACCTTCATTCTACCCAAGAATGGTGACACAAATGCCCCCCAAATCTACAGACCAATTACATGTCTTCCCACTACTTACAAACTGTTGACATATATCCTGACAAAATAGACATATCTTTTCTTAGAAATAAATGACATACTATCTTCAACAAAAAGGGTGCAAAGTGGTTCTTACGGATGTAAGGACCAATTACTTATTAACAGGATGATCTTGGAAAACTATTACAATACAAAGAAAAATCTCAGTATTGCCTGGATAGATTATCGTAAGGCATTCGATAGTGTACCCAATTCTTGGATCTTGAATTCTTTAAATATATACAAGGTATCTCCCATCGTCATAAATTTCATCAACCAAAGTATGTCGATATGGAAAACAACACTTCACTTCAATCATATAAATGGAATCAATAAGTCTGGTGAAATAATCATCAATAGAGGGACATTTCAAGGTGACTCTTTGTAAGGAATGACAGTGAGCTTGAAGGTCTCCTGAAAACAGTAAAATGTTTCAGTGATGATATTGGAATCAAATTCAGTTTGGATAAATGTGCTAAAGCCACAATTTTACGATGATCACTACGACAAACTTCCTCTATTAACTTAGACCCTGGGGTAACAATCAAAGATTTACAGCAAGAAGAAGCTTATAAATAACTCGGTGTAAGTGAGGGTGAAGGAATTCACTATAAAAAAATGAAAGAAATTGTGCGAAAAGAGTACAGTAGAAGGGTGCGACCGATATTAAAAACTGAACTGAATACTTCGAACAGAATTACTACCATTAATAGCCTTGTCATCCCGATGGTTCAATATAGTTTCAACATTAGAACTGGACTCTAAATGGCATCAAACGAATGGATTCTAAGACAAGAAATCTGATTTCTAAGCATAACATGCATAATCTAAAGCAAGGGTCGGCAACCTACGGTCCGCGGGCCGAATCTTGCCCGCGAAGGCATTTTGGCCATCACGCGAGCCTGATTACCAATGACTCTATTTTTAACATGAGAGACGACCTTCAAATGAAATTTGTTATATGTCATTTTCCATAGAATGTCTACACATCTCAGTGCACTAAAATATTATATCTGCCAGTTATCTTTCATGAGACTTATTTTACCAAGTTGCATTGCCTACGTTTAATGTCAAATAATGGATACATATTTGTTATGACCCTTGGCTACATTAAAAGATAACAGAAGCTAAAGGAACGATAAAGTGAAACAGGCCAGGGAGGGACTGACATGCGAGGTAGCAGAAATCTAAAGACAGTTAAATATACGCGCATTATACATACATGCCTCATGAATGTGTGGATGAAGCCGCATGTGTACGTACGTAAGTGTATGTTTGCAACTATTTGTACTCGTATGTATGGGTATATGTGCTTCATTTTTGTTTGATGTGTGTGTGTGTGGTTCGTTTGTGGAACAATTTTCAATAACAGTTTCAAACCTACACGTCATAATTTCATCCATTTCACTTCGGTTGATTTTTTTCACTTTGAAGTATTTTGACGTTCCTGAAGTGGTTTATTTACCATTATTATTTGTTCCTGTATAATCATCTCCAATATATATAGATGTATGTGGTTTGGTCCTACGACGAACGTCGGGGTTGCCATTTGTAGTAGTACGTGTTACCAATATGTGTAATAGCTAAGAAAGATGAGATTAAGGACAATGCGTGAAAGCAATGCAATTTATACTTGACGTAAATAGCACATAGAATAAAATACAAAACTGAACTGAATGATTCCAAAACATAACAATTAGATTTATTAATGTTTGATGTAGATGAATGCGAACTGAAAAAGTAGGACAGAGTCGTGTCCCTTTGATTAGGTATTAGTTGTACCGGAGTTCATATTAAGAAAGTTTGGAATTGTGAGTTTGCAAAGTTGGTAAAAGTTCAGGAGTGATTTCAGAGTTCGTGAATGTTGGTAATTATCTTTAACGTCTGGTCAGCAATGACTAAGACGGGAGTCGGTGAAGGTTACATCTTGGCACTTGGTAACTACTACTCAAAAAAGGTTCACACGTGTTCGGTTTATATAATGGTCAAGTGGCTCCTAGCATATGAGCGGGAAAACAGATTGGTCGCGTGCAGGCGGTTTGATTGGTCACTTCTTGAATATTTAAATTTTCGTACCTGCTTGATTTTGGTGTTTTTAATTCGTAATTCGCACCTTGAACTCTCCCTTTCTTGCTGACAACCATACATTCTTACAAATGATGTTTATTCCTTTTCTTTAGTATTTTCGCTAAGAGTTTCCGTAGTTTGCTTCCTGTGTCGGCCATCAACATTGTGTTTAGATTGTGGCCTCCAATAATGGTAGTAATTCTCTGTCTATATATACATAGTATATATATATATATTTCGATTATAGGTGCAATTTAATTTATAATTACATAAATCATTCATACAACCTCTATATTTGTTTTTTTGTATGAATGATTCATGTAATATATATATATATATATATATATATATATATATATATATATATATATCAGAGAGTGCTGAAGAATTTATCGACGACCTACCCGACCATCCATTCTTGATCAGGCTGACAAATTTTCGGCCTGTAAGAGAGAGAGAGAGAAAGAGAGAGAGAGGGGGGGGAGAAGGAAGAAATCGCACTTTCATTTTTCAGTTAATTCATATCCAATCGTTCTTTATTTTTTCTTCTCTCACTCTCAATGTGATATTTCAGCTAAAACTCAATGTCGAACACGTTTATTTCACTACAAATTGGTAATTCCAAACAAAAACATTATCAACCAATTTATTGCTAACAACAACAATTTTATGTCAACACAGACAGTTTTTCGCTAACAAAAAGAAACACCTGTAGCGGACCCCTCCTGCGCCCCCGTATAACAAAAGGGTGATGAGGTCACAAGAGGCCCGCTAACATTCTCGAAGACGTTAAATCTGACAAGGTGAAACAACATAGACGACAGAACGAAGATATATATGATACATGCTAATTTATTCTAGAAAAGAAATAAAAGTGGTCGGACGGTAGAGGTGCAGAAATTCTAGTACAGGCATTGATGGTCGAGGTTGATCGCTGTTGGTCATGCAGGAGGTCGCTGCAGAGATGATCGCTGTAGTTGATGTTGGTCGTTGCCGCGTTACAGATGATCGTTGCTGGTCGTTGCAGGTGATCGCTGTAGTAGAAGGTGATGTTAGTCGTTGCCGGGATGATCACTGTTGGTTGTTGAAGTTGATGTTGGACGTGGCTGGGATGATCTCTGTTGATTGTTGCAGTTGATGTTGGTCGTGGCCGGGATGATCGCTGTTGATTGTTGCAGTTGATGTTGGTCTCGGCCGGGATGCCAACTTGACGTGTTGGGAAGGAAAGAAGAGCTGGCGTTGTTCGGGCATGTCACAGGTCCAGTGCAGGCGTTGCGTGTTGCCGGTCGAGTCCGATATTAGTAACCTCCCGTAATAATTACTAACATAGTGTACGGTGTTGCGGACCCGGCAGCGTGCAGTGCTGGTTTATTACAAAGTGGCCTTGTGCCAGACACCACACTAAACTACCGAGTCCACAAGCAATGTATAAAAAAAATAATAATGCGTGAATGAACAGTGAGAGGAAAGGGGCCAATGAACGAGTGCATAAATTAATAAACATCAAAGAGATAGCCGGAATAAAATGACAAAGACGTCTGTTTGTAAAACATGTGTAACTTTAATTAGATGGAAACAAGTAGATGATCTCGTACCACGAGATCAAGGAAAAGTTCCGCGCCTAAATAGAAATGCAAGATGAACAAGGCGGGAAAAAGAGTTTTATAAGGTTAACAGAGGTGTAGGTGCGCACAGATAGAAAGGAGTACTCAGTGTGGATTTTTTTTGGCGTTGTAAGTGTGTGAGGTATTTTTGTGTTCAGGTTCATAGTTAGAAAGAATGTTCGGTCGTCTCAGAGTTTTTGGTGAGGCATTGAATTGGCTGCTGGAAATTTTACCGGATTGATGTGGGCATCTAGCCAGGAGAAACGAAGAATGTTTGAAGCGAGTTTCATGGTCTTGTGGAGTTGTTTACGGCGAGCCCAGAGAGACGAAAAATGTTTGTTCGTAAGTAAGAATATCCCTGTCTGTATTTACTAGTTCACTGACGAGGGATAAGTTCTGCTTGCGACTGTGTCGTGTCTCGAACGATGTGTCTCAAACGTTTTCTGGTCGAAAACGGAGAAGGGTCTGACCTGCGTGTAGCTTCAAGACGAGAAGAAGAAGTCTTGGTAAGGTTGTTTGTCTGTAGGATATCCCTGACTGTATTTACGATTGGTTCACTGACGAGGGATAAGTTCTGCTTACGACTGTGTCGCGTCTCGAACGATGTGTCTCAAACGTTTTCTGGTCGAAAACGGCGCAACTGGTTGACCTGCGGGTAACGTCAAGATGAGAAGAAATCTTGGTAAATAAGTGTGGGGTCAACATCGTTGAGATAAGATATTCCGGCCCGCATATGGATTAAGGGCACGGAATAAATGAGTTGCCCGTCTAGTCAGGTTGAAGATCGAGAAGCAACTGGCTTGCAAACGCTGGCCGTTTGAGACGCCACGAAACGCGCGGGAAAAAAATTCAAAATCTGTTAGTCTGACTTCATCAGTAGGAGCTAGCGAAGGTCTTCCTCCAGGTTACTGCTACGTCTAGCTGTGAGAGGAAGGAAGGGGTGCAAACCGCGCGCACACACGCACGAGTGTGAAAGGAAGGGAGGAAACTCGCACGCGCGTAAAATATAGATGGAATTAATGTGTTAATTCCATAACGGGAAAGGTTACCCACTAGGGACGGAATTTCGAGAGTCCAACGGAGCCAGGAGTAGTAGGCGAAGGAGAGAGAGAAAGGAAAGTTTCCAACTTAATACGCAACCCTGTGATCGACGTTCCTGGCCGCGAAGGCCTGCGTATTCGACCGTTTCAGTCGCCGACGATTTATTTTGTAAAATTATAAAATTATGACACAAGGTCGAAAAGGGGGAGGGGATAAAAGGCTGGTCTTCACTAACTATCTTATACCTAGCTAATTTGATTCACGACCCATTCAGACATTACAATTTACTCATTCACCATAAGAACTCGTCCGTCACCAATCAATGCTCCATGCACTATAATACCACATCCACTCTAGGGAGACCTACAAAACGCGCCCCGTGTCATAATAATTTGATGATCCTAACACATATGTACAAAAATTCTAAGATGAAAAAAATGAGATGGGGGTGAGATGAACCCAGTCGCCGACCCGAATTTAGTGAGAAGTCACTGTCTTGTGGTAACGGAGACCAGCAAGATAATTGGGTAACCTAAACAGTAAAGCCTCTATAAAAAAATAAGTCGAGGTTAGCTAAAGGGAACTAAGACCTGTAAATCTCTAGAAGTATATTACAACTAGGTTTGTAATATAAGTAAACTGAAAAGGTAACTTGCTAGTCTCTACCACAGGTTTACAGCGTATAGGGAGCACGAACGTGAGGTCAAAGTCGAAATGACCTGTTCTCTTAGTTTAAGGAGAGAAGGAGGAGGTAACTCCGACACACCCCAACATGAATAAATTCAAATATAAATTGGAAACACTCATCTGTTTATGCGGAGCTGACTCCAGAAGACAATATCTAAACATTATTTACAACCAATAAAATAATGATAATATAAAAAAATGCCAAAACAAAATCTGACAGAATATATTAGACAAAGCAATTTAAAAATGACGTTCGTTACTGAGTGCGCAACATGTCAAACCAATTCTCTTTTATTTTTTAGTCTTACAACATTATATATTGACCCAGGCGCGTGTAGCTATACTAATGGTGAAATTCTCCGGATCAAAAAGGGCATAAATGTCAGCAGTACTCTAAAAATGTGTCGGTATTTTTTTAAGAATTGACACCTCTATCCTGGCGATTTCAAAAAATTCTGAATGTGGCAATTTATAACACACCATTGTACTTCCATATTGCTACAATAATGAACTATCCAAATGCACTTTTATAATTCCAAACTATTACGAATTTCTGTGACATTTATTTTCTGTCAACACGTATATCACCGCAAATACTTCAAGTAAGTAATATTTGTATGAATATTAACCAAACAAAAAAAAAAAAAAAAAAAAACTACTCTGAAGTTAAGAAATATTGCCATCAATAAGTTCAAGCATTCAATCAAACCTAAATATGTCTACACATCATTGTGAATTATACCACAACTTTGTTCTAATCAAAGGCATCCGAACTATATTCAAATGAAACGTCCAATGTTTATTTGAAAACAAAGCATTTTATTTTTAAAACAAATCCAATAACCACTTTTTTGTTACATTTTGAATTCTTGTTATCTTTTCTATGGTCACTGTTTGATACCCATAACTTTTGTACCCTTATGAAACTATTAATAATCTATCTACCATGTCTACTACTACTACTACATCAACTACTTTGCCGACTCCATGAACACATTTTCGCACACATTTTTTCTCATTTAATTAAGCAAGTCTTTCGATATACGTTATTTCAAATGAACATAAACCTATCCCTGTTTTATTTCTTTTTGCAAAATAAAAACAATGTGGTGGGAATTACTGTAAACTGAAATATAGTTTATCATATAAATTTTAATTTTAATTAAAATTAACTTTATTTTAAGTTTTAACTTAAATTTTTCCCAATTTCCCTAAATTATCCCTTTTCCATACTTTTGTCTTTTATAAAGACATAAAGACTAACATTTTTTAGGTATGTCCATAGGTATGTATTAAAAAGTTTATTTTTTATCTTTTCTTATAAACACATGCACACACAGATATGCGCGTGCGCACACACACAGAGTTAAATTTTCTTACACTTCTTTTCAAACAATTATTCACCTAAGTCCAACTATATTATTACATTTTATTTCCTCATTTTCTTTGGAATAAAAAAATGAAAAAGTCCTCTTTGTCATGTTGAAATGATGAAAATAAAAAAAATGTTCTTTTATTTCAGTTGCGTCAGTTTCGTTCAGGATTACAAGAAGGGGTGTTTCCTATTTTGTATATCGTTTCATTTTTCATAAAAATTAAGTCAAAGAAAAAAAAAAAAAAAAAAAACAAAAAAAAAAAAGAATAAAAATATATACATCCCCTCTATCCAGACCATCACCACCACATAAAAAAGACAGAATTTTAATCCGAACCAGAGAAAAAACTGGTCAGGGCTGAGATAAAGATAACGATGAGCTGTGAAAAGAATTCCCAGTTGTGAGTATCAAGATAACATGCGCGTCATTTGTTAAAAGCAGTTACTGGAAAGACAACACAAAGTCTTTTATCTTCAACTTGCATAATAATAAGTATCTTGGCCGTTAAATTACACCGTTGACCTTCAACTTATCTACTTGATAGAAGTGATTCTATTCATCAGCTATTATAGAAAAACAAACAAAGAAAAAACGTATAAGTCTAGTGATGATAAAAGATAATTAATTCTTATGGTATCTGATATGGAAAAATAGATAAATTCTTTTCGAAACGACAATTTTCAAAAGTTAATAATAATAATAATATTATCTTGAATATCTTAAATAAAATTGTAGGACGGTTAACAATATGATTAATATAGTTGGTGCTCTTCGCCTACAGTGAATTCTGTTTAATTTTCACTTGCTCAAAGTCAAAATGGTTTTCACCCGTAAATAATAGCAATTAGTAAGTAAACATTTTGATTAATTCAAAAAGCCGAAAACCATTTTCATTTATAAAGTGTGTTTTTCCTGATAGAATGCAATGTCGTTTTGATATGAGCTTTGTAAAATGGTAGTGTTTGTAGAAATCAGGGAACACCCAACGTTTAAGTGTAAGTGGGTAAAGTACGGAAAAAAAAGAGATCTTTTTTATACACATCAGAGGTTGATCATCGAGATTTCGTAACGGATGGTTCTATTGGTTAATTCTTAAAAATCTCACCAAATCCTCGCGTCACTCACCCACGTATCTGTTATCTAATGATTATAAAATGTGTTTCAATAAGGAATTGAATTAAGCTAAAACTGTATGCCCCTAAAGCAACAAAAGCGTTCTCTTAACTCTTCTGTTTCACTTGCGTTGAAGGGATCTTTTTGAACGAGCCAAATATGTATGGGCATGTGTGTATATGTATATGTAGGCAAAGAAACCAGGCATCCCAATGCGACCCATAATATCAGGAAAAACAGAAAAAAACAAAAATCATAATGGTTCTATGTGTGTGTGTGTGTGTGTGTGTATTTAAGCAGTAATCCTTCCTTCATGGACATTTCATTGAATACGGCAGACAAGGTGCTTTTATTTAGTTTTTTTATACAATTTCTCATGCGACCTAATTTTTTTTTCTATTTAGATGATAAATTAAATAAAACTGTCCGAATAAAAAGAATATTCGGACAGTTTTTATATAATTTATCATCTGAAAAGAAAAAATTATTAGATTCCATGAGAAATTGTATAAAAAAGCACCTTATCTGTCATATTCCATGAAATGTTCATATATATATATATATATATATATATATATATATATATATATATATGAAGGAATATAGTTTTGAGGTGTGCTATATTTATGGAATAAAGTGCACAATCTCAGAGTATCGCACCCGGCCGTGAGTTACTGCCGGCTACTCAAACGTCCGAAACCGTCACCGTGGAAAACAGAACGAATGCCGTTAATTTCCGGTAACTCAGCGTGTTTCAGAGAACAAAACACAAAAAGCAAAACAAACGAAACATAAACATATACAAGTCCTCCTAACTAAAAATAATGACCTGAAACTACTTTATATACACATGGTGTCCAAGTGAAACCCATGTGTACAGTCAAAATGCGGAAGGTAATTTTTAGTCATCAACCAAAAGACATCGCCAACCGGCTACGATGCTAACCGCAGCTGACATAAACACAGCCGAGTTCTTCTACCAAAAGAACTCGGCCAACTCGGCTGACTTGGCCCCGGGGTAGAGCGACGTTCTCCCCCTCTCACCTTCACCTGGCCGACCCTTGTCGCTGACCGCACGAAGCAGCAGCAGCGGGCCGGACCAACTTCAGCAGCAGCAGCCGAACATTATATGCGAAAATCCTTTTTAGGACTACCTGGCCACGTTATATGCGACAGTCCTTTTAAGGGCTACTTAAGCCACATGATATGCGATAGTCCTTTTCAGGACTACCCTGGCCACATGATATGTGACAGCCCTTTTCAGCACTACCTAGACACATTATATGCGATAGTCCTTTTTAGGACTACCAAGCTGCGTTTTTACACGACTGTTATTCTAAGGACGAACAGGCTACCCTAGCACTGTCTACGCCGATCCTTTTTCTTCAAAAACAGCGACGCGATTCTTTGCACAGGGCGAACATCCGGGGATCGACTGGACCTCGAATACCGCTGTTCCATCTGCCTGCCTCAGAGCTGCCGCCTTGAACCCTAACAACGATCCTTCAACTGGCACTCCCTGACTTCACGATCGAACTACACCAAACAATCGACAAGTAAATCCGACGTTTGTTATTCTAAACCTTTGCCTTTGTCCCCTCATTGTCTTAGCTGTTCACACCTTTCTTCGTAAAAGCTTGCGGGGGCGACATCCTTATCGTCCCTGCAACAAGAGGCATGTATGCAAAAAAAGCGGTGGGCTCTAATATACGTATGTCTCTCTCTGTGTGTGTGTGTGTGTGTGTGTGTGTGTATTCAGGCAGCAATCCTTCTTTCATGCACGTTTCATTGAATATGACAGACAAGGTGCTTTGTTTCAGTTTTTCATACAATTTCTCACGTGATCTTATATTTCTTTTTCTTTTCGGAGGATAAATTATATAAAGATTGTCTAATTGTTCTTTCTTTACGAGCGCTTTCGGCTATACATTTAGCCATTTTCAAGGTTGAAGTATATTAACTGTTAACAAGAAATAGATTGTTGTATGTATATATTTATATAATGTTTTCATTTTCAAAACACGGTCTAGATATTGTGTCCATGTTCATAATTGATATTATTGAGTGGTGTTCTTTTTTGTTTTTATTAATAAGGCTTCCATTATTTTTAGCCTTTTTTTTAAACTTAGATGGCGCTATTACATTTGTGTTGTCAATAAGTATGTTACGAATAGGGTCCAGTAAGTCTCCACGATTATTTAAATGAGATCTAATTGAGCTATGGCCAGAAAGGTGTAGTGCGAATCTTCGTGTCAAACATATTGTAGTATAGCCTACATAATTGTTTACAAATTTTGATTGATCAGGAATACAATTCCTTAATGGACATTTAAATTCGTAAATAATATTTGTTCTATTTAATTTTGTTCTAAGAGGTAAATTATTAGTTTTAACTATAAGGTTGGAAGTTTTAAATTTTTTGTAATACATAATTTGTCTAATTTTTTGGCTATTGTCAACTGGTGTTGTGCATTTTTTATAATATTCTTAGTTTCATCTTGTTTAAATTTTCGTTCATTTGATTTTTATAAAATGTTTTAATGTTATTACTTATGTTTCTATTCTCGTCGTTGCTATTAGCTACCTTAGACAGAAAACGCCTAAAATGAAAATACAACAATTGATTAGGAAATCCGTTATTAATAAGCATACATATATATATATAAACTGTGGAGTCGGGATGCTGAAGGTAACATCAATCACCTAAGTGACAAACTTTTAAACATATTAATCATATATATATATATATATATATATATATATATATATATATATATATATAAAAAGACAAAAGGAAAACTGTAATATTAGCTGACGCGTTTCGTCCAATGTGGAATTTTTCAAGGAAAAAACGAAATGATTTATTAGAACAAAGTAATTAATAATAACAAAAAAATGTGCTCAGCATCTGGAAGAATTTAGGAAACACTATTATATTCATATTGTCAATTGAAAATTACGTCAAGTACTGTCAAGTGTGAAAATATTGTTTTTATTGTTGTGTTGCCTGATTCGTAATGAAAACATAATTAACGGTAGTTTCTCCAGCCAAGTTTGGTCAGTGCCAGAACTTGTTAATACGGCTTTAAGTTGACGGTGGAACCTCTCGACAAGGCCATTTGCACAACGGTGATATGCAGCTTGGTTATGCGGGTCCAGCGTTTAATGTCGGAACTCATTCGAGGCCATACGAAACGTTCACCTATTAACTTTGTTGTAATCCGCCGTCCAGGATGCGATAGTTAGTGGAAGTGATCGAATATTTGCCTTCTCATGGAGGCAGGAACCAAAGGTCGAGGGTGACCTGTACTGTAAATGCCTGCTGCTGAAGGGCACGGGACGAGGCTCAATTCGTAAAGATGTATCTTCTTTTAGGCCTGACAGAGTGTCGTCCCTTTGTTGCTCGTCGGCTAACGTATCGAAATCTAGGGGTTGTTTGCTTGATGCGTTGATTATAGTAGCGCGCGACATCATGTCTGCTACAGTATTATGATTCCCCTTTATGTATCGAATATCCGTTGTGAATTGGGAAATATAGTCCAGCTGTCGGTAATCACGAGGGTTATATTTGTTGCTCTTATCATTCAAAACATAAATAAGGGGTTTGTGATCCGTGAAAACGGTGAAATTGCGTCCCTCTAAGACATAGCGAAAGTGTTTGATGGCTGTACAAATAGCTAACAGCTCACGCGAAAAAGTACTATATTTTTTTGCGGAGGACTAAGTTTTACAGAGAAAAATGAAAGTGGCTTAGTTACCTCGCCTGTATGCTGATGTAATACAGCTCCGATTGCTTCTGAAGAAACGTCGGTCGTAAGAGATAGGTGTATTTTATCGTCTTCTTGAATATAAGTAAGCTTGGTGAAATTCGCTAGGGCGTCCTTGGCTTCATTGAATGCAGCGAGAGCTTCACCATTGAGTGTAATTTTGGCGTTGCGTTTTCCCTGGTTACGGAGTTGATTTGTCAGGGGTGCCAGTATGTGTGAACATTTAGGGATAAACTGACGGTAGTAATTGATTAGTCCCAAGAATCTGCGAAGCTGTCGAAGTGTTGTCGACAGGGGAAAATCCTTCACTGCTTTTACTTTATCGGCGACGGTTGTAATGCCAGTACCGTCTATCTCGTGCCCGAGAAAGACTAACCTGGGTACTGTGAATACACATTTGTCTGGGTTAATTTTAAGGCCAAAGTAGTTGAGTCGCTCGAAAACTTGAGTTACATGACCTATGTGCTCGTTCATGTGTTTGCTAGCTATGAGAAGGTCGTCGATGTAGGCGAATGAATGTCGTAATCCACGAAGGGTTTCATCTATTAGCCGCTGGAAAGATTGTGCAGCGTTCCGAAGTCCGAAGGGCATCCACAAAAACTCGTACAAGCCGAAGGGTGTAGTTATTGCAATTTTATGAACGTCCTTCGGAGCTACCGGAATTTGGTAAAATGCCTTCCTTCGGTCAATTTTCGTAAATATTTGAGAACCTTGGACTATTACTGCAAAGTCTGCTAGGTATTTATCAGGCACAATCTGTCCGTTAAGACGTCGAAAATCTCCACAGGGTCTACATGCCCCCGACTGTGTCTTAGGCACCATATGGAGTCGGGAAACGAAGGGGCTTGATGACGGTCGTACAATGCCGAGGTCTAACATGTGCTGAAACTCAGCCTTCGCTAGTTTGTATTTATCCGGGCTTAATCTACGTGGGGCTGAGAAAACAGGAGATCCAGATGTCTGAATCAGATGTACAGTGTTGTGTTTGATGGACTCCGTATAAGTGAAATAAGGTGTTGTAAGCGCGGGGAGTTTATCTAAGACGTGCTATAGCGGATTGTTTTCAGGAAGTGCGGCACAGATTTTAGTGGATGTATTATGTGGAAATCATGCCTGTAAGCGTTAGTTGTGTCGTCTGGTCTATTAGGGTGTGGGTAGACATGTCTACGGAGAGATTGTAGTGGGCTAAGAAGTTGGCCCCGAGTATAGGAATGTTCACCTATGCGACGGTGAACATCCACGGGAACGATCTTCTTAAACCGATGTTGAGTGTAAGAGAGATCTGGTAATATGTCTCAATCTTGGTACCGTTTGCTGCACGCAAGGTATATGATGATTCGCTCGTTGTAGTATTAGCTCTGGGTGGGACTACACTGACCTGGGCTCCAGTGTCCAATCAATCAAATGTGGCGGACTTCACTACATTAATTTCACTTTAGATTAGGAAACAGGGATCACGCAGAAAAGACATTGTTACACATAAAATATGTATTTAATAAAATGTACAATATCAAACAACGATGTAAAGGAAAGCATGCATTTAAGTTAGAAAAGGTTGAATTAACCAAGCGTTGACTCTCTTTAAATGCTATTTTACTGTTCCAAAGTTCACTGGAAGAATGTTCATGAGAGTCTCTTGTAATGATTGTTCTTGAAAGACATTGCTGTGTAAGAAGAGTTTATGTGAGTGCATACAAGGTATGTTCCGCATGTCAGTGGTGTGTGTGCATGAGAAAGTTAACATATGGTTTCAACTGTTGTGGATTCGTTTGGCAGTTGAATTTCTCACTGATGAGTCTCTTAAATAAGAGACTGTAGGCTCCAAAGGAAGAATTATTCTTCATGTAAAAACGCGGGAAGAATTATTCTTCATGTAAAAACCATCTGATTGTTTGGCATCTACCAATCAGCGAGCGATCTTTGGGGAGACTTAAGAAATCTTCTGTGATTCGTTTATCCCAAAAGTGCACAAAATTGATTACTTAAAAATAGAGCGATTACAAAATTGTCGCATTGCTGCTATTTGTAAATTGCCTATAATAACGTAGTAGTGATTAATTAACCAATGAATGCTTGGCGTTATATGTGATTTGTATTTTTGTATGGATGTATGTTCGTGCGTAATAGATTCGCACAAACGGATATTCATTTTCTTCTCAAATTATTTTATATCTCAGATTACTTTTTGTTTTAATTTTCCATTTTTTTATAATCTTGATCTAAAATCAACGATGTCTAATCAGTAGAAAGGACTGAAACTACAGCAATTATAAGTTATCATACTTCCTTCTCTTTAAAAATCAAATAAAAAAAAGAAAATTAAATTATAATTTTTTAATGTAACGATTTCTTTTAAATTTAATTCTTTATAAAATGATAAATGATAAACCTTTATAAAATGGCAACTAATAAATATTGCATTGTACTTGGTTCACATATTTTTATAATAAACATTGCCAAGGGAGTCTTCATCGTATACAGTAAATAGCAGTGTCGACAGAAAAAACGTCCTTTTGAAATATCGTTTTTTGCAGGTTCGAATGATTTCCCATAATTTATATCCTTGGAATAAATTAAATATATCGGAAATTATAGGATAGCTTTCATGACTAAGTCAGCAATGGTTAAAGTTCATTTTAAAAGTCTGTTTAGAAAGTTTCTTTAATAGAGAAGATAATTTAGTGTTTATATAAAAATATTAAAATTATTTTTCCGTACTATATAGCTTTGAAGTAATGACAAATTTATCAATAAAAAGTGCAATGTTCAATTTTAATAAAAAAAAAAAAACGTTCATAGTATTGTTTAATGTAAGGGACACAACTAGGAGTTGTGTTCCTATATTTATTATGATCAAGGGAAGTAACTTTTAAGTGATACACGGTAAAGTAACTAAATTTATTTTAAAAAAAGACAAATTAAATACAAGGCGAATGGCACTTATAAAAATAGTCAGCATTTCTCCATTGAACTCACAAGTGAGAATCAGGAGATTTCCTGATGTGAGACAGATACACCAAATGCTGTCGGTAGGTTATAGAAATTATGTATTACAAAAAAGCTTTGTGCCGTATTGTAAATATCGTTTAAGTTAGAGACGTAGTTACAAAAAATACCACCAAATAGAAGAACAAAGACAATAATTGAAGAATTATCTCAAAAACTAGATAATAAAGTAGTTAACGTGCTACCACATGTCTAACGTTATTCATTTGCAGCGGTTCTCTGGTGGCAGCCACCGGTAGGCCACCAGCGGGCCAACGGTAGGCCACTAGAGGTCCGCAAGTGGTAACATTGTCAAGACGAACACGATGGCGGTTCGGCAGCGAGCCACCAGCGATAAAAGCTAATGGCATACCACCAAGACCGGCTTACCTGCTTATACGCCACTGACTATAACAAGCGCAGATATTACAAGTCAGTAGTAGTCATTCTTGCCATATATCGTTGGTCATCAGCATATACAGTACCACTTCTAGAAAAAACTCAATGCGGAATATCTACTTATGAGATGGAAATTATGAGAAATTAATTGTTTAAATTGACTGAAACCCCTGGCGAAATATTATATATATATATATATATATATATATATATATATATATATATATATATATATATATATATATATATATATGGGAGAAACTGATACATAAATTTTTGTACACTAGAAAAATGCAAAGGAAAATTAATGGCGATGTAGAAATTGCTTCTGTTTCATAAGTGAATTATATTGTATGTTCGTCTTTGTTTAAGAGCCCACATGATTTGTAGCGCTCAATATTTTATGAAAATGAGAAATACATTGAAAATACTTTTAAGCTCCTCCAATATGCGAATTATTTCATATTTAAAGCGAAACAAAAGGTTGGTAAAATATTTTAAGATAGAAGAAAGGACCATTCTGACAAACCCAACGAATCAAAATGTGTTATTCTACCGACCAACTGCATCGCTACTACTATTCAAAAGAATTTATATGAGCGTAATATAAAATTTTTTAAAACTATTTCTAAAACTTAACATAAAATGTGCTTTAATCACTAGATCGGTAATCAAATAGAAAATGCTTTAATCACAACATTATCAATTTGCACCCATGTTTTTACATCATTTCATCTTTCTTAACAGATTTTCTATTATCAAAATATGGGATATTTGATAACAAATTGACAAAAATATAAACAAAAAGAAACTAAACGCAGTTGGCTAAGTTATATAACCAAACGCATCTAAAAAAAAAAAAAAAAAAATAAAAGTTAAAAATTTCAGTATCCCCACCTTTTGTGTACATGTGTACATTAACAGAAACATCCGATGAAGTCCTAAAGGACGACGAAACGCGTCACATAAAACTTCTTGTCACTTTGTCATTTATTTCCCTAATATATATATATATATATATATATATATATATATATATATATATATATATATATATATATCACTGACAAGGCGATCCTGCTCACTCGTTGGTGTGTTTTCATAACACACACACACACATATAATGCCATTTTTCAAAGTTTATTACCAGACCACGATCAAATGTTTTCTGATTGCATGAACAATGAATGGAATCTGTGTTGCTTAAAGAAAGAGCAATTTCAAATGGAGAAAATTTACAACGAAAATCAGGAAAACAATGTGCGCTCTGGGTTAAATTGATATGTATTTTTAATTGAATATCTTTATATGCACAATATTGCTTGTATTTTCAACATATATTCACACATCTTGTAGCGGGCACTCCGTGCGGCCCCGTATCACACAAGGGGTGAACGAGGTCACAAGAGGTCCGCTGACATTTTTGAAGACGTTAAATCTGACGGTGGAACAATATAGACAACAGAACGAGGATATGTATGATAAATGCTAATTTATTCTAAAAAAGGAAAAGAGATAAAAGTGGTCGGACGGTAGAGGTGCAGACGTTCTTGTGCAGGCATTGATGGTCGAGGTTGGTGTTGGTAGCTGCCAGGGTGATCGTTGTTGAAGTCAATGTTGGTTGTTGCCAGGGATGATCACTGTTGATGGTTGAAGTTGATTGATGTTGTTGGTTGCTGGCAGGATCATCGTTGTTGATTGTCAAAGTTGATTGTTGTCGTTTGCTGGCAGGATCATTGCTGTTGGAGTTGATGTTGGTAGTTGCCAGGAGTGCCACTTGTTGGTTGTTGCCGGGATGCCAATTGTTGGTTGTTTGTCGTTGCCGGGTTGCCAATTCTTTGTCGTTGCCGGGATGCCAACTTGATTGTTTGTCATTGCCGGGATGCCAACTGTTGGTAGTTTGTCGTTGCCGGGTTGCCAATTGTTTGTCGTTGCCGGGATGCCGACTTGATTGTTTGTCATTGCCGGGATGCCAACTTGACGTGTTGGGAAGGAGAGAGAGAGAGAGAGAAAGAAAAGTTCCCAACTATCGTCAAGTTGGCCGACAAAAAAAAAAAAAAATGGGAGCGTAACTCAATACACAGCCCGGTGACCGGCGTCCTTGGCCAACGAAGGCCAAGGGGCCTGCGTAGCCGACCGTTTCGGTCGCCGACCGCCTCCACGAATCTAGCGAGAAATCACTGTCTTGTGACAAGGGAGACCAGCACGAGAAATTGGATCAGCTAACCGTAAAGTCTCTATAATAAAATCCTAGGAGGTTAGCTAAAGAGAACTAAGGTCTAAAAATGACTAGTAGTATATTACAACTAGGTTTGTAATATAACCTAATTAAAAAGGGGATTTGCTAGTCCCTCCGACGTGTTAACAGTGTGTAGGGATCATGAATGAGAGGTCAAGGTCGAAATGACCTGTTCAAGGATAGAAGGAGGAGGTAACTCCGACAATCTAACACAGTAAATTCTCCTTCTCTCACTCCATGACTTACAATCTTTCTCACGTACATGTTCATATTAAAGGAATGATAACGATTTTATTACAGTTTCCAGTTTGCATACTGAAGTATATATACAACCAAGATCAAAAATATGCATATGAACCACACACACACACACACACACACACACACACACACAATATATATATATATATATATATATATATATATATAATTAGCTACATACGTGTCTTGAAAATGGGCAAAATTTGGCATCTATTTATTATCAACTACCTTGCAGAGAAATGGCTTAGAACCCAAGGACATTCATACTGATATGGTTTCTACATTTGTGGATGACGTGACAGCTTTATTAATAGTGCAAAAATGGGCAGCTGAATTTAGGAAAAGAAAGTAGAGTCTTGAAGATGACCAAAGGTTGGGCGTGCGGCAAATTCCACCACCGAGGAAAATATTGATCGTGTTCATTACATGGTGATGGATGTTACGAGGATGCATTTCTATAATAAGAAAGTCTCAATAGGGTTAAAATTCTACCTGTTAATACAAAAAAGTTTTCTTTCATGAAGTAGATATAAAATAGAGAAATTTGAAATAGAACGTTTGGAAGATTCTAGATCATTTCAGTATATTCGAGAAGAATCTAGATGATTCGAGAAACATCTAGAAATATGGAAATTAGGTGTTAGCCCCTATAAAAATGGGATTTTGGAAAAGGGTTGTCAGTTGCTGAAAGGGAATTTCTGCTGTTATCAACTCCGGCTTTTGATTCGAGGACTATTATATCCAGACGAAAGAATCTCTATAAAAAGTTGCCGACGAACAAAAACCCAAAAGAGAATTTCATGGAACAAAGTTGGTAAATAGAATTTTGACTAATTTTCATTGACCAAACTAAAAATTAATATTTATTTACACACCTTTGTGGATTTCCAAATATAGCACTTAGATTACTTCGTTAGCCCTAAAGTGATAAAGATATTTGAGTTGACTCACCTTCCTCCTCTCTCGTAACACTTCGCCAGTAACTCTGTGTTTTCTGTTTTGTAGGCCACAATTGTTTATTTTGTATATATTTTATGTTGTGTTTTAGTAAATTAAATATTTTGTTTGTGATTTAGTTCTGTGTTGTGGTAAATCATTTTTTTTCTTTTGTTACAATTATCAACACGTAACAATGGATGACAGGCGATTGACTATAAATCAAATAGTCAATGATATTAGCATAACCCGTGAGAAAGTTGAGAATATTCTGCACAATCAACTTGGCATGACGAAGGTTTCTGCTCGGTGGGTGCCACATCTTCTGACATCTGATTAAAAGCGCCCCAAGCTGATCACATCACGGAGAAAATCTGATATTGTTTGAGAAAAATCTACTTGGATCGTTTGAACGTTTCCTAACCCAGGACGAGTATTGGTTTCATCACATTTCCAGGGACAAAGAGACAATAAATGCAGAGGAAATACCCTTCCTCACTTGCTCCAAAGAACGCCAAGGTCGAATCATCTACAGGGTAGGTGATGGCCTCAGTTATTTAGGATGCAAAAGGCATTGTGTTTATTGACGATCTTCAAAAAGGTCCCACAATTAACAAGAGATTACAATGCCAATTTCCTGAGACGGATATAAAAAGCGATCAAGACCAAACGCCAAGGAAAACTGACGAAATGGGTTTTGTTTCATCGGGATAATGCTCCAGCACACAAGACCTTAGTTTCAATGGCTGCTGCGTGTGGTAGTGGCTTTGAACGGGCTGATCACCATCCTTATTCCCCTGATTTGATTGTCATCTGTTCTCCAACATAAAAAAACACTTGGTGGGAACTAGTATCGTAGTGATGATGACATCATATCTACTGTCTAACTATTTATGTGGTTATTCACGTGCATCCATCTGTCTCTCTCTCTCTCTCTCTCTCTCTTCTCTCTATATATATATATATATATATATATATATATATATATATATATATATATATGCAAGCTTCATTAAATTAAGTATGACAGATAAGGTGCTTTGATTAATTTTTTTATATAATTTCTAATATGATCTTATAATTTTTTCTTTTGCGTAGATAAATTATACAATTCTGTCCAAATGTTTTATTTTCCAAGCGCTTTCGGCCATTATCGAGGATGAATTATATTTACTGTTAACTGAAAATAGATTGCTGTATGTATTTAGCATTATAGAATGTTTTATTTTATATATTGTGTCCATATTCATAGTTGATATTTTTTGGGCTCTTGTCTACCAGTGTTGTGTATTTTTTTAATGTTCTTATGTCTAGTTTCATCTTGTTTGTAATTATCATCATACTAATCCTATTGTTTATGTTTGTATTCTCATCGTTGTTATTTGCTACCTTAGATAGAAAAACCCTAATATGGAATCCAACAATTGATTTAGAAATCCATTATTGATAAGCGTTTGTTTAACGTTACTTAATTCTTTAAAGAAAAGCGTGCGAGAGGATGAATTCTCGTGCGATCTCTTGAGGAAATTTCTAATAACACCTATTTTATACCTAAGAAAGCATTCACTAGAGAAAATAAGATGGCAAGAGTCTTTACTAGTAGGTTTTTATAAACTGAAGTGGTGGAACTTCTCCGACTTTCTCTTTTACCCATAGGACTTGTGCCCCCCACCCCGAGCTACGACTACTATCCCTAAGCCGCTCACTCCAGAGCATTAGAAGATGGTTCAAGCAAGGATATATACAGAGAGAGGATGAGGTCTCTCCTAGTCTACCGTTGGTACTGTTGGTTTGCCTCCTATCGTAACTGTTCAGGTTTCAATTCTCGGTAGTGGATGCGTACTGCTGATGAGTCCCAAATATAGGACAAAACGGGCGTCTAGTGCTTTCTGCATTCTGTTGAGGTTTCTTCTAGACTCAATGAATTATATATATATATATATATATATATTACAGACATTATGTTTGCTAATTTTTAACAAAATCCGTTCATACTCACGAATACCTTCCGTGTATTGATGTTAAAGGATGAGAGAAATGTGCTATAGCTGTTTAAATTTCTTTTATTTTCATTTCCCAAGTACTTTTAATCTTTTTCCAAGATCATCTTCAAGGGTGCAAGTAATACAAAATTATATGTTGTTCATTAATATAAGGATTTATACAAAGTTGTGCGATGTTATCCAATACCGTATTTTTTTTCATTATGCTTTTAAATGCAAAACGGTTGACAATATGCTGAGCGTTCAATAGAACGTGGAAAAATTTATCCATTATGGAATTTTTTCTCTCTGTTATAATGTCATGGTCAAGAGCGCATTAAAGCGTGAAAAAATTACAGACATTTCAGTATTTGGGAATTGTATCAGGGATTGTATTGATTTTCATTTGAAAAATAATTTTGTTTAGGAATATCGTCTTATATAGTGCAGAAAAGTTTTTATTTGGCCTTTATTGGCATTTATTTGTAAAACTTTCCTTAACTATAATTTTATGAGGTAAATGTTCTTTTAAAATTTTTGTTTTAAAGATTTGAAATATAATAGTGAATATATCTTACTTTGCGAAGTGATAGCGAGCAGGCAAATCCTGCTAGTATATATATTAAGTTTCATTAAAGACGATTAACCTTTTTATACAATTTTTCTTGTGTTCGTTTAAGTGCATTCTTTCCTAGACATAAAATGTGTAAAAACTGTACGAATATTCTATATATCCAGACGCTTTCGGCTATTTATCAATTATCAAAGATGTTTTTTTTCTTTTTCATTTTTAACTGAATGTGTAGAGTTTTTATATATGTTTTTAGAGTAATGTGAATGTTTGTTGTTTTTTCAAATAGGGTCAGCACGTTGTGGCCGCGTTCATAGCGTATGTTATTGAGTGTTGGTTTTTACTTTTTTATTCATGGTGCTTCCATTTTGTTGTCTGTAAGGAAACTTGTATAAAAGACGTATTGCTTCCTAAATTCGCAATTTTATATATATATATATATATATATATATAATTAAATAATTAAAATAAATAATTAGAATATATATATATATATATATATATATATATATATATATATATATATATATATGTGTGTGTGTGTGTGTTTATTTTGACAATATTAATTGTTAGCTATAACATCGGTTTTTTTATGCGTGTATCTATTTTTACTTTAACTTATCCTACAAAAAATGAGATGCACACAAGGATGAATGCGACACTTGAATGAATAAATTAACATAAGTTTAGCTAACAACTAATTAAGATTTCCTTTTCTAAATGGTAGTGAATCGTACTAAAATAAAGTTTTTAAGGTGTACTAAAAACGTTACGCTACTTCAAATTGCAAATTTGCGTCAGATACTTAGATAAATGCACGCATTGACAAAAAATGGAAAATGAAACGAATGACAGAGAGAGAAAGAATGTGCTTTTCATTTTTTTCTTTTATTTTTTCCATAAAAGTTTTTTTATGTATTATTAACTCCCGCAATCAGAAATCGTGTTCTTTATATCAGCATCAGAACTTTCCCCGCCCAAGTTACTGCCTGCACAGCCAGAATCTGCGTCTGATTCTGTGCTTTCAGTTGCAGCTTTTTCTGTCAGAAAATCAGCGATGCACACAATATCTTTTGTGTTTTCCTTCTCTTCATCCAAGTCAATAGATATAAAACTGCATTTGCCGCTCCTCACCGAATTTGAAGTGTGATGTGGCGTTTCTGTAATATCCTTCGACCATTCTTGTTCCTCTCCCTTGCCGAAAATGGTAAAGATAATGGCCCCGAAAATATAAATACCAGCGCAGTTTAGAAAAACGTGCTGCCATTCTTGCCTAGTTTTCTGTAAAATAGAGTGGAATAATGTTATATATATATATATATATATATATATATATATATATATATATATATATATATATATATATATATATAAAAATAATAAGAAGAATAAAAATAAGAAATAACTCCATTCTCTTTGTAGTCTGATGTATGGTTTTACAAACAACACAACTTCGTATTAATTTTTAACTCAAGTAGCATCGTTTGTTAAATTACATCGGCAATAAATCTGTTGGATTTCTTAACTGGCTACTATTGTAGACAAACACATGCTATCCTACTGTTCTAGTTATTAAAATCTAATGCACACGTAGAATTTTAGTACGGCGCTGTCGGCTTAAAATTATAATCGTGTCTGTTACACTTGCTTTTTTATTTTTATCAATTCTCTTCTGTAGATTATTAATTAGATCATGTGAACTAATTCTTTGCAAAAGTTCTCATATCAGCAATATGATTTTGTTAAGACAATTGTGTGAAGATTTCCACGAAATTATTTCCTCCGTTTTATTTCTTATTTGGCTACTTTTATGTTTGTAATTGAACCAAGAGAAAAGGAAATCCCAAATCCAAAACCTCAATGCTTAAACATACGTACTGTCATTTGGATTAAATAATAAACAATATGAAATGATTAAGAATGTCTTAGAAATAGAATACCGACAAAGAATACATTAGGCGGATGGAAAATACGTTTTATCGTTTTTTTTTATGGGAACCAATTCAGAATATGACTTCTTTTGAAAACTAAACAAGAAATAAGTAAAAATAATGGCATCTTTCTTATTTATAAGTATAGATCGATAAAATGTGATTTCAAAAAATTAGCAAAGTGTCATCGTTACATTTGCCTTTGATCTTTTTAAGACGCGTCTGTAGAGTAGCGGTTATCAGTGTCGAATGTGGAATCGACGAACCGTCCAAGTGTTTTGCGTTCACTTCACAGTATCATAATTGAGAAAGGCATGAAACCATTTCTCCTGTCACTAGCTATAGATGGCAGCCAATCTAGGAAAAAAAAAAACCTTGAATTCAAAACGGTTGAGACGGCAACGAGAAACAACTCTATCTATTTCTTTCATGAGAAATCATGTTAATTCACAGAAAAGAGGCATAATCGTCTACATCCTGGGTGAACAAAGCATAAAAATATCATATTTTTTAATTTGCAAATAGCAAAACGATGCATGTGAAATACGGTATTATATTTTATAAAAACAAAGCATACAAAACAGAGACTGAATCTGTTCATGGTCATCACTGCAATGTAGACAAGTGTGATCAAGCGTGTATCGCAAAAGGAATAATAATAATCCGAGAGATAACCTTATAAAATACTTACATTTGGTGTCAAAATTGACGTGACGTAAGGAACAATAATCCCTGGTATTTGTGAAAAGCTTAAACTTATTCCTGCTATTAAACTGGCAAACCTAAAACAAAATGATTAATAACAATCAGGTCAACCTTATCGTAACAATGGTTAGAGTTTAAAGACTATTTTCTTTCTTTTCGAAAATTATTTAAAAAAATTATGAATTTTATAATGTTTACTGTGCTCAATCGTCTTCAGAATACAAGATTGGTAACAATTTTTTTATGTCTGTGTCAAAAGAACTAAATTTCGTAAATGTATTTCATTATAGAAGAAAAATATAAACGGTATCAATTAGACACTTCAATTTTCTGTCTTCAAATATTAGGTTTTTATTGCCAAATTAATACAAAACTTGATCACACGAGGAAGAACTGAAAGATAGAAAGATGGAAAGAAAAAAGATGGAAAAAAGACAGAGAGAATAACAAAAATATTAGCAGTATTCAGATATACACTTAACTAAATAAATGAGATATACCAAAAAAAATGATTCAGATATACAATAACTAAATAAATGCATTCATTCATTTTTAAATAAATTAGCATATTCAGATATACATATATACTTAACTAAATAAATGCTTATTCAGATATACACTTAACTAAATAAATGCTTATTCAGATATACACTTAACTAAATAAATGCTTATTCATATATACACTTAACTAAATAAATGCTTATTCATATATACACTTAACTAAATAAATGCTTATTCATATATACACTTAACTAAATAAATGCTTTCATTCAGAAATAAATACATTCAATATACACTAAATAAATGCTTATTCATATATACACTTAACTAAATAAATGCTTATTAAATGCATATATACACACTAACTAAATAAATGCTTATTCATATATAACTAAATAAATGCTTATTCATATATACATAAATAAAAATAAATGCTTATTCATATATACACTTAACTAAATAAATGCTTATTCATATATACACTTAACTAAATAAATGCATCCAGTGAATTCGTGAAACTAATACTCAATAATCGTTCAGAATAGCTTATTTTTTGTTGTTGTTTCTTTTTTATCCACACATAAGTCTAAATATCTTGACAACTATGTGCCTTTTATGTCCTAAAAACGGTAATTTAAAATATTTTTGTTTTATCCCGTAGGGTCGCCATGTGTACTGCAGCAGAAGTGGTGTTTCTTTGGCAAGATAGCTTGACGGAGCCCAACCCTTTGTAGGGCGTTTTTGAATTCAGAGCCTTTCCTTCTCCTAGACCGGTTGCCACCCAGTCTGTTCTGCTATTTACCCACAGCTGGTGGGAGAAGAAGAGGATTCATACCTTCATACGTGTATTAGCACGTAAGTAAATGTAATGGGACGACCGGAATTCGAACTCGGCCCTCCGATTCCTCATTCCGAGCCGCTATCAACCGTGCCTCTTAGCTACATTAAGAAGAGGTTAATTTTTGATGAAACTTAAGAAAAATACGCCTTTCTTTGATTGCCTTTACTTTCCCCCTGTGACTGAAAACATCTAACTCGGTAATAAGTTCTCTTATCAATGTTGTCGAAAGAGGGAAGTACGCTATTAAAATTTCATAAATGTGTATGTCGTGACGAATTGGTGGTTACTAGATTTGCCTGCGGATCATTTACTTATAAGAACTAGAAAAAAGTTAGGTCAAAGAAACGTTGAACACACTTCTAGCTTTATCTGTCTCCACAATCAGATTGAATGAACTTTGTTCGTTTTCTGTACTATGTGTTTCCTTGTCATCATGAATTATCCGAATTCAGCATAAATTTATATACATTTTTTATAGAAATACGCATATCTCTATCTATAAAAGGCAGGATGTGTGTGTGTGTGTGTAACGAATGCACTGCCGCAATTTTCGACGGATTTGCACCAAAATTTACATGCACATACTCCAAGTTAGCGGGAAGGCCAAGACCGACTTTGTATTTCCCAACTCTCATCGATAGTGGAAATAATCGATTTTTTCATGCTTCTACGGCAGTTTTCATGTAATTTGCGGCCATTTTCTACTGGCCAGAGTGAGAGCCTATAACTGGCTGCCACGAATAGGCAGGAAGATTCTATTGGCCAGTGTGAGAGCCAACAGCTGACTGACACGAATGTTAACTAGCATGCTAGCATGCAAAAAAAATCGATAGCCGCATTCGTCACAAGTGGGAAAAATTTAAATCTGCATGGCACTTTACTCCAATTGGCTCATTCGCTTGCTTAAACTCAACGCTGATTCTGATTCCGCAGAACTGGGTTGGATGTGAAAAAGTATTTGTTGTTAACATTCTTTTTTCATTCGGTTTTTCCAGTTACGAGTCCTTTTTTTTAAAGCTGATCGTTTTGTGTTTAGTTCTTTTTCGTAACAGATTTAATGTTTAGTATAGAGCTTCGAAAAAATTCGCAGTGTGAGATAGGCAAGAAGTAAGGCATGTTGCAACATCAGCACGGCAAAGGGCACTCCTTTAAAGGCAAGGAAGGGCAAAAATATTTTAAGTCAAGTGATAGCGATTGCTGTATGAGTCGTACGATTTTTGAATGAAGCACGGGCAACGCCGGGCCATGCTGCTAGTCTTTTTTATAAAAATACACACTTTTTTTTTTTATACAAATATACAGAGATTTTTAATGGCAGGGTCATTTAACAACCAAAAGAGAGGTGCCAGTTGTAATATTGATTTTTCCTAGTTTTGGGTTCGAATCTTCATTCTACTTCATTCGGGGTTTTAAGAGATTTTTTTACCTATTGTGATTTTTTACCTCATTTGTACATAATAGTTTTCAAAATATGTTAGCATATTGCCAGAGAAGAATAAAACCATTAAAAAGCGTAGAACAATAGTTGTACCAAATTAAAGTAATTATCTATCTATCTATCTATCTATCTATCTATCTATCTATCTATCTATCTATCTATGTATGCGTGTGTTTTTGAGAACAGATAAAGATAACGGACATGTTCCTTTTCTGACTATCATACATTATTTGTTCTATGCATAAAATAAAAATTGGCAAAGTATACTTTACCACACAATATTCTTAGTATTGGTTAGTATTGGTCTAGTTAGTATAAATCATGGGTAAATATACTAAAATAAGTAATCAACTGATAGATTAAAAGCAACGAACTGGTTTAGGATTTGAAGCATCAAAAGAAAAAGAGGAGCTTAACTGAACTAGATAAAAAGTACTTACCTTGGGGCAATGTCCAAGTGGTTAACACGAAAGGCAACATCGCTAAAAGAATTGATTGTAATGGATAGAGTCAGCAGAACAACAGCAGACATTCGATTATTGTGATCAAGGAATCCAACGCCAATTATCATCACTGCCGGAATGATGAAACCTGAAAAACAAAACAGAACGTACAGTGAATACGCCACACACACACACACACACACACACACACACACAGGCACCCGCAATATACATATATTATGTACACAACCACACGCAAAAATACATATAATTATGAATGAAATAAATATATATATATATATATATATATATATATATATATATATATATATATATATATATATATTCATTTCTGTAGTTCCTTGCTAACAGCAAGCAGAAATATTTCATACCCGATGATGGCCATTTCGGTCGAAACTAGTCGAGGAATTTAAATGGAATAATAATAATAATAAAAAAACGAAAGAATATTAATCTACAACCCAGTGTGTCTAATGATTTTAATTTTTTAATTTTTTAATTTTTAATTTTCTTATTGTTCAAAAATATATATATATATATATATATATATAGATACACCTAGTGAGCCAGACAAACCTACCTAGGTTTCACCTAAACGGATCGTCAGGAAAAGCTCGGCCGAGCTTTCCCTGACGATCCGTTTAGGTGAAACCTAGGTAGGTTTGTCTGGCTCACTAGGTGTATCTAGGTCTGCTCTACGATTGTATTGAGCTCTTTTGTTAGTTAGTTGTTACTCGTATCGGGTTTTTTTTTTGGGCTTCAGACCTGCATCTGTGCGATTTTTTGTCGGCAGAAGTTCATGTTTGTAGCTCTTTCTTTTTTTTTAACCTTTTTTCCCTCGAAATTGATTTGATTAACAAATCAAAAATTCGAGGGTCTTTCGAAACGAGTCTAGTTATATATATATATATATATATATATATATATATATATATATATTTTTGTATGTATGCATGCATAGATATATGTATGTGACGGTTGCCACCATGTAGTTGAGTATGAACATCGCAAGATAGCATTGCAATACTTATTTGAGACTGATGATGTCAAACAATGCCAGTGCATGAATTTTTTAAAGTGAAGAAAAGGTATTGCAGTTGATCATTCCCACTCTCTAAGCAAGATGGGCCTCAAAAGAAGAATCAGTCATTGGATACTGTCAAACTGCAGGTGTTACATTAATGTTTTCCGTCACCTAGTTGCATACCTTAACGAAGGCTAAGGGGGCCAACATTCCCAGAGTGCATTATATATATATATATATATATATATATATATATATATGAATAAAGACAAAAGAAAAGCTTACATTAGCCAACACGTTTCATTCTCTGAGGGACTTTAACAAAGATTTTATTTTATAACAAGTACTTATAAGAAGAGAAAAAATGTCATTGATTTTTCAAAATTTGTAAATGTAAGAACGTTCATCAGTTTGGTCGAAAAGCCAGGCAAGTTATGGGGGACGCGAAATGGCACAATTCAAAGTGAGCAAAATGATGATTTTGAATTTTTTCCTGTCTTCCATACCTTGCCTGATATGATATCAAGCCAACAGTGAATTTTGGAAAATTCTCTTTGTTACCTAATTTTATTTAGATTTTATTTTCCATAGACCACTTCCACAATACATATACAATTATATATATATATATATATATATATATATATATATATATATATATATATATATATACTAAGGTAAAAAATCCGTTGGTATATAATCCAAGTGGATCCTAGAAATATGAAAATATTAGAACTGATCCACAAAAAAGAGGTTAATATATTTTATTTAATTTATACAGAGCAATATAATTAATAATCAAACAAATCCTTTTACCTCATATGGGGAATAGTCTATTTCGGTATAAAATCTTTTTTCTCTTCCAACGCGGAAATTCCAATGTAAACTTTTTTATTTTCCATTTTGTCTTTGGGGGGAAATGGTCACTTGATATGTAACTCTGGTAGATTTGCATTTGCCCTCTACTGAACAATTATGTTTTGATCTACAACTACAGGGTTAGGGTTCGATACCAGGTTTGTTGTCGGTTCCATAGAAATTCCTTAAAATTTGATTTTTGCGTGAGATAATAATTTTATAAATGTTGTTGGTACAAGAGTAGGATCTTCCTTAGACGGTTAAAAATAACCCTCTAAGTTAGATATGAATTATATATATATATATATATATATATATATATATATATATATATATATATATATATATATTGTCTATTTTATACTCATAAGCACTCATTCTCCAACCCTAAGCTTAAACACCAAACAGTTCTTTCAAAAAATGTTTGGAATTTAAAGACGAAAATTTAATCCCACAGATAGGTTGGAAAATTATAGATTCTGCAGAAATTCCGAATAGTTTTAGAGATAAGTATGATATATGCTTAGAAGGAAAAATTAAAATAATAAAATACAATAAAGCCAACTATTGAATCGGAAGATCGAATTAGTGTTTAAATGTCGACATAAAAAACAAACTCAAATTTCCATAAGATAGTTTTGCCTTAATTAGTTACCAAAAATCACTCCCGATTCCCATCTCCTCTAACTCTTCAAATGTCGACATAATAAACCAAAAACTAAGCATTTTTGCCAGTACATATTGTCCATCACTTTTTAGTGATAATTCTATTTATTAATCTCGATTTAGCTTTGTTGAGCGAGATTTGAAACCGGTTAGCTAGTTTGTTTTTCAGTTTTACTTTTTATCTATTATCATCATGAGTGGTAATAAAAAATAAAATTTGTCTATTCATGGCGGTCATAAAATTCTGTACTACCAACCATATCTTTAAATATAGTAATGAAAATTGAAACGATATAAAATAGGTAGTGATGGAAAGTGAAATGTAAAAATGGGGAACGGGAGAAAGCTTTTTTCAAATACTTATACTTTGAACAAACTCTTTTTTTCTATCCCTTACTTATCAACAGCTTTCACGGAAAATGCCAACATAAAATTAATGATCTTGATTATTACCTGTGCACTGAAATACTTTTCGTACAGTAGCTGTTTTGGAGATATTTCTCTGTAGAATACTGTCGGCCAGATAGCTTAATGTGATATGCCCAAAGAAGCGACCAAAGAATGGAAGCATTGATAGCATACCGTTCTGAAATATAATGTTAAAATTCATTCAAACTTGTGAAGAATACACACTTTTACTAATTTTTACTAAAATTATATATATTTTTTAATCGAGTTCACACCAAAGCAAGGCAGTAAAGCCACTAAGACACAAGGGGTGTGGAAGAACTAGAAAACGGAAACATTACTGAGGAGAGAGAGAGCAATAGAAGAGTAATCACGACGACAGTAGATATCGCTTGACATTGCTTTTAAATTTTGGAAGATCAAAGTTGAAAGGAAAGCATGGAGTCAGAAGAGAGATCCACAAGCGAGAAGTGCGAGAAAAGAAACTGTTAGCATAGAACTCACGGTTTCATCGAGCCAACTCAAATGTAAATTGATGATACCTTGTCGCCAGTCTAATACTGTACTTAAATTCATAAAATCTAGCTACCGTAGCGAAGAGTTCATCCAAACAATTACCCTGAAAGTATTTATAGAAAAGGCGCAGGGAGGCAACCTTATGACAGTGGGTAAGTGACTGAAGCAATAATATTGCTCTTTCTTCTGTAGATTTTATCAAGGATCTCTAAATATATAGCAGGAGCACCGGGCCATATGTGGCCACAATATTTTAAGTATGGACGAATGGTAGACATAGATACCTATATAGATAGATTCTGGAGAGAAAAATTGTCTAGCACGACACATTGAATCAATTTTTTAGCAGCTGACCTAGCGATGGATTCAATATAGCATTTCCACTTCATGTCAGCTAGAGGAGGCGCAATGAGTCACTCTCTTGGACGTTAGCATCAGTCATGCTGATGGAAGGCAGAAAGCAGTCTCTCAGATGATTAAAAGAGATTTGTTTTGGAGTCGTTAAAATTAACAAGCCATTATTTGCTCCAGTTTACAACAGCGGAAGGTCGTTTTTGACATTGGTTGTCACTTTCATCTGGTTGAACTGTCAAATCCTGTCGAAAGCTTTCGGAATGTCCGAAGCTATAGGCGACTTTCACCATTTTTATCTAAAGCAAGATCATCAAAACAGTTGACCTCGGGAAACGAAAGCTATATTGTTTGTCTGAAATAATACCCTGCGATGTGAGATGTTTAATTAATGTTTAAGATGAGGGTTTCAAACTAGTAGGAAAGCAAGAGGCAGCGAGGCATTTATTATACAGTTTAGAGGTCTACATGCTTTGTGGCGATCTAGGTTAGAGATGGTAGCAGAAACCATAGAAGGTTATATGCATATCACTCACTAGAGACTCAGTTCTAAGTGGGAAGTTCGGTAAGAATACTCCAGATGAGTCAAGAGTAGAGTTTAAGGAGAATTTATGGGAAAAACATTCAGCTTTATCAACAGAAGGTTTAGACAACTCAAATTGATTGAAGAAAGGAGGAATAAAAAACTTACTCTTATTTAATACACTATTACAGAGCCGCCAGTAATCATGAGAGTTGTTAGATGCAATACGGTACCTCATTCTCTCAGCAAACAAAGACTTAGCTCCTTCGAGGACACGTTTATATTTATTACGTGCAGCCATGAATAGGCGTTTGTTGTGATCAGAAATCTCACGCCGGTATAGCCGGAAATAGTGGTTCCTGTAAGCTTATAGCGGTAGAACAGGCCGGTGTCAAACATAGAGAAGATTGAGGTTTCACCTGGTATTTCGGAGAAAGAATGAAAGCATCTATGCTGGTTTTGACCCAAGAAGAAATTCCCAATATGAAGATTAAAAATATAAATTCAAGGGGCGTCTCGGAGAAAGTCACGGAGTGAATCCCAATTAGCATGTTGTAACGGAAAAAGGTCTTATGAATAGGAGGTTTTGTCTAATAGATGATTGGAATGGTATATCAATAGTTTCGAGTTATAGTTTTCATCAATACACACGTTGGTGTGAATAAAATGAAGAATACTATCATTAAAAAGTACTTATTCATAATTGTAAATGAATGATGAATACAAATTCACTGTTTAATGTGTGCATTTCAATTGCTTTCTATCTAGCCGGCGAACTGGCTATACACGCGTACACATGTATATACAAGCAGGTATAACTGTCTTAAAGACGGAAAAAAATTATAATTAGACATGAAAATATTAAATCAAGCATGTCAAATTACATATAACAAGAAAAAGAGGTTACTCTACTAAAATGATATTATTACATAAAGTACCAAACAGGAAAATATGCAAACTCAAAGAAGTAACATACATATTATGAAGTAATCCCAATCTAAGTATGGAATAATTATCACATAGACGCAAATACACGGAAGAATTATTTGTTAATGCCATGACACGTCAGGATGTAACCGATACAGTTCCCCACAGCTTCCTATCTTTCAAATTCTTGGTGATGATACAAAAATGTTTCCAATTTCCTTCACAGTTTTAAATTCAGTCTCCCTTCATCGAGATGGGTTGCCACCCAAATTGACGCTATACAAATACTAAAATTACTTACGAAGATTAAACAGAAACTAGAATAATAACATTGGTGTGTATGATATAATAAACAATCTTTGATCTGAGGAAAATAATAAATATCGAAATATTGATGAAATAAACCTCAGTTTTTGTTATTCAAGTAGTATTATTCAGTAATATAATTATGCAAGATTGCTTAAACTGAATGATATTTTTTTAAATCTGCCACTTTAAGCAGTTTTTTGTCAAAGGAAAAAATCAACAAGAATGTAGAGCACATCATATTCAAGTATGCACAGACACATCTTAAGGGAATTATAGAAAAGCAACTGTAAAGAGGGTATTGCCTTCACTATGAACTCATACCAGATAACTGGCACAATGTGCAGCTATTGCAACAATGTGTTCATTAGGAACAAAAACCTTCTATTTCTTCTAGGGAAGACTACTATATGCATCACCAGAGACCTTTATTATCAGGAACTAGAATGTGTCAATGGTGCATTGCCGCCAAAATATGCCGCTTCGGTAGAGAGAAAAGACAAAAGTCTCCAACATGAAAATATAGAGCATCGTTTAGAAAAACAAAAGCAGAAAAAAGATACAAGACTGGCTTGTTTGATCTCGTATTAACAGCTTGAGATTGTTGTTTGTGGAAACAAACGAATCATAGAATTGTAGAATCATTAAAATAACTTTTCTTCGTGTTCAGGACAATTCAGAAATATAAAACGATTTACATTTCTGAGTTTTCTTTATATAAAAAATATTTTTTTCAATTGGGAATGAAAAAAAATATTTTGTGCCTGTTAGTGTTAACGGTAATTAATAATAATATAATTTAAATGTAAATTATTAAAAAAATAATTACTCTTGTATCCTCTTCATCTTTTTGTAAATATTGCTTTCCGTAGAACCTGACATTATTGATTTTACAAATCCCGTATTTTTTTAATTTAAAATGAAAATATTTATTACATGTATTTTATAAATTAATTTAATATAATATATATCATTACATAATTACATATTATATCCGTATGTTTTGAACATCATCTAACATACTGTTGTTATTGTTTATATTTTAATATATATGACGCATATAATAGCTCCATTTTATTAGTAACCCTTGCCTGATTATTGCTAATTCCTTTTGCTCCTAAGTTCTTCAATACAGAAAATTGCTGAAGAGGATGATGGTGTAATAATATTAAAATGCTATCAATAACTAACAGCAAAGCAATCTATTTAACCGTGCAATTATCTCCGTAAGTTTGCCAAGTAATTCTTTTGAGATAAGATATCTGGACCTCGTGTAATGTTATTATTAACACACACACACACACACACACACACACACACACACACACACACACACACACACACACATATATATATATATATATATATATATATATATATATATATATATATATATGCAGCATGTCTGAAGTTATTATGCAAATCACAATGTATGAACCAATTTTTGTAAAATTTAAACCAGTTCATTTTCACTCTCGGCAAAACCGCTAACTAAACTTTTAGTCAATTTTAACTGCTATTATTTGAGATATCTAGAATTTACAAAAATGGACTCTATGAAGTTATTACACAGATTAAATTAGTATCAGTTTAAGGACTATGAAACCTAATAAATATTGCTTTTTCTTAAAATTTGAGTTCAAACAGGCTGCACATATTTGCAAGAGATTTCAATATCTTTAAATTTTCTCTAGGTTACATGTTATTTTCCATATTTTTAATGATTATTGTTGTTCTTTTCAAACATCATGCACCGTATAGACTTACTAGACGTACTCTGTCTTAATCAGAGTCCAAGCATGTCAGCATATTACGCGGAATATTATCAAAGTAGCTGTTTTGAGAAAGTCTTCAGTAAATTTCCGTTTTAATGTAAAAGATGTTTGTAAATCGAGTCTCAACTTTAAAAGAACAAAAACCTTCGACCGATTTGAAAATAGATGCGCTAACTTCTGTTCTAATAAATTGAATGAACAGGGGTGTGGGTAACCAACGTGGAATGTAAAATCGGTGAGCCGAATTCAAATTTCACTTTAGTCTGTTGCGTTCACTTTCACACCATGTTCTTGCTGAAAAACATGATTTTATTTTAACTCCCCAACTGTAATAGGCTAGAATATGTTCTCTAGCCTTGGGTAGCAGTCAGTGTAAAAGAAGGCAACGGGAAATTAGTCCGTTATTTTGCCCAAGAAGTCATGGTAATTCACAGATAATTAAGTAAGGTATCTGTGGAGAGCCATAATCTCATCCCGGAGACACACGCCATTATAAAACAAATACCATTAACAACTTAGAACCACATTCATGTGTCTATTGATTGAACATGCAAGTTTGAAACTAAAACTACAAGGCGTGAAAGAGGAATATTCGTATCGTCGAATAGACGAATTGTGGAATAAATAGAATCGGAGTTAATCAATGCTGTTTTTTATCTAAGAAAAGAAATGTAATTTAAAGCAAATAATAATGATTTCTTATTTTGTACTTGAATGTTTATGAATTTTCGCTTTTGTTTTTCGAAAGCTTTCAGAAATCTCAAATGGATTTGAGTTCCTGAAAAGTGTGTTTTTGAATTATAAAACAGATATTTTTATTCGTTTTTACCTCTGTAATATCGAAATGCAATACATCCCGCATATATTGTGGAAGCATCACTTGAAGTACAACGTTACCCCATGAATTACAAAATGCAGCAATCAAAATGCCCCACAACGGTCCCGAAGTCATGATCTTTAGCCATGGAGGAGATAACATCTGTCAATAAATAGAAATTAAACAAGAAGTAAAATAAGCAAATATCGCATTTTAAAGATCACTTGAGAATCAATATAGTTATACTAGTATTAATACTTCTATTCTTTTGCATCGATTGTATTCCTTACAGATTCAACCAACGTGTATTGAATCTACTTGTAAATCCCTTACGATTCCATTTTCAGGAAAAATATTCAATAGTAATAACACAATTCATTTTAGTCGTTCAAAAGAACCTTTTCAGACTAAAATACTTTTCTTATTGATGGAATTATATGTAGGAGGAGAGGATGAATATATAAACGACCACTTCAACATCGAGAGGAACACTATTTAACCTATATAAAGTTTGATACAACTACTTCTACTCAACAGGACATTTAATACAAAACAAAATAATAACAATCTAAAACTTGAAATACGATTTCAGCCACGGACTATAATAAAAGCTACAAGAAATACGCAGACGAGACTCCTAGAAATTTGAATAAATAATATATGATCACAAAATGTATCTCTTACAAAACAACAGACTCAGTGTATAAGTCGTTCATGGTAATTAATATAACCACAATTTACACTTAATGAAATTTTAATTAAAAGAAAAAGTAATTTACTAAGGCGAACATGTATAGAAAATGAACTAAAATCTGAGTTTTCCACGGTAAATTAGCATGCAGGTTCATACCATATTTCACCTTCCTTAACACTATTAACACAACGTGAGATATTTGAAAACAATAGAAATACCTGGTTCATAGAAAAACCGCCGTAACTGCAGTTTACTCTTCGGGAAATATTCCCTTTCATACACACCGTTTGTTATTGCATATATTGTAATTTCTCTGTGTGAGACACGTGTATATGTGTATGTATCAAATTGTGTACGACGTAGCTTTATAAATCTCTCTGAGGACCAAGCATGTTTATTATTTTTTCCCATTCACCAACTCCGTCCTGTCTATGAACTACGGTTTTGTTATATCACAGATATGACAAGGCCCATCATGAGAGAAACGTAAATGAGAGAATAAATATTTCTTTCCCTCGATTTCCATACATTGGTGACCAAGTCACGCTTCGAACGCATAAGCAAATATGAAATGTTTATTTCTTTCACAAAACACCAAACGCGTGTTCCCAACGTGTCAATTAACGAGATAACGCGTATATGTTTTTCATCACGGTAATTGTTGGAGCGGAAAGGACGAAATTATTGTTTTAGCAACTGAAAGATGTCATATTTGTTTAACATGCTAGAAAGCTAAATAATTAACATTTTAAGTAGCGTAATTTATGTGTGAATATTTTCTCCGTCCACATGTTCATGCAAGTTGAATATGAAAACAACTTCGTCCACCTCTGACATTTTTACCTCTATTTTAACTGTTATGGTCCGGTTCCTTGTACCACGGTGATAGTCCAAGGCAGAACCAATAAAGAAGAACTCGAACACGTATATGGAATAACACAGATATATTACAAACAGGAATATATACAGAGAAGTATATAGTGTTAGTACGAACAATCAGGTTTAGTAGTAATTGTCTGAACGCGTCTCTGTTTCGGACTGCCTATGACTCGACTGACTGACTCGCTCGCTCTGACTGACTGACAGACTCCCGACGGACCTCACTCCATACTTCAGAATGAACAGTATTTAGTCACCCCCATCCCACGAGGGCATCATGTGGCACAAGGCCGGTTTAACGTGGGATCTCCGAGCCCGTGGGCTCGGCCAAAAATATGCCCTTTTAACTCGTATAAACGGGTTCAGGGTCGGTTTACCTCCCCGAAAGAGACTCCGCCCTTTGGCGTAGCCTCGTTCGGGTTCCTCCTCGCCCGAAGGCAGAGAGTTCAACCGATCAGCCGCTCGCTCGAACTCTCTGCTTCCTCTTGAGACGCAGTATTTATTACGTATGGAATAGTCCATTATGTTATTATGGGTAAGGTCCCATAACATTAACCTTTTTGATTTTGACTATACCAAAGTTAAATACAACTTTCCTAGTTGACTAACGAATTTTTATGTTTTATTTTGTGCTAATTTTAATAGCATATCTTTTGTCACATTTCCACGTTTTTTTTTCTCCACGTGGACACTTTCTGTTATTAAATAGGTCAGGTGTATCGGACACACATTTTTTAGATGCTGCTTTTCGGCATAACAGTGACAAATTTCAACTACACGCATTTTTTTAGTTATTTGACCACTGGATATTAACAGTAATTCCGCTGTTTTATGGCAGGGAACTGTTTCATTTTTATGGCGTTGAATGTAGATATTTTTCAATATGGCCGCCGAGATGAGTTGAATTTTGGCGTCCTTCAGGGGAGATCATGCCTGCTATTCACAGTAGTTCATCTACTCCTTCCATCATGATATAAAAACGTGGTAGTAAGCCCTGCCTCTTTGACCCGATTGGGGTAGCTGTTTAGCGCCATAATACTGGACGTAAATTTTTTGATATTTATTTAAAAAAATTTTTTTTCGTCACGTCTATTTATCGGGCCCTCCTAAAGCATTTCCCGATTCTCTCATACTATAATTTTTCAAATATATTTTCCGATATTGCAGGATATTGAATTAAGCCACCATGTTTAGGGAAAATTCTGTCGCTATAATGGCAGTCAGTGAAATTAACTCACTGTATACCGAAGCGGACCCTGCCCTATGGAGTCGGGTTGTGAATTGAGGGGTATTATCTCACAAAGAAAGAAAATTCCATTTGGCAGTTTCAAAGTTAACTCACGAGGCGGCCTAGGAAGCTAGAGAAATAATAATTTCACCAAGTAAATCTGTATGATACTTTAAGGAACAAACAAATGCGAGGGCTTCTATCTCTCAAGGGAAGAAACTGTCCCAACTCGTCAATGAGGAAATCATAGGAGACAGCAAATCATCGCAATTCTTACGCCGTCTGCAGCGCTTAGCTCGAGAAAGCACATCTTGGTGCGACATATTTTCCTCCAGCACCTGCCTCCTAGATTTCATACGGTCCTAGTCTCGGTAGGGAGGGATAGAAAAGTTGGCGGAGATCGCCAATAATATAACGGATGTAACTTCTAGCCACATGATGTCAATAGCATCGGTAATTCAGAATCAGATCACTTATTTAAAATTTTAAAAACACAAAAGAGGTTAGAAACAAAAATAGATGAATTAATCAGAAGAATGGATGACGTGCTACTAATAGAGATCGCTTCTCCCGTCGTTCAATGGAAAGGAGTAAGTACCCTTTGTTACACAGGAAGTACGGAGATAAAACATATCAGTGTAAGCCACCCTGTTCGTTTAAGTCGAACCAGGAAAAAGACTAAGCTGGCAACCGAACGCAAGCCGGTGTGTCAGCGTGGCGGTAGTCTGTCGTCTATTATTTGTGTCTGACCACACTACTGGTATCCGCTTTCTGGTGGACAGTGGCGCACAAATTTCGATAATAATTGCTAAGAAAGAGGAAAGATTAAAGGGGCCTCAGAAACTTACTTTTTAGACCGTAAACAAGTCGATTATCCAGATTTACGGCCATTGGTGCCTGATATTGAACTCAGGCCTAAGAAGAAATTTAATACATTTTTTATTATAGCAGATGTAAAGAAAGCTACATTGGGCGCTGATTTTTTACATAAATATGGCCTCCTCATTGATAGCAACAAACAATGTTTGATAGATCCTGAGACTAATACTAAATCACCAGGATTTATCGACAATACTATCCCACTATATCTCGTCGTGGTAATCACGGAGGTTGAATGAGATTTGAAATTATTTTTTCTTCTTTTACAATCCGATATAGTTAGTACTTTTACGTGTTTGTTTCCTTACTTAAGCGATGCTAGCTAATTAAAAAGAAAGAAAAAAATGACAAATGGCTATGGTCATGTCAAGCATAAAACGAAACTTCTTTAACTGATATTTTGACTACATCCGATTTTCGCCACTTATCAACAACGATAAATGAACTGCCACTCTTGCGTCATTGTTTCAATGTTTATTTATATTAAAGATCCTGGCAACCCAGCATTTTCTTTCTAACCCAGTTTAACTGCCTATTTGCTTGTCAAAGTGTCTTTTTGGGATTACCACTTAAAATGTGTTAATTGAAGCCTTAGTCATCTCTTCTTACTATTTCTGTGGATAATTCAGTAACTCAGACGCACGTACAGGTGCATGCAGATGCAAACATAGAAGAAAGAAAGAAAGAAAGAGAGAGAGAGAGAGGGGGGATGCATAGAATAAACTTGGAAATAATTTAGGAAAATTGTTTTCATTACAATTCAGATTTAAAAGATTTGTGACAAACAAATATTTGGCTTTTAAACTCGACAACAGTAGCAACTTGTTTTATCGGATTACAAAACAAAACAAACATATTGTGAGCAAAATTAACCCCCCCCCACACACACGTATACAGACACGCACAAAGACTCTGGAATGGAATTGTTATATTTGGGTTGATGAATCGAGAAAAGCACTTAAATAATAATGTCTTGCTACTGTAATATTTTTCCGATTATTAAATCGGAAAAATATTACAGTAGCAAGACATTTTAATTTTTTAATTTTATGTCCGAATTTGGTTGAAATTGAAACTTGATGTTGGTATTCGGTTTGAAATATTATAGTACTTTAGTTAACTTTTTATATTAAAATTGCGTAAATGCTTTTCATCATCTTACAATTTTTTTTATTTGTGGTTCATTGTCATAAACCAGTTAACATAGGATTCGAGTTATAATTGGCTCATAGGAATTTCAATAAACGCATTGTAATGAAGAATTGCTTCTAATAAGTGAAATGATGTCTTATCAGTTATAGTAATTGATATTCTTTAAGTACAGTATGGGGATTATTTTATATCAGCATACGTTTTAAAAGGACTCTTTTAAAATTATATGATTAAAATATTTCACACTCTTTTCTACATTCTACAATAACAACATACTTGTCGCTTAATGATGAAAAAAAACCCTTTAAGCCTTAAGTTAAGACTTTAAACTACTTAGGTTACTTTTACTCAGCTGTCAAATTCTCTTATTAGTAAATACGTTTTTCCTTCAAAGTTAGCTTATTTTTAAAATACTGCCTTGATTATACTTGAACCCGTGTTAAGAAGTCACTGTTTACGTAAACTCACTTGCACTTGAGCTTTCCATCTTTCTTTCTCTTTCACTTAAACCCAAATCAACGGCTAAAGGTGATTGCGTTTTTGTATTTTTCTAATTTTTTAAAATAACTTTTAACTTAATGAGTAGCAGAGTAACATCTCTTGACACTTAACAGACTTCAAACACTTCTCTTTGAACATTCAACTGTTTTTATGCAGTTTTGCGTGAATTTATCTTTCTTGTTTATTGAAGGATTGTAATTATCTAAAACCACCCGCTTTAATACTTGGGTTGACGAAAAACGACTTGAGACTTCTTTGCACACGAAGTGGTGTGCATACTAAGCATCCTCTTCACGACCTTGCGACAATCAGACATACGGATAGATATGTAGACAGAGAGACATTACACACGCAAACGTGAAATATTATAAATTAATTTTAAAACGAAATTTTCGTTTTCACAAAAAGAAGGATGTTTTAGAATTGCAATATAAACTTTTTACTTACGGAAACAGTTTTTATTTATGTCATCGTCATTGGCAGTAAGTTCATACCTCACGAACAACTCTAGAAATATGACCATATACTAATTTAAAAAATTATGACCATATGATAATTCCACTAATTAATGTAAAGAACGTCCCTTTTAAGCCGCCAGTACAAATGTAGTGGTTCACATTCTAATTTGTTTTGTAATGAGTATACTTCACTTCCATAAAGTACCTATGATTCAGCGATATTTACAAGCATCAAGGAATGTCCACCACCTACTTTTTTTTTAAGTGCAGTAAGAATGTACTGTTTGGTGGCTAAGTGAAATAGCTTAGTGTCTCTTTCTATGAGTAACATACCAAAACAGACAATTTGCTATACACACATCTTTCAACAACCCGACATCACTAATCAAGCAGATCCCACAGGCTTTTTGAAAATTCTTCCAGGGAAACCATTTTCAACGAAGCCAAGAAAGACTATGAAACAGCCCTAAAAGATAGTGGTTTCTCGTCGGCACACATACAGACCACACAGCACAAAAAATCCAACAGGAAAAGAAACATATGTTTCAACCCACCATACAAACGTAGGAAAAATATTCATTGAACTCATACACAAACACTCCCCCATCATGCACTCTACACAATATATTCAACAAAAACACAGTAAAAATTAGCTTCTGATGCACCAAGAACATGACACAAATAATAAAAAAGCACAACAGGAAAACAACCAATAAACCACACGCACAAATCAAACTGTAGAACAAAGAATGAATGTCCCTTCAACCGCAGTTTCTTGCAAAACGATGTAATATACCATGCCACTGTAACATTAGCAGATAATGAAGAAAAATATACATAGGATTAACTCAAGCATTGAGGGCCCCGGTTTTCCATTTCAAATTTTCCTTGGTTCCGTTTCCACTTTTGGTAAATTCCGTTTTTTTTTTCTGTTTTTATTTTCGGGAAATTTCATTTTTTCCATTTTTATTGTATTTTATGAGAACTTTGCAATACGTTATGCTATGATTAAAGCTGAAAACAAAAACAAAAACTTTGCGTATAAAGAAATAGCAAATATCAAATATCTTTTTTAAATATTAAAATCCGAGTCCAAAAGTAAATTATATGTAAAAATAAAAAAAAGAAGTAAAATAACTAGACAATAAAACGATGGAATGTTACAGTGCATCATTATCTTTGATGTTAGAACTTTTAATCAGAACTTCCTTCTTTAAGAACACATCCAAATTGTTTTAGTTTTTTTTAAGTAAAAGTATCTAGATTGATTTATAATTATTGATTCATAATATAAAAATCACATTTAAAGTATCAACAACAAATAAATTGAATCTCAATAATAAATATCTGAATAAAGTCAAACATTTTGACTAAAATTTTACAAAACAGAAATTAACCATAATAACTGGATCTTTGTCAGTAGACATATTAATTCAAAATTTAAATAAAACAACATATCCCAAGTTAAAATACTGCTCAAATTTAAAATTGCTAATTTCTTAATTTTGGAAATATCTAATCTAATTTCTTCTCTAAATCTCCATTGTAATACAACATGGTGAGTTCTCAGGGGTAAGACTTTCACGTTGTTTATTGAGTAAATGTTTATACTGAGAAAATGAACGTTCATCATCTACACTGGTAACAGGCATCCATATGAATAGGACATCTGGTCTTATTTGCATTCTAAAATTTAAATGTCTTTTACATTGGTGAAGCACTGAAGGAGATGCAATTATTAATCCCGGAGAATCGCTGTGTGACAATAAGCTTTGGAGCATAGAATGGTGTTTTTGGAAAAAAAGTGTTCTTTATTTCTAAGCTGTATGAAAGGCATGTGATAAGATTTACTTTTCTTTCATATTCATAACACAAGGTTGTTTAGAATCTTTTACTAGCAAATTATGTGAGGCCTTAAAGGAAATGAATTTGTTAAACTTATTGGTTTGATGTATCTCTCCCCTTCTAATTTGATATCAACTAGTGTCTATCTTTCGGATTTCCACTTGATTTGGGACTTGCTTTCCAGCTTAGGCTCGAGCAAGCTCAAGACGTCGAACTCCCTGCTTTCGGGCAAAGAGGAACCCTGACGAGACTATGCAGAAGGGCAGAGTCTCTGGGGAGGTAGACAAACCTGACCCCGTGAATGCTGAGTCTACGGGGAATTTTTGCTCGAGCCTACGGGCTCGGATCACCCCACATAAAAATCGGCCTTGTACCACATCTTGCCTCGTGGGGAGGTCGGGTAAATATCCACTTTAGCAACGGATCTCGGTGCCCATGACTGAGCCGTGATCTTCCAACTTTCGTTTGTTACATAGAGTTTCTTAGAAAAGTTTTAAAATTATTAGACTAGCCAACATATTATCAGAAAATCGACGAACCAGTTTTCGATGCGACGCGAAAAGCAGTCGAACTTACATTGTTCATAACTCCTAAACGGTAATAGAGCGAAAACTTTTAATGTCATTTTCGAAATAATCAGGCAACTTCACACCATAATGGAACATTTTCATTACTGTGTTCACTTCGTGCTTATACTGCAAATTAACACTTTTTATGTAAACTAAATATTTTTGTTTTTAATTCTTTTTCGGGTCTTAAAAGGAAAAATAACTACAAATATTTGTAAAAACAAATTTTAAGGAAATATCTACGTTGTGTTATTGTTAATGTTATATTTATTAAAATGTTTAACAACATCGGAGAGACAGTTATTAAGTTTTGAAAGAATTAAAAAAAATTAAAACAAAACCCCCGATTCCGTGTAAGAATAACGATTCCTCGATTCTGTAATCGCGGAAAATTTGTCCTAAGTATCCTAAAAACAAAGAAACTACGCATACAAAACATCATTTATAAATAGTAAATACGCGAAAAGCACTATGTTTTCTAAACATATTTGGGAGATTAAAAACAAATCACATAAAAAATATCCTGGAAATTAAGGAAAACAGCACCAGTCTATAGCAATAAATCCAAAAACGGTAAACTCAGTCTCGAGAAGAAAATAGCTATAATTACCTTCCCAAACCAACACAGGTTACTAAATCAAAACTCATTTCAAAATGCAGACACGAAAACAAATTTTTACTACGTTATTTAAAAGTCGAGAACTGAAAAAGAACAACAATAAAAAATAAATAAATAAAATAAAATAAATGAACTAAAATATGTAAAATAAATTGTAAACCAATGAATAAGTAAATAAATTAAGTAAATAATAAACAAATTAAAAATCACACACAAACACAAGCAAACGTAATAACAAAATAATCAAGAATAAATAAAAAAAAACATTAACATACAAAAATCTGAATAAAATAATAAAGAATTATTTCCAGAATTATTTTTAGAATAATTCGAAATATAACCGCCAACCGAAATAACCATTAGAAAAATACAATTGACAATGCATGTGTGTTGACATCAATGTCCACTTTTATTTTAGGAAAATCTATGACAGTTGAAAAAAATTCGATGTTGACATCGTGTGATTATGTAAACATCACTTTAGTCCGATGAAGTCACACGAAATATATATATATATATATATATATATATATATATATATATATATATATATATATATAATGTGTAAAATATTTTAACTTGATGCGTTTAGTCCTTTACGATTTCATTAGACTAAAGTGATGCTTATATTGATGCGAATAAACATAATGAACGACGGCGAATGGATGCTGAACATTTTAAATTTAGATTAATTTCTTTTTAATTATATGTTTTGTGTATATAATCTAGCCGACTTCATTTAGTTTCTTTTTCTTTACGTTTTAATCATATTGTTATCAAATATCGCACATTGTGACAATAAGAAAGGTAAAATGTAAAAAAAGCTGGACGTAAATTTTCTGCGGATGATCTTTTATACATTATACAATGCCTACAAATTACTGTTAATTCTTTTCTTTGATTTAGGAGAACTTTATTTTTAGGAAACTTTATAATATGCAGATTTTCCTGTAAACACAGGGGAATGTTTCATTTTTTTTCCCATTTTACGGTAGGGTTTTTATTAATTTCTTTTAAAAGCCAAAAATATTTAGAAAGGTGTGTCCGGTTAGGGTATGCATTGTTGTTAAAAGAAGATATGTGCTGATACCACCTCTGTTTAAAGGATTTTTTGTACTACCAATATATAATTTCTTAACAGTCGGATTTTCACTAGATGAAATGGTGCCTTGGTAAACAATAAATTCAGTAAGACGCCTATTTTTCAATGGATAAATGTTCGGATTTCTGCAATTTACTATCATTATTGATTTCAGTTTTGGAATTACGATTGTTATTTTGACTTAAGTGTTGAGTTAAAATTTTATTATTATGCTTTTTAATAATTTTTTCTAGATTTTTAGTACAACTGTAACTTAATTTAAGCATATTTTTATTGAAAATCTTGCTTAGAGGATTATTACTTGGGAATTTTTTTCAATCAAACTGAGTATATATATATATATATATATATATATATATATATATATATATATATATATACAACGAGAAATGAGAGAGAAAGAGTTTAGACGTTGAACGTACCTTTCCTTTTACATTACCGTTTGTATTACATTGAATAATTTGTTTCTCTTGATCACTGATTCGTGGATGTGTTTCAGGTGAATCAAACACACATATGCACCAAAGTAAAAGCCAAAGGATGTTGAAAGAACCTGTTGCAACAAGACCAAATAAATAATTATTTTTTTGCAATTATTTTGCACTCAAAAAGCGACAGGGAAATCGGAAGACTCATTCACAATTTCATTTTTAATCAATGACTGACTTAGATGTTAAGTAGTTTCTTTTGTTTATTATTGACATTGTACATCCATTTTTCTTATAAATAGAAGGATAAATAATAATATTAATAACATTAATAATATTATTAATAATCAATGCTTACCAAACGCATAAAAAATTAGTGGCCATCCATCCATTAGTGATAAATTACAAAGATAGCCGGATGCACCAAAAGCTACGATGTTCCCAATATCTGTTCCTGAAATGTTAAATATCTTTGTTAAGTGCCTAAATGCTCACTATGTACATTTTATCACAAATATTTTGTTCGAAAAATGTATTATATCATCAAATTCTTAGTTTGGAGTCGGCAATAGGTTGAGATGATTGGTAACCGTCACCCATCCCTATTTGCTAAAATGATCTCTAAACGATATTAGAATGAAGCGTAACATGCGTGTTATATGAATCAGAACCATGAGCACGGCGCTGGGCTTTTCGCACATTCGATTATCAGTTTTTATTAATTTTATTCCTTCAAAGAGAAACATTAGTTTTAAATTTCGATGTAGAAGAAATAATTAAGGCTTTCCCTTACAGAAACAACGTTTTAACTGTACAAACTACGCCTAGTTACCATTTGGTATTGTTTATGCAATTATAACATAACGTAGAATGTATGTATTATTCTTATGTATCTGATTAATATCTGACAAAATTTGTAAAACAGAATTTGCAAACTTGTAAAACAGAAAAGGTCAACACTATTCCTTAATTGTTTTCGGTTTGATATTTATTTAGTTGAGTCTAAATTCTTTGAAATCTGAGAGAAAATGCGATCATTATTTTTGGTAAGTCTTTTGCTCATTTTCATCCTTTTTATTCTAGGAATATAAAAAAAAAGTTGATGGAACCGCTGAATTGGTTAAGAAGGTGCATATGAAAAACTAGTTTCCAGGATATGGTATTCAAGTTCAAGACAAGATTTAAGAAAAATAATATATTTCTTATTTTAACGGTCGGAGAGTACTTTCAAATAAAGTTGTGATAAAAAGCAATAATAAGTTGAATAAAAGACTTTCTAAATATTTAGAATATACTGTAGTTTACTACAGGTTATGCGTCAAACTAAGCTGACTAGAATATATTACAAGTCTAAAAATAGCTGAGATTAAAATAAACTGAGATTAAAAACGAACTACGTAGTTCCTCATCGACATTTCAATCTCTATTATGCCTTCAAAACAAAGCCCTACAATTCAACATGAAGCAGTAGAACGAAATATATAAGTAAAATTGACCAAGTGATAACATTGCAATAGACAATATTTCATTTAAAAATTGAACGATGAATAAAAAATATAAAGGAGAAGGAAGAATAAAGCACAAATATGAAGAAAAAACAACAATAGATATAGCGGGTTTGAAACGAAAGTATAGGTTAGCATATTAAAAATGCGTATGTCATTGACTCACCTGAGTAAGTCACAGTAGCCAATTGCGTTCGTTCGTGTTTAGGTGCCCAGACGCCCCAGATGCCTCTAAAACCGGGAATTGCTATTCCCTAATAAGATCAATAAGGAAATAATGAATCATCGGTTGATCATGTTGATGGTTAATATTATTATTTATTTATTTTACTAATGACATTTATAAAAACTCCTTTAGATACAAGGGATACTGAAAAGTTATCTGCCTTACAAAAAAACTTCTCAAAATAATTCTGTTTGTTTAGTTGGTTAGATTTGGAGAATTGGGTAGGGTTGAGAAATTTTCAGCACCTATCGTATTTTATAAATAAAAAATAGACTTTATATCATTTGCTGCTTTCAGAGGTGGCCATTTACATTTTTAATAAGTTAGCCATACGGTTATGACAGAAATCATGATATAATACTTCAAATAGTTTTATATATAATAATTTTTTTTATTCTGGTGACACCAGATCACCGGCGAAACATGTCAAGTTATTTTTTTATACTAGTATATTTATATATGATTGTGTGTACGCGTGTGTGTGTGTGTGTGTAGGACTTTTGTTCGCTTGTTCTTGATGATGTCAGTCATTCATAACCCCAAATAGACAGACGTTTTTCAAATATTCAATGAAATTAATTTTTCTTTACCTGGAAGAGGCCAACTATGGTTCGCAATGTGATCACAAGGTACGGATTTGTAATTATGCCAAAAGGAGTAATCAGGGTGCTAATGGCACCCGTACCCATCGCTATTCCGATCACTATTTTGTAGCCCACTTTTCCTGTGAGATACCCGCCAATCATTGTCGATATCATGAAACCGTAGAAATAGGAAGAAAGTACCATGCCTTTCACTCCGCTGTCCCAATCAACTGTAAATTTTTCTGTCTGGGCAAAATACATTAAAAAAGCAAATAAATAAGCTGCATATAATATTTTCACTGTCACGGGATGTTTTTTTTTCGATTGCAAATAACTTATTTTCACAATGAAAACCATATTTGAGGCAAAAGGTTTTGTGCAAAAGCAACTGTAATTTTTTTTTAAATTGTAAAGTAATGCACCATTAAGTCTTTATTAGGAAACAGATTGTAATGAGAGAAATTGGGCAAATTTTATTCTGATTAAATGCAGTATAGTAAAGTAAAAGTAAAATCAGCGACATTATAATTTGAAATAGTATTGGGATGAGTTAACACTACAGCATTCATAAATGAGGAGTTATTAAAATGTATTTATAATTCAAATATGTTTAAATATTTGAAACGGCATAAAGGAACGTTTAAGTGCTAAATACCAAAGACAACATAATTAAACCTTTATACACACACACACACACACACACACACACACACACACACACACACACACACACACACACACACACTCACTCTCTCTCTCTCTCTCTCACACACACACACACATATATATGAGAAGTTCTATTAAAATCAATCAATTTTTTTTATTAATTTTTTTCATCTTGCATATAAATTGTTGAACATACAGAGCCAGGATGTTAGAGATGATTTTATGTTCATAAATACATTTTTTTTAATTTCTGCAAGTTTCACCTATATATTGTAAGGAGTAGATTGTACGGTTTATCTTATATAAAATAAAATAAAAATATATAAAATTAAATAAATAATAATTGCATAAAAATCAATAACACTATGAATATTAATTAACTTTCATATAATATGCCAAAAACTGACGTCACTTAGAGACCGCTATAGTTTACCTTTACTTCTTCATAAAATTGAATGATTAACGTTCTTTTTTCTACACGTTACTTTTGTGTAAGAGAAGGAAAACTCTGATTTTAAATCTCCGCTAACTTGCAGCTATTCCCAATCATAGGAAAGGCTGCGGGAGTAAACCCTGAGGACAAATCCGGATCCGGGGTCCCTAAGACAGTCAGTTGTTATGTACAACTTCGTTCTGGCAATTCGCGCGACAACAAGCTGCATCGGACTCTACTTTTCCCTTGGACAACATCTGTGGTTTGGGGAGGGGAGACGTGCTATATGGGCAAACACTGATCTCTCATAAAACCCTGCGCTGACCTGTGGCTCAGAGAGGACACAGGGTCGCCTCACCGGAATGGCAAAACACCGGAAGCAACAGTCTACTGGTTGCCGAAGGTCATTCAGTACGGGGAAAATGGCAACCGGTAAGAGGGCACGAGGGCGATGGACTTAGACATTGATAAGGTGGGAAGATGTCACCAACGATCACTCATGCTGGAGACGCGATTTACACCGAGTGGTTGAAGCGAAGGTAGAAGAAACGGAGGCTTAATGCCGGAGAAAAAATCGTGCTCGAACGAAAGAAAATAACATGGCAACATTGGGGGGGGGGGGAACGAGACTGTCACTCTTGTGTGGACCTGTACAGCCATAACAGATAATGCACTACCATCAGCCGCTGAGGCATAACTATTTGGGCGCAGATCCATGGTCTCCAGATACGACCGATACAACATACACTTCTGTATACAAATACAGTTTATTAAATAAAATTTCTAAATGTATCTTGATAAAGTGCCTCGTGGTACAAAACTCGTTGGCATATATATATATATATATATATATATATATATATATATATATAATAATAATAATAATAATAAATTATAGGTAATCCGTATGGAATTTTAAAGAGGATATAGGTCGGTTGAGAGCTCTATGTCAAAAGAGAGATCAAAATTATTATATAATGACAAACACATTCAAAAAATATTCAGAACCTAGCTAAAGATTTCAATTTAACCGTAAAAAAGCTCTATTCAAAATAACATGTCGGAAGATTTGAAGCCATGTTTTATCAACTTCAATGAAATAAAATATCACTTAAGACAAATCTGACAAATAGATGAAACTTACTAAGAATGTCATTCATTTAAAAGATTGAAAGATAAATCTTTGAGTTCAAATCCTGTCGAGAAACAAACAGAATTATCAAAAATGAATTTTAAGTAAGGTTTAGGCAGACATACACATATTGACGTTATGTTTCTTACTCTCAGAGCAATTAATAATTCAAAGATGGCTAATGAATGTGAAGCAAATTCCTTACCTCATTGTTTTCCATCCAACTTCTATTATTGATTTCTGTGCCCACTTTTATCAAGCTTGTATTTTGATCAGTAATTTTCACTTGTGATTGTGGTTGACTGTCTGGTGTGATGCACACCATGGCCATGCTCATACACTGACGAATGGTGAATTGAAATAATCGACCACTGAAACAAAGATATGCCAATGCCCAACGACATGAGAAATACTTTTGACACACTGTTTCTGAATATGGTTCGGCCGTTTTATCACGGACTATTTTTTCTGAATTGACGTATTTCATCGTCGTTGGATCTGGAAAAAAATAATGATTACAAAATAAATATATTTATATAAAATAAAAATAAAATGATAACCGTTTAAATTAAGCCCCGAGAAAAAGGTGACTGACAAATAAAAATACATTTACTAATGTTTTTAATGCTTTTAGTATATTTTAATTCCGGGTTTGGTACATCATCGTAGAATAAAAGCGAGCAAGATTAGTAAACTTTAATAATTTAATTTAAGCATTTAATCCGGCCTGGGTGCTCCATACTTTCGACTTCATGCCAGACTAGAGTTTAGTAGTTATTACTTTTCCGGGTTAACAATATTTTTTTAGTTTATATTTTTTATGATGTATAATTCCTATATGTTATCGTTTATTAGCATTCCATGTCGAATAATGATGATTACGATGCAAAACTGACTTGTAAAACTGTTTCAGATTTTATGAGAAATGTGTTGACACTATCGATGACTAGCTTAATTTGCTTTACTCTCTACTACTCTGACTTTTGTTAACAAGATGACTTGAATAGGACGGATTTCTGGGATAATTATATTAGGACCTTTTAAAGTCATAAACATGTCACCGGCATAATTGTCAGAAATAAGAATTTACGATTTGTTCACTGGTTTCGCTTTTGTGTTGCTATTAACAATACTATTATGCAACACCACAAATCTTATCGCCAACATCTACCTTACATCTTTAAAAGTCTATCATTTATCCGTGCACTGAATATTGCTATCACATTTGGTCTGGTGCTTCAGCCATGTATCTAGAGGTACTTGTCAAAATTCAAAGAAGATTCTACAATGTTGTCGGCCTTGATCTGGTATCTCAATTTACCGTACCTTCCCTGTGACTTTTCTACAAATATGGTAATTGTTCTGGTGAACATCGATGTCTCTATTTCACGAATTTAAGTTCAGTACTAGATTGTCACTTTGGTTTCATCATTTAAAAATTAAAAAAAAAAATGCTTGATGCAACCGTAAATTATAGGTTAACAGCTTCTCGCGTGTGGAACTGTATTCTAGCTTCTTGCATTCCTGTGAACTAGAATCTCCAAAAATTTAAATTCCATGTCAATCGTCATCGTCTGTCTCCTTAAATCCTGTTCTTTTATTATCCCCTCTCTTCAATAAGTTTTTTCGGTTTCCTTTACTCTCGTAACCCCTTCAATTTTAGTATTTTTCTCGCTTTGCTTGAAGTGAAACGACAAAAAAGTATAAATAAATAAAATAAAAATAAAATAAAATATAAAATAAAATAAAGCTTTCACAGTTTAATATATAAACGGCAACAGTTATTTTGGCATACTTGTAAAATCGATGAATTTAATGTAAATTCTGTCGCCAACGTCTTCTAAATGCTCTAATTTGTTGTATTAATAACATATCCTTTATTTATCTATAATAATTTATTTAGATTTTAACAAGTAATGAATATAACAAGTGTCAAAATGTTTAGAGCTGATAAATTAATTGACAATAAAATAACCAATAAGATGTAAGCTTTTGTGTCAACATTTTTTTTTCTTTTGGTATCAGTGGTTGCGGTCACTTTAGATGTTCAATTAATAAATTAACACCTGTTCTCTTGATTTCACGTGATTTCAACAATTATCTTCGACTTCATTTCAGAAACCTTCAAGGTTACCCAATCACAAATTATTTTTATGAAAGAAAAGTATCGAGACATCAAAATGCAGACTGCTATGTAGTATACAAGTTAGTCAAAAAGGAATAAAAATGAAATTGCTCAACGAATATTAACCTTGCAGCTAGAAACATAAATTACTCTTGTGAATTCTCTTCAATCTCTGGAGTCGTATGTTGCTTTAATATATTTTTATAACGAGGAAATAGAGCATATTGTAGAGAGTTTCTTCTATAAGAAGTAGCGATAGGCAAAATAGCTCATGATGGGCATGGTTAAATTGATTATTCATCTTCTGTATAAATGTTGTTTGAAGGATCCAAGTCAGTACTATGCGGTTGAATCGATGAAGCATCTCAACCATATCAATGGAAACACTTTTTTCAGTTTAGTTTTGTGTTAAATGGCATTATCACATAACAGGATGACATGTCTTTAGGCAAACGTCCTGGTCTCTTTCCACCATTAAACAGTATTTAACCGCTTTGTCTGATCATGATGTATAAAGTCGCTTTAATTCTTTGTTGACCTTTGGATTATTTTGGTATCCAGATCTTATAACCCATGATCCTATGGCTCAGAAAATAATGTTCCAAAAGATGAACCGAAACGGCCATACAATAACACTTTCTGATAATTTCACGTAGTGGATTTAATAGATCGCCAACACGGAAGATCCACAGCCATATCACGAAGTTATCCCGTCTATAATCAAAGCTTGAGTATGTGAAATGTTATCTGCTCTTGTTGATAAACGTGGACTCGCTACAAGAGGTTTGCTCTGCAGATTATGAGACACAGTATCACAGACTGAATCTTGATTCCTGCTTATTACATTTTAACCACGGTCATATGCCCTACTTGACGAATAATTTATAACGCAATCATACGCCGACCAGGAGATATATACGTTATCACGTCTAAGGAGAGATACGGGCTATCTCTCCCAGATCATGACAAATGGACAATTAGTAAACAAAATATTTTAAAGAACACTGTTCGATTGAGATAATCAAACAGTAATCTTTTCCCAGGTTCGCTTCGGTTTCAACACATATACCGATCCACAATTCAAGGATGAACGATGAGGCGTAATAAATTTTGGTATAAGAATTTTAATATATACATATACACAAGATATTACAATAAAAGAAAAATATAAGCATGAGTAAAGCATCCGACGACCAGAACCTCAAGACTTATGTTGGGATACCAAAATATGCCCAAATCCAAGTGGATTCGACTGAACCCGAACGGATAAAAAAATAAGTATGAATAACTACGAATGCAGAAATCAAAGCATAACCAAAAAAAAAAAAAAAAAGAAAAAGAGATGGTATAGGATTTATATATTACTATTTTGACATGTGGAAAGGTGTTTGTAAGAACATAAAATTTATGGATGCATGTGTATCTTTCTAACACGGGTCCAAAATATATAGTTACTTATCTTTATATTCAGTTCTCTCTCTTACTCATTGTCCTTTCTTTTCTCTCTCACGTTTCCTCTTTTCTTTCTTTCTTTTCTTTACACAAATTCAATTTCAAACACGGCCCGGCTGCAACAGAGATATATACTTTCTTCTTCTCTTTTGTTTTCTCTTTTCTTTCTTTCTTCTTCTTTACACAGTTCAGCTTCAAACACGGTCCGGCTGCAACAGAGATATATACTTTCTTCTCTCTTGATTTCTCTTTTCTTTCTTCAAACACAGGTTGTATTCTCAGCGTGCAAATTTCCTTGCGTCTTCTGTGATAAATAACTCGATTTATCTTCTTCAATCTGGAGTTGACGAACAGAAATATACATCCTTATATTTCTTATCCGGACTTGCTTATGATGAATCGGACAAGTTCCATCATTACCAAAATGAGTCTCATCTTTCCGTTCAAAAGTTATCAGCGCTTCGATTTCGAGTCTTACTCCTTCAAAGACAAGACAGCAACTGACTTCCAAGTAATTTTCTAATTCCCACGTGTTCTGCATTTTGGCGCGAATTCCACTTCCTGCTGCTTCACGACCTTACGTCAGTCCCCTGTCTAGATTCTGTCTAGACGTCTGTTGCTACGGGTAACTGGGTCAGTCAACCTCTTGACCTGCTTCCCCAAAATGACTCGAGACTCCCACGTGACCTCTTCTGTTGTCAAGCGGAGATTAACCTTAATATATGCGTGTATGCACGTTTGGGCTATCTGCATTTGTAACACCACACAAAGTAAAAGTTTACAGTGAATTTGAATTTCTGTTGCATGATGGAAAGGCATACTAAAAGTCTGAAATATTTCACATTTCTTTATTATAGACTGAATATAAAAGTCTGTATAATATATTTGTCTGCGTCTGGTATTATATGTCATTTATATTTGGTGTATGCTATATATATATTTATATTTACTGCGTATTATGCTTCCGACAATAAGCCTCGATTTCAACTGTTTCTTCTATCTCCAATTTTCCAGAACGAACACTAATATCCATACACATAATATGCACACCTGAGTTGAGTACAGGAAGAGAAATTATTTGTCAAATCAAACTATTATTTAGATTAAAAATGTTAATATGACAACGATTTAAATATACGAGGTCAAAGTTTAATTCAACAACCTCACAGATTAATATGATGATTACCAAGCGTGTCTCATATCTCATTACTCATGAGTCGAACTACGCAGACAACAGAGATCAAATAAATATATTCAGCATCATAGCTTGACTAGTTGCAATGCGCATGTCTTTACATGCGTAATGCCACTAGTCAATCTATGATGCAGATCAATTTTATTTTGTTTTCCAAGTGGAATTCAAGATTTTGTTATTTCTATATTTTCTTAGTAGCTAGCTGATATTTTCTGTCACTATTATTTTTTATCAAAAGATTACATTAGAAATATATTCAGGAAACATAAACGAATAATTACAATTAAAAAAATCTTGAGATTATGTAGAAATGTTCAATAGAAAGTTCTTAACAGACTGGCAAAATTCTTATCAAAGTGTGTAGGTCCAAGTCAATTTTACCACAAAAAAAGGTATTTGCAATCGTCTGCATACATTAAATATATACAAAACCTTAGGTTCATAATGAAATATATGCAAACAGATAGATAGATAGATAGATAGATAGATGGATAGATAGATAGATTAAATACAGTGCATTCATGTGAAAATCCATTTTTTAAACACGTTCTATCAAATAAGGAATGACATTTGATGATCTTTTCCTGATTTTCAATAAATCGTTTATTAGAGGAGCTTACCAAAGTTGTGTATTAGGCTTCAAGTACTTTCAAACTATTGTTGGTTGTATTTGATGTAAAAGGAATAAAGAAGAAACAGCCATTTTAGCGTTTATGTAGTTACACACCCAAGCTAAGTTAACTGGAAAAAAGGAAACTAAGGATTCAAAAACAAAACCTAAACTACCCTAATTTCGGGATGGGTTGCCAAAGTTCAACTCAGGAAGAACAATATCCTGATACCTAACCGGCATCAAAATGCCACTCTAGGTCAGGCCCTTTTACTCGACACAAATGCGCAAGATCCACACACCTTTTACCAAATTCTGATGAAGTGAGTCGCTGCTTTTTCGTTCTAATCTTGACTAAGCTGATGCTTAAAGAACAAGATCGGTTGGGAAGAAATAAACTTCTCGCCTCCATAGAATCCCTTCAGACGTGTCGTCCAAAATACGACTCTCATAACATCTAGTAAGCACAACAACACAGTGTTCAGCCTTCGTCATTGGCGGCACTACATTGCTGCAAGCAGAACGGCCTCAAGGACAAAGAACTTTCGACGCAGCATGCGGACCATGAGGCCTTCAAAAACTTGCACAACGGCGCTACCACCCTGCAATGAAAGAAGGCATGGCTCAAGGTCTCGACTTCCCTACTACAGTGGCGGCAGTTTGGAGATTTCTCCAAACCCGCTGAATGAAGTCTTTTGGCCACCCAGAGGGACCCACAAATCATCAGCCAGTTGAGTGATGCCTCATCGTTATTGAGACATTTCAACGCGGGCGCCCAAAGGCATATTGAGTGAGCCTCCTGATTTGTAAGACCGAGCTCGTCAATCAGATCATCATGTACGGCCCCCTGACTAACACTTGATATAATGTCCTACGAGACAACGCCTGGAAGTTGGAGAGGCCATCCGACGCCCATAAGAGGTGTTTCAGAGCACGACGACATTCGCAATAGAAGGAGCATTCGGATCGGGGTAAACGGTGGGCCTCCTCCTCGCTCGAGTGCACACTTCTCAGAGAAAGGAAGTTCTTGCGGGCGTCTTCCTTCCAGAAGGCGCCCTCCTCATTCGATTCGCGACACATTCGGTTTAGGAAGGCGATGCGAAGCATATATTGACGAATCTCAATGCTACGCATACCCAGATCGCCTTCAGATGGATGAAGGCAACAGATATCCCGAGATACCATAGCGGCCTTGCCACAAGAAAGAGAACAAAATCCTTACTAATGACATTAGTGTGGCATACGGAAGTGGAAGTACAGAGAGTCAGTAAAGGAGAACCGGGTAGATGTGTACCCTCCCCCTCGAGGAAATATTCCTCCGAGACAACAGATTAACTGCGATCCCGGCCTTCCCTTGTACCTCCGACCAATTCATATCCAGCTGGATATCAGGACCGAACCAGACGCCGAGTATCTTGACCGGTCCATCCGTCCAGAGGAAAGGTCCGGGAAGAGAAACTCCCTTCCACGCATCCAACCGCAAGCCAACAGACTTATCGCGGTTGATCTTGGCCCCTGTCACCATCTCATAACCACTGATTTCTTTGCTGACTTCGTCAATCTCGCTCTGCTCGACACAAGAACCGAAACATAGGCAGAATACCTGGCCGAAGTGGTAGCACCAGGTAGGGAAATTCCGCGTAGGACCGGATTCGTCTTGCGAAGGAAAGGTTCCAACGCAAGAACGTAAAGCAAAGGCTAAAGCGGACAACCTTGACGAATGGAACGAGACAATACAAAAGACTCCGATCTTACCCCATTCACTTCCACCAGCGCACCGGGAGACGCATACAGAAGTCGGATTCAGGTCCGAAAGTTCGGCCCGAAACCGGCCGCCGAATGGAGAGCCTACAGGAATTGATGGTCAACCATATCGAAGGCCTTGGGCTGATCTAAATTGATCGGCGCGGCTTCACTGTCGACTTGTTCTAAGATCAAGCGTACCATATGAAGAATGGACCGGCCCTTCACAGCACAAATCTGTTCGGAGTCAATCAGACTAGACAGGACAAGCTGTAAACGGTTGGCTAAGATCTTTGCCAAAATCTTTAACTCTGTATTTAACATGGTTAAAAGGCGAAAGTTACCTAACCCATCCTCACCATTCTTGTCCTTGCGCAGCAACTTGATCACACCCCTGGTGAAGCGTTGAGGTATAGACCCCTACTTCATCCAGTTGTTGTAAATCAGTTCCAACAAAGGAACAAAAACAGGCGACTGCCTCAAGTAAACTTCGTAGGGAAGATCATCTAGTCCTGGAGATTTATTCACGTCAACCTGTTTCAGCGTTTCCCAGATTTCCGACTCTGTGATGGGAACCTCGCCGCTTCAGCTGCCTCAAGGCCGGGAAAGTCGGCTAAATAGGCATCGAACTGAGCAGGGCTCAGACCGAGCTCCCTGGTAAAAGGTTCCTGAAAATAATCCCGAAAAGCCTCACATATGCCTGTGTTCGTAGTCACGGCCCGCTTATCCGGCAATGTGACGCACGCGATATGTCGCCGAGACGCGCTCCGATTCTCCAGTTCAGCTGCCATATTCGTTGCCTTAGAGGACATTATTTTTAACCTAGCCCTAACTACCAGAGCTTCTTGATAAGCAAGGAGGACAACTCTGCTTTAGCTAAGGCTATTTCCCCACTATCACGGGATTTAACTGCCCGATAGTATTTTTGCTCACAAGCCGATTGCGCCGCTAATCTATCTAGATTCAGTCGACGACTAAAATCATCAGCAAACGTTCTAATTTTTATTTTAATTTGTTCCACCAGGCATTCCCAAATTTGTTCCCCGTCAATTCCCTCTGTATTATTAGTAGCAGCTGGTCCCGGAAATAATGAGCAGTTTAATTTCCAGTAGCCAGTCAACCTAATCTTAGGCTTATCTAAGTTTACACGGACCCGAAAAAGCTTATGATCCGAATAAACTACAGAATGAAAACTTGAACACCCTAAGAGCCCTACATCGACTCTCCTAACTAAGACTCGGTCGAGGTAGCTAGAAAGAACCCCTGCAGCCGAGCCGCCACTATTTGTCCAAGTCCAAGGCCGCCGAAAGGACAGCCTCTAGGAATCGATGGCCAACCCTATCGAAGGCCTTAGACTGATCTAAATTGATCGGCGTGGGTGCTCATTCCGGTATTTATCGGCAAGATCAAACTTGTCGATAAAGTTCCGAAATGGTTTCACATCTCGGTTGTCAGTACCCGAATTTGGCCCGCTACGATTTATGTCGGGGTCAAGGACGGCATTCCAATCCCGTGCTAAAACTACCCGACGAGATCTCGTCAAAAACGGCTCGATCTATCGAAAAAAAGCAAGCCGCTCAAAAAGCTTATTGGGCGCATAAACCCCAATGAGTCGAAGAGCTTTATCCTTTATGGTAACATCTAACACGCAAAGCCTGCCCGCCGGATCTGTGCCCAAAAGAATACATGCAGCCTTCAAGGATTTGCTCATTAGCCAAGAGACACCTCTCGAGCGACCATCAAAATATGATGAAAAGAGGGAGAACCCCCTAGACAGAATGTCCCCATGGTCATGAGTAGAAAACCGGGTCTCCTGCATACAACAAACATTCACCCCGAGGCGTTGAAGGTAACGAGAGAGCCTCGCCCTGCGAGATTCTGATCTCAGGCCTCGGGCATTTATACTTGCTAACCAGAGAGCCATGATGAAAACCGACCAGGGTTGCTCTCCTTCATTGAACATTGCCGTGGTTAGGACACTGACGGCCTCCCCCATGGAGCCAGTACCCATCACATTTTTGATGGTACCATCAGGAGACAGGCCGCCAATGTCCAGTTGGAAGGTTAGATACAGGGAGGGGTGAACGAAAAGTTGGAGCCTCCCTGAACAGAGTTGATTTAGTTCTTTCACATTATCAAAGTATGCTAACGGAGGATAAAGATCGAAAGAGCTATTTGCTTCAGGTAATATCGCCCGTTTTCTGAGCCATGTCCCGCTCTTACAACAGGCAAAATCCTTTTGGCTTTTCGGATCTTCAATGTCCAAATTGTTTATTTGTTTCATATCAAAAGAATTTTAAGATCTTTAGTTTTGCGGGATAGGGAAAATGCTTTATCGGATTGGTGTTTTTCCACCCACATACATCTCCCCACTATTGAAAAGTAATTTATGTTTTACATTTTTTTTTCTTTGATGGGTTCTGCAGAGTCAGATGAAGTGCTGCGTTGCATTTTTTGTGTTTCTGTTTTTTTTTGTTTTTTTTTGCTGGGTGTTTTAAAAGAGGATGGATTGGGAGTTTTGAACGAAGTGGGTTTTTTTTAAGGGGGAAGGAGAATTTTTGTCAGTGGCGTCAATTTGAAAGGGGTCAGGGTTATTGTTTGTAAAACTAGAGATGGAGCCATAGGGGGATGTTTAGAGGATGGAGATGGAGCTGATGTAGATTGTCTTATAATTCTTTCAGGGTGACTTTTAAGGATTCCTTTAACTTTTCTAATTTCTTTTTTTCTCGAAAGAGGGCTTGTATATTAGTCGCTGTTGACACAGTTTGTCCGAGTAGGTGGTCGAAGAGTCGCCCTTAGAACTGGTAGAGGGAGTGGGGCTGTGCGTGTCATTAGCAGTGGGGACTTCAGTGGAAGCCCGGAGCTTCCCTTTAAACTTACCAACGACCTCTCATTCCCCCTCTTCTTTCTCCTCAACCGCACTAGCGGTGGGCAAAGGCTTTTCGGGGAATGGGGGCTGAGGTTTAACTACACACTTCCCGATCGCTGGCATGCCCATTACAGACGAGGAAGATGTAACAGACTCGGTCGCAGGGGGATTTGGGTCGGCAGGGGCCAGAATCTCAGAGGCCTTCTTCTCTGTGCAGAAAGAGGACAGGTGACGATTCTGTTCACACTTCCAGCATGTTGGTCTACGCCCGGTGACTATAATTGGCATCTTCTGGCCTGCTACATCCAGACAGTTAGGGATGGAGATGAAGGTTTTTCGGTCTATCATGATTTCGAAACTTCATACCCCGGTCAAATCGATAGAGGAAGCACTGAGTATCTGACCAAATTGGCACAGATAAGCGGCCAAGTGCTCCCCAGCGATCTGAGGAGGAACCTCAAATACTGATACGGTCCTCCTGTCTGCCTTGCGCAACTGGATTGTTAAAGTGAGGACAGTCATCCTGAGAATCTAACGTCGCCATAATTACCAATTTGGTAATTGATAGAAGATAAAGATTTTTTAGGGAATGATCGTCTTTCTTTTTGGAACTTCTCCGATGCCAACTCGTCAAACACTAGGGTCTTTTAGAAGTCGATTGCCTTTCATCCATAATATATAGCCAATCCAGCGTGGAAACAACAATATTTCAATTTAGGCTGGTGGAGGATAGTTTTCTTCAAACAGATTTCTAAATTGAATATTTGCCATTGCAGTTAATTCATCTACTCGATAAAACTGTTTTAAAATGTTTTGAACAGATTTCAAACACTATTTCACTATTAAAATTTGTGAAAATTGCTTATTTTTATCTATCTATCTATCTATCTGGTTAAGCATTATTTAAAAAAAAACGAAAGTGAGTAGGTCATATGGATTAACCAATGCATTTTAAGCAAAGATACTGAATGAAGCTGAGACGGATATAACATTGTAAAAAAAGAACTTGCAAATATTGAGGAAAAAAAGAAAATCAAAAGCTATACCTAAAAAGATGTATTATCATTCTTGACATATAATACTTCATAAAGCCAATATTCGAGTGAAGTATTTATTCGCCTATAAACAGATGATGACACTGGTTGATAGGAACAACATAACCTTAACACAGAATGAACGGTTTATTACAGTTTCAGTTTAGAATCTGTTTTTAATTATTATATGTAGCTGTCTTGCAAACAAATAACATCATGTTTTACCAATACAATCATTAGTTTGCAAATTAAATTCTTTTCATGTTACTGTTAACAAATATATATGAAACAAATATATTGTCTGTTGACAGACAATATATATTAATATTATAAATAAAGATTTCTACCTATGATTCTACGTCAGCATCAACTGATGCTAATTATTGAATGCATTATGCATCAAACTATGCACTTCTGTGTGTACTTGTGAATATATGTGTGTGTGTGTATGTTTAAATTGTATACGTAGGTTATAGATTTAGATATCTATTAGGGAAAATGCATACGTGCACATGCACTTATGCACACAGTTTGACTGATTATGTAATAACACGGGTAATCAGATGCAGACATAAACGTAATTACATATGTACGTTACCGAAACCTTATTTGTTATTATCAACAAGAGAATCCCCCGTTGCTCTCACACACACACATGATTGGAACAAAGTTCTTAGCGTTTTAAGAGAATTTCAATGGCAATATTTAGATATTTGTGCATAGATTAATTCATCCTTATATGTGCCATTTTGTCTCACTACTTTTCGCCATTTTTAAGGCAGATTTAAGATTCCATCTACCCAGAGATTTTGCATCTTTCTGAGTTATGAAATCGCGAAAGTGTTTTTTACACGATCATTTTTTAGAAATCGAAAGAGGTGATAATCCTAAGGTGAAAGGTCATATGAATGCATCAGTATAATAGTATAACCCAGCCATGCGCTCTACCGATATCTGCCGAGTGAGGATGACGATATCTCATTTCGATTGGTCAACTCTGGGAGATTTTCATTGGTTGCTGCTTTTAATCGATCCAACTGCAAACAGCATTTGTATGAATGAACGTCAGATTTTGCAGGAGGAGATCGTAATATACAACAACAACCCAATCCCACTTGATACACAGCATGACCTTCGAATGCTGATCAAGCTTTCTGAGTGGAAGTTTTCGTTGCGTTTGTGCAGAGGATAACAGGAGGAAATATGGCCAAATAATTGTTTCTGCTAAATATCCAAGTGTTATCAAATGTCTTACAACCCTTATATGAAATATTTGGAGTATCTCTGTGATGTTTCATGTTAAACATTTTCTTTCATTTTCACTTTTAATGGACATTTAGAATTCACAATTCAAACACAAATCGTATAGAAAGACACGTTGCAATTATCACCTTTCAGGATATGTATACCTGTCATAAATTTCAGTCACGTGTGAAATGAAATTACCTGTTTGAACGTCACCCAATGAAAAACATTTGAACTTTTGGGCCAACCCAATATATATATATATATATATATATATATATATATATATGATAATAATAATAAAAACTGCACCAGAATTTAAAGACTTCCTTAAGGAAGTTTCAAGGATCGGCATTATAAAAGCAGAAACTCCTCAAAGATACTTTCTAAACAACTGAAAATTGTCGCACAATGTCTACGCAACCATTCTGACATAATCGTAAAAAAAGCTGATTAGACCAACATTTTGTCATCCTGAACAAATTGGATTACAACAAAAAACTTGACCACATACTCCATGATCACATAAAGTTTAAAAAACTCAACAAGAACCCGACGACCAACCAACTAAAATCAAAGCTTAATAAACTTATTAATGCTAATAATGCTGAACAGAACTCTTTAAAACTCCCTAATATTGTTGGTGATTATAGACCTGGTTACATATACGGCACTATAAAAACACATAAACCTAACTATCCTCTCCGTCCTATCATATCGCAAATTACATCTCCTGTTTATCAGCTCGCAAAATACATTAACCAACTTATTACTCCCTACCTTCCTAGTAAATATAGCGTTAAGTCAACATTAGAAGTAATCTAAATCCTAAAGAGTGAAAAACCCGACAATGAAATCATAGCTTCACTTGATGTTGAAAACTTATTTACCAATGTCCCTGTCAGTGAAACTATTGACATAATTATAAGAAATATATACAGTAACTCATCTTTACCCCCACTTAAAATTAATCCTAATATATTACGGAAACTACTATTATCTTGTACCACTGAAGTCCCTTTCTTCGATCATAATAATAATATATATATACAACGTGATGGTGTGTCCATGGGTTCAGTACTGGGTCCGACATTTAGCAATTTCTACATGTCGAACCTCGAAAATAAGATATTTACAGATTTAAAAAAAAAAAAAAACATCCATCTACCTAAGATACGTTGATGATATTCTTATGTTAGTTAAAAATACAGATGAAATACTTCAACTTCAAAAACGTTTCCAAAATAATTCTGTCCTTAAATTCCCGTATGAACTCAATACTACTAATAAAATTCCCTTCCTTGACATATTGATAAACACAAATAATAACGAATTTACTATTTCGCCATACAAAAAAAAAAAAAAAAAAAAACCACCAGCGTAAATTCATGTACACTTAACTACAAGAGCGAATGCCCATATTACTACAAAATAGCAATTATAAAGAATCTAATACATCGTGCAGAAACTAAGTCATCCACAAAACAGATTTTTTACAGTGAACTAAAGAATATAAAACAAACACTTATTAATAATAGTTTTCCAAACTATATAGTTGATGAACAAATAAGATGCTTTCTTAGAAATCTCAATACTAAACAAATAGTACATAATACTGCTTCTACTGATCTCAATAATTATAAACAAGATGAAAATATACTAAAAAACTAGTAAATACTAATATATCTACAACAGATCCTAGCAAAAAAAAAAAAAAAATTAAGTTAATCATATACTACACTAAATCTAGTATATCCAACTCAATTATTCGCAATGATTCTTCTCCCCCGGTTAGCGATTTGCAAAAAACCAACATAGTTTACAAATTCAAGTGCCTTTTGGGAGATTGTATCTCCAACGAATTAAATAATATTTATGTTGGTCACACCACAAACTCGCTTTCATGACGCTTGACACTACATTTGAATGAAAACTCAAACATTTTTAGGCATTTAAAACAACATGCTTAGCCGCATACACAATTCCGTAAAATCCTTGTTGAAAACACAATTATACTTAAGCATGAAAACAATAAACAAAAACTAAAAGCTATATACATAAAACAGTTGAAACCTAACCTGAACGAAATAAACTATGAAATCTCCACAAATATTCTTAAATGTCTATAATTGGTAACAGAAGCCATTGGTTTATACCAACGGCATCCCATACTTAATACTTCTCAAATTCACTCTCGCGTGGTCATGGCTGACGTCATGAGCAGCGGTGCGATTACAGCGTCTTATATGCACGTGTTTATCGTTGCTTGGAAATCATCCATGTAAACAGAAACAGACTATCATCACATTCTTGTCCCTGTATTGCTTAATATGTTGTACAGTAATTGACATCTTTGATAATGGCTTATGTAAGCCGAAAGCTTAGATTGGATTAAAACATATGTATCATTATTGTGATTTTCTTTCTTCGTTTATGATAATGTTATTAAGCTTATTAGACGTTATGTAAAAATTTACATAAAATAGTCTACATTACACTTGTCTACATTATTTACTGAAACATGTATGAATGAAAAAATGCTGCTAAATACACACACACAATATATATATATATATATATATATATATATATATATATATATATATATATATATATAAGAGAGAGAGAGAGAGAGAGAGGGGAGGGAGATATCAACGCTGTATGATGACTGTCGATTTAAGTTGCGATCTTCAGACCAATCACACATTGTAGATTACTATCCCTGCACAGTTTATATCTATAAGCCCCCTATTTTTGATAGTAAGCACTGTTCCCCTTTAAATGTAGCAAATTGAAATCTATCTCTGGTTGTAGTTAAAGGTCTAAAGTTAGAAACTTTCTTTTGTCAATGTTATTAACACTTCTAATTTTCATTTTTTGAATCGTAACTCGTTTCTTGGAAGAAATAAACACGACTAGAGTTTAAGAAGATTAAGTTATATTTCTACTTTACTTTCATTGGACAGAGTCTAAACCAGAAAGGTACGCATACATGGGCATACAAATAAACATACACACATACAACAGAGATGGGGGGAGATAGGTAAAGAGAGATGTGTTAAGTGATTCAATGGACAAATTAAAAAGTTTTGTTTTTCACGTGTTTTTCTATTGTCTTCAAAATGTTCTCTTTCTTGATGTAAAACACCTAAATCCAATGTGCAAAACTTCTATTCTATTTATATTGCATTTTGTATTTCTTTATTTGAAATATATTTTTATGTAAATTTATATGTATGAAATATATTCTTTAATTGAATACATATATAAATAAACAGCCAAATCATTCAATTTCTCGCTTTTCTTCTTTCGCTTCAAAGATGGCACGGCTCAATTAAATATTTTCACATAAGCTCTGAGGACTTTTCAAAATTTAGACGTTGTTTTATTTCTGTTTATGTAAAATTTCATTATATCTTATCTTTATCTATGCTTACATGAATCTTAAATGTTTAATTTTTTGGGGATTCTTTTTTTATCCTATAATGGATAAGCTACTATATATCACACATATGGTGACATGGTGGCAGTTCGTGGCATTTTTTAAAGTCATTTGCTAGATGGATACAGAATGAAATTTAATGCTTTAATTAATTAATGTTTTAATTCCTATAGATATTTGCATATTATTTGGATTAGTTAAAAATTTACAAACTTGAAAAATAAATCGGTAATGCCTAAAAGTCTGTCGTTATTTTAACAACAGCATTGTGTGGTAGGAACACCATAACATTGATCCCAGAAGAACATTGAACAGATGGACGATTTTATCTTAGAAGCTGATAAAGAATGATAGGAAACAACAGTTTTATAGCTTTAAATACACACACACACACACACGCACGCACAAATCGTAAAAATATTTGTTATACTCACTTCAAGAATATCTGAATATGTAGTTTTATTTTCACAGAGTGCAAATGAAAACGATACAAGCCAATAAGTATTTTCAAGTGTTCAAATCATATTTTCTCATCAATCATATTTTTCATTTTTATTTTATCTCAAACGATGCCCATTATTATTCGTTAACAAACATTACTTGCACACAAACATTTACTTTCGACATTCCAAGCACATGAAGAAGGTCGGAGCGTACAACGGACGAAACGTTGTGATAAATATGGCGACAAAGATGAAGACAATAGTCCGAATAATGTAAATAGTGTACATAATACCTCATCTCAGAAATATAGACAAAAACGTTACTTGATTCTTTTATTTCTTGTTGTCCTTGGTGGCATTAGCGCCTTTCTTGGAGATGAACTGATTAAAAAAGAATATCGGGGCACCTGCTTAGTTGAGATTGCCTGTAAGGATCCTTTAAAGTGTTGGCGTCACTTAAATTAGAGACAAAAATATATCCATGCAAAAATGTGAAATATTTTATCTCATTTAATTCTCAAAACCCGGGCTTGTCAAATATGGAATGCAATCCACTCCCTACTACCCACTGCGAGCCGCGTAACGATTATTGAAGGCCGCAGAAACCCCCAAAGGAAGAAATGTCCAAGATGACAAAACATCTAACTTTTGCTGCTAAAGTCGCAATATTGTTACTTGTATACAGAGTGACAATAAATCTATGACGTCAGAATTTTCAGAAAAATTTGGCGTCGAAAGTGTTTTCATGTTAGAATTTGCTTGAAGATTTGTGTCAAGATATTAATGTTATTACATTTTATTTATTTGAAATCGAAAATATCTCATCCTTAGATAAATGGTTTCATTTGTCAAAAATGAAACCGCAGGTAATAGTGAAGATTCATATTTTGTAATGCCGGGATCACCTAACAGTAACTCAAATTTTTATATTGGTAAACCTGCAGAAATTACACATTCGATTGTCTAAAGTAGAAACTATAATAAGTCACTTTTAATATAGATTTATTTTGTTTGTTATACATAACGGAAAACCCCAGTATGTGAATAATTAATGTTTATCGAATGAAAGTATGAAACCAGCAAAATTAAAAAGACATTTTGATACAAGACAAAGTCTTATGTCAATAAGTCGGATAAAAAAGCAATCCCTTGAAATGCATATATTAATTCATAAAAACATTTGAGAGAATATTATGAATCATTGCATTGCAAAAATTATGAAACCTTTCATTATTAGCGATTCAAAACGTTCACAAATGAAATACCATTGAGAATCTTTCCAGAATAGAGAGTATTTATTTTTTCACTGGTGTGTATTTTAACACATAACGCATTTAGGCAGAGTAATTTTAATTTATTTATAATAGTTATATTCGGACTAATGTTAATTTGCAAAAATACCGCAATTAGAAAGTTGCGAGACACTCCAATTACCTGCCACATGTCTATCAATACAAACAAAAGGAAAACAATGAAAGAACAAAAAAATAATATCTAACAGGGCAACAGTCTACGATACATAAACAAAATTAAATTTCATATTGCTTCCAATGGGATGTTTTCCAACACTCTGTCATATTAATGAGGAGATCTTTTGCATTATGGATTTACTATGTCGGGTGTAAGTTTCCATTCTTTGACTGCCACAAGTTCTAGAGGAGGTGGAGGTCTGACGCTTTTGACAGCCACCATCGTCTTAAATTTGAGCTTTGAGTAGACTGGCAGTATGCTTTAAGTCGTTATCATGCTGAGAAACGATCAATCCGGATGATTTGTCACATAGTTTGTATTTTTAGATGCTTTCCCATAATAAATATAATAAATCGACACTTCTAATACTTTCCTTCTTTGTGTTTGATCGCTGCTTTAAACTATGGAAACTATTCGCTTACTTCTGTCAGATTCAAAAATTAAACACATGATTTTCTAATTTTGAAGCTCACATGATTTGAGTCAGACGTTCTATGAATCCGATTTGCTTTTAATATTTTTTACCGTAGTCAGCCATCTTTTCAAACCATATTGTCAGCGTCAACTATTTGTTATATCGACTGATTCGGTGAATGACTTTTTTTACATGATCTTTTTCCAGTTGCTTTGATCTAGATATCCTGGTAGCTACAGTGGTGTCTACCAGTATCTACTGGTTGTGGAATTGTAAGTTTTTGAACATCCAAATTTAAAAGCTAACCTATCGCCCAGGAAGTCTGATGTCATTGAAAGATCTTCGTCTTAACTTTATTTGAGATCGAAAAGATCTCGCCCTTGTATAAGCGATTTCATAAGTGATTTCAATGAAACCAGCGATGATGCTAAAGAGTCACATTTTGTAATATCGAGATCACAGAACAGCAATAGGAATTTTTAAGTTAATTACGCATTCGACTGCAAAAAATAGAAATTATAATGTGACATTTTTTGTAATATAGATTTACTTTCTTTATCAGGATTAACGTATTTACTCCAATGTTGCATTCTTGATTCTAATAAAATATATATATACATTCATGTCCCTACATGAAGTAACGCCACTCCCCAGGATGTACTGAAAATTTCTAGAACCCACCAGCCTACTAAAATCTGACCACGTGACCAAACATAAGAATTCATAATTTTGTGAGGAAGGAATTCTTGGTCAGGGCGGGACCTTTCAATATTTTATACTAGCCGAATTACCCGCGCCTTGCTACATGTCACATATTTTTTAATAAGAAAATGATGATTGTTATAATTTGTGGAGAAAAATGATGCATTTCAAATATTACTTAATGATCCTGCCGATGTGATCTCCATCTTCTGGTTTTCTCCTTCTATATTTTGGATAGGAGTCATTCCCTTGTTCAGATTTAAATTTTAAAGGGAAAAAATTTCAATGGGTGGGTGCAAAAACAGCTTGATCTGATCTGATCCCTTTGATATGTATTTGATGCAATACTTGATTGAATGAATTGATGAGCAGATTTCAACACTTGATATGATAGTTGAATTGTTGCAACAAATATGTATCGTAAGGCACTGATTAGAGATTTCTTGCTCAGAACGACATCCATATTGTCTCATTTTGATGTTGTCGATCAATCTTCTCCATCTTCAGCCTTTCTACTTCTATATCTTGGATAGGAGTCATTTCTTTGTTGAAATTTAAATTTAATTTATATCAAAGGGGAAAAAAATTGGTGGGTTTGTGCCTCACGGGGACCCGCTTTAATCAAAATGAAATATACTTATCCAAGTACCCTGGGTAATGTAGTTTCAGAATATATATGGTTATGGAGGCCTCTCTCCAAAACCTTAGGTGGAATTCGATAACAAACAGAAACAGACAGACAGAGGCTATAATATATATATATATATATATATATATATATATATATATATATATATATATATATATATATGTGTGTGTGTGTGTGTGTGTGTGTGTGTGTGTGTGTGTGTGCAGATAGATTAACCAACAGCAGGAAAAGAATCAGAACGCACACTAAAATAAAAATTGCAGCATTTATTTTGTCCTGTCAATTGAAGATTTTTGCTCTGTTCTATAAATATTTTCAAAAAGTAGTTTGTTAAATAAAATGAGATATTTTTAATAAATGGTGTTGCTTAATCGAAAATTATATAAATAAATGAAAGAAGTGCACTTTTTCAGGAAGTGCACGTATAATAATTTTTGGTTGAAAAGGATGTCTGCAGAAACCAATAACTTTATCATTTTCTTTTTTATAAAACATTTATTTATTTATTTCCAATTTGAAAAAAAAAGATTAAACAATTTTCTTACTGTTAAATGATTGCATCATGAAGCATACAAAACTTTATCGAAATTAAAATAAATCGTTGGGAAATTTAACAAAAATACAATAAAATAAAGGCAACAAAGATTTTTTCTGTATTGACTTACCTTTTGTGTCGTTGGGAGAATACATTTTTCATCATAAAAAGATAAAGTAATTTTTAAGTAAATGGCAATGAGGAAAAGTTAAATGAAAGTTCCGTTTTTTTTTTCTATGACGACGCCAAATTGTAAAGATTGAATAAGATTTTTCAAGAAAGGAAAATTACACCATTACATTCAAAAAGGAAACACCAAAAAGAAGAGGAGAAAAATCTGTAAAGGTTGAAGTTTTTGGTTGCCAGTAGTAAACGTCGATCTCTAGTGTTTCTTAAAGGCATAAGGCTCACCTATGCCGACGATTAAACGAAAAAGTTGTTGCTTTATAACTGACAAGCTAGAAGACCTTGTGGGTTGGTTAGTTGGCTGGGTTGGCTGGTTAGAAATGAATGGATTTGGTCGGGTTGTGGATGCGACTAAAATATGTAGATTTTATAATTGCAATGTGAATGACGTTGCAAGTTAAGATTTAAACCACGCACCACGAAGAATGGATATTCAATAAATTGGATATTATGCATAGTTTGCCTCTCGTATATACACATGTACACATACATAAAAACGCACACATCCACTTTATATATATTAATTTAGCCATGCACACGCTTGACATTTAAGAAATCACTTTCAATTGACTTTAGATCATCGGAGATATGTATGAATATGAGATAAAAGATTTGCCTTTCCATTGTTGAGGAACCTCGGTCATTCTTGCTCAATGAAAAATATTTCTTTATCTCTTAAATATCCATAGGTATATACAGCAGGATCCTTTTCGAGATAAAACATCAGAATATTGATCTTGAAATTATAGTTAAATAAAACAAACCTGGATAATCAAAAAATTGTGTAAAATTTATATTTTGAACGATGAACTAATGCCAATTGTGGAAAACAGATAGATCGTAACGAAAGAGAAAATAAATTTGAAAAAAACTATGTTATATGTCATTTTAGCATAGCGAATCTTACAATAATGTAGTAGTGAAATGATGTTATCGCCACTGCTCGATATCATGACTATTAAATAAACTTGGGCCCTCTCGTCACGTGCAAACTCAGTACTTAATTTAATTTTTAATTAGCACCATAAATATTTATTTGTTTTTTTTTCATTTTAACATTTGTCGAGTAAAGAAATATAGGAAATTTAAAATTAAAGAAATCTGTGGGTTAATCAGATTAATGACTGTAATTAGATACTTTTACAATAACTGTTATAAATACAAATTTGATATAAGTAATTCATTGAGAATAATATAAATGCAGTATTTTATAATTATTCTAAAGTGCTGCAAGTACTTTCTTTCTTATTATCGACTGGCCATATTAGAATGTAAACGAAAATTAGATGACGTATGGACACATTACATCGAATTAATGTTATCAAGTGATAAAATTATTGACACTTTTAAAGGTGTTATTGGGAAGCACGTCTTAGGGAAAACTGCAACTAGTTCCAGAGAATACGTGTATAAACCCCTACTCAAAGCACAGGCTACAGTTTCGTTTACCAGAAAGATATATAGTCACGCTAAGCGGTGATTGTCACATACTAAAGTGTGTAAATAAATTCAGCTGAAATATGATCTAAATTTTCCATTGTATACTGTTCGATCTCTGATATCTATCTATATTTCTGAGATGGGGTATTATAGTTACATTATTCGGACTATTGTCCTCATCTTTGCCACCATATTTATTACAAAATTTCGGCCGTTGTGCGCCATCAGTGATCTACTGTTAATTCCAATTCTTTGGGTCCTGTCACTGGATCGAACTAACTACTGTGAGTTCAATACTTGGTTAAGGTGGCGGAGAAATTGGAGATGGGAATTAACAGGAGATAACTGATAATGGACATCCATTAAACATGGCACGTAGAACTAGAACAGTCTACCCCAGTGAGTGAAATAAAGGGTTCAATTCGACATTCCAACCACCTGACGAACGACGGAGCGTACAACGACCGAAACGTAATAAATATGGCGACAAAGATGGGACAATAGTCCGAATAATGTAACTAGTGTTCGATCTCTGTTAATAAATGCATTGAAAGAAAAACAGTAAAATCAGCAGATGTCAGAAGTAAAAGTATTTCTTGATTAAAAGAAAAAAAGTGTTAACCATTGTTGTTTGGTAAGTCCTTGTTGGTGAGTTAGTTGGATAGAAATTAGCAAAGTTGTATTTCGTCGGATTTTGGATGTGACTGAAATACGTGGGTTTTATAATTACAATGTGAATGACGCTACAAATTAAGATTTAAATCACATGCAATACCGAAAATTGGCTAGCACTCATATCTTTCAGCTTGGCCATAATTGAAGGACTCACATTTAAATGAAGTGCTGAAGCCCAGTGTTACTACCTATTTACCACTAACATGTTCAGTTGTTACGAGACAGTAGATGCCACTCTTGTGTCATGTTACTGGTCATAATATATTGGCTCATCTGTGTACACGTGTACCCAGGAAATTAATGGTTGTGTTTTATGAGATTTCTACTCTTAATCGATTTGACATTGGTACAGGATTATATTTTATTGTATTGTTAATTTTGTAATAAACTTGATAATGTATTTTTTCAATGTGGTCAGTTCTTAGTTTTTTCTTCACTCATTACAATAAATAAACCAATGGAAAATTAAAGTAATGTTAGTATTTATTTTCTATTTATTTTATATAATCATAAGATATAAAATATGACACGAAGTCATTATTTTATGGGAGTTTTATTGAACAAATCTTGGAGCATTCGCCTTTTTTCATCGTTATCAAATATACACGTGATTTTATCTCATTGAGTGGACAAAGTAGGTGACACTGAGAGACAAATATTCACTCACCAAGCAAAAATATTTTTCAAGTAGAACCGAAGTTATTTACTGACAAATTGATGAAAATCAGATGTTTACAAGTTAATTAAAAGTAGTAAAGGATTTAACAACACTTCTGCTTTTATTGATGGTATCATGATTCTTTAAATTGTTACAATCAATGAAATCTCAACAAAGCGAAAGTAAATATTGTTGTTATTCATCCAATACTTACAACATGCACATAAACATCCAGCTTCGATACACACAGTCTCTTCTTTAGCTTAAATGTATTCATGCTTTTAGTAGTTTATCGATACCTAAAAAGTGAAATGTGTTTCCAATAATTTGACTGTAATCTGTTCTTCCATTGAGTTGATCATTCCGCCATTCAGCTTCGGAAGCATCTTGGAATACTAACTCGATATTTATTACTCGAAAATACAGCTGATCGTCATTATCTTATAGCTAGCTAATCCAATTCACGACCCATTCATTCTTTACAATTTACACAACCACCATAAAAACTCTTCCGTCATCATTCAATCCTCCATACATCACAATACCGCATACACAAAGGGGAGCCTATAAAAACATCCCATGACATGAAACTTCGTGTGTATGAAATTATATGTAAAAGTTTATCGATGATCAGCAATAAGTGTGGTGGGGGGAATGAACCCGAAATCAAACTAAAACAAAACACGCAAACTAAAAATAATTGATGCTAGTAGGACCCGTCCAACCCTGAAAAGAAATGAGAAAGACCGTTGTATTCTGTCTACAGACAAAATCAAGAGGATCTCTCTCGGTAAGAGAGAGGGAAAAATAAAATAAATACAGACATGGGGAAAGAAGAAAGTGACCCAGTCGAGATGAAAAAAGAGGGCACAAAAACAAAGTGGTAAGATTGGGAATCTCGGTTAGGATTATAACCAATGTAGAAGCCGGGTACAGGCCAGGAAAAAAAAACACTTATACACATTAACTAGGTACACAAGATGGTTCTATTCTAACCAGAATGCGGGGGCGACACATTGTCACACGCGTATGCGCGATCAATGAACCCGAGGGCATCTCGCCGACATGGGGGGAGGGCGAACCCGGGGACAATGGTAGAAGGCATGCGCAGCCGTTTTCTCTAAACCAAGGACACATCTTTTGCAGTCTGAAAATCCGTCAAGCCCCATGAAGAATAGCCTATTCCGAACCAGTCGCCAGACAAAACTCAGGGCTGCTGCGGTAATCCGTCGCTGGCGCCCAAGACCAAAACGAGTAAAAAAGTATTTCTAAGTTATTTTCCTTAAATTTAATAACTCAAAAACGAAGGATTTGTGTACATATGTTTATATGGACTTTTGTCCTTGTTTTAGTGTGAACAATCCATCCCAATACCTGTGAAAGTATTTTTAATATAGGCTATATATATATATATATATATATATATATATATGTATATGTGTTTGTGTTTGTGTGTATGTATGTGTGTGCACGTACGTGAGCGTTTCAGTATGTATGTGACAAATGTATTTGAATACATATATTCACCGTGAAGCGGAATAACCAGTTATTTTCCTGCGTTTATAGGATAGTTGTAAATTAAGAAGACTAAGTGCAATTCAAATAATAATTATTTTGTAACCGACTGCTTCTTGACAATTCTACCTGTCGCGACTTACAATCAGACAAAAATACACTAGTCCCATGTTTGGAAAGGGCATCTTTTTATTAAATATCAGTGGCCAAATATCATCTCTGACAACAATTTTTCTTATATAATTGAAGGATTAATAGAAGAACAGCAACCAAATAGCATGATTATACACAATATATACATTATAAAATTTATTAACAATTTGACTTTGAGAAAATATTTTAAATAATCAGCATCAGTTTCCATAATTACTAAACTCATTACAGTTTCAGAGATATAGATATTGGTGAAAAACAATGTCATTAGATATTGGGAAAAGTCTTTCAACTTATGGGAACACATTTTTCGAAAGTAGATTTCTCTGTTATACTATGCTTCAAATTATATCTCTTTCTGATTCACTCGAAATAAAAACATGTTGTGAACGCTAAGAAAGCAAAATCAAAAATGAAAAGTCATCCAATTCACTTCCCTTGCCCACGAAGAGACGATCCTCTTACATCCTCTATATCGGCAATACAGACAAATTTACATTAACAATTTTGTCTTCTTTTTCTTTTCGCTTCACAAGCTGTTTATTGCCGTTTTCGTTTCTTCTCCTATCCAACCAGAATTCGACCATAACAACTGGCGTCAGCATGCAGTAGGAGAACTAATGAAATAGATTACACTCTCCTCAGCCGTAGATAAATTCTCGACCTCATCAAGCAACAGCGAACAGCAATCACGAGACCTCAAAAGACGAGACAGTGAGAAATTGACAGACTTCGCAGGCGAACTCGAAAACATAATTCGAGAAGACGCCGTACATATCTAAGCGAAGTTTAAGACAGAGAACAGGAATACAGAAATAACTGACGAGACTGTCTTCTCTCTAATGGATGCCATGCACAAGAACGAAAAAATAAAAAAAATTGTACATCCACCATTTATCCTCATCTCGTCAGGACTATGGACAACCATTACTCGGCTAGTGATATAGCAAGTGACGCACAACGTTACCTTGACTGGGGCACCAGAATAAACACCACAAACACCCTTGATCCCACTTAATATACACACATGAAAAGCAGCGACTGGACAAACTAAACCGTTACTCCAATGAGCCTGGCCAAGTGCTGGCCGACTTAAAGCATCAACTGCTAGGGATAAGCAAGAAAATCTTCTACAAACACACGTGACCCGACGCCATCCAACCAGAATCGGTATCAGACACACCAGTCAAACTCGCAGCTCCACTAACCGGAGAATTAACATGAAGAGCCATACATGCCTCAAGGGCCGCAATTGCCCACAACTCGACTCTGCCGGGATCAAGCATAAGTTGCGACCACAGATACAAACGTAATAGAGAAACAAGTCATCTAGGATCGTTCCCACGAATCCGGCTGAAACGTTCTTCGCTTATCACACCACATCAACCATCTCCACTGAGAAGATTATCGATCATCTCAACATCGCCGTTGAACAAGCAATCGACGTGATGCTGTCAACAATTATGAAATCCATCCAGGCGGTTGAATTCAAACGAGGCACCCGAAGCCAACAAAATTGAGCCCAGTGTTAACCGTGCTATAATGTTTCAAAAGAACCACCACCAATTTTATTTGGAAGCTGGCATCTCCGTCTTGATGATCAGGGATGGGCAAAACACGCCCAAACTGGTCGTACCTTATAAATCTCATGCAATATATCTCTATTAAGACTGCACAAACCAGTTTGGTGTCACTCGGATGCGCGAACATATTTCCAGTGGGAGTCCAAAAACCGCGACATAAAGTTTTATTTTGATTCCTGTATCATCTGCACAAAACAGAAGAGAAACGAAAATGGCTTAAATCGCGCTCATAATCATCATCATCCAGCATTGATGTTTCCACCTTCACTTCCCCCGAGTAATACATAAAGGCAGAAGAATCAGGATCCTGTGAAACCACTCAAATAATATGCACAATTTCCTTCAAAACAAATTCGAAATAGGCAAACAAGTGAACAACTCCCAACACATTTCAAAGACTTCAAATGAGTTAAGACAAATACACACTGGATTCTGAGATACCCTGTGACATGCAAAGAACTCTTGGACAACACACAAAAAACTAAAAACAGATAAGTACACCATACTTTCCTTAATGCCATGAAGATAATCCACTCACTTCAATTATAATTAATATATGACAGTAGCTACTTCTGAAAGTTTTCCACAAAAGACAATCATTCTGAAACGCTTACCATTTAACAAACAGTCACTCCTACTACTACATTGACCTGTCAAGCAGGGAACGGCTCAACAAAATTTGATAACTCTACATTCTCTATATTTAAGACAGTCTGAGAATTTCGTGAACTTCGCTAACACTAACTACCAAGGACTTTTATAAATCTACCCATTACATTAATCTACCCCACCTTCTTATGAACATATTTTTTGTCTTGCTTAATTTCTTTAAGCGCTTAAAAGAGTATTTTAGCAACTCATACGTCTATCTTCCTTTTCACATAAAATATTTTTATAAATAAGCAATTTCTTTTTGTTTCAATTTCACATTGAGTAAGATTCCGCATTTAAATTGTGAGGTTAGTATTATTGATTGATTGATTTTTTTCCCATATTTCAAAATACACATAGATTCTCTTAATTTGACAGTCATTCGTAATGTTGTAGGTAGAGCATCGTATGTCAAGGAGTCACGGTGAACACACACATTGTACACAATGAATTAGGTCCAGCAACGTAGAAAAATGTAGGATCCATCAGACATTTGAGAAAATATTTCCAACGAGCTATAGACTGAAAACTGCCAAATGTTACGATGTTACAAATATAAAAATATATCCTCATCTTGTAGCATTAACTAAAGTAACCTTGATACAAGACTTTCTTGAACGAGTTTCTGACATGGCGTGCAATAAAAAAAAATGAGAGCTCGGCACAAAACTCGGACACTGTATATATACATTTTTGAATATGTGAATAAACAACTGTCAACCTGTTGTCTTTCATATAGCCCAAGCGGAAACATTACACCTACTCACAATGGTTCAACCACTTTACCCTTCGATCTTCTTCTGTCGTTGTACTTATAATTCCAGTATTAGAGATTCCCAAGTGGTCAGATAAACGCTGTAAATTTCTGATAACTGCCCCACACTCTTAAATATTTCCAATCATTACAAGCTTTAACTCGTATGCTGTAAAAAGCAACGTGCTGTGGTGAAAGCCAACTTATACTTTTTCTTATGTAATTTTGGGACGCTAGTCCAAGAATCAAGTCCATTTTTACTGGTTACATTTTGCTATACATAACATTATTATTTGTTTCAAAACATTGCTTATTTATAGCCAAATTTTCTTAATGCCACAAGCAAAAACGATGAATATTATTGAATTCCTGATTGTTCAAAGACCTGGATTTTATATAATGATTATGCATGATAATGCTTAATTTTATTGTTCTAAGTTGCGAATGGAAACAATATAAAGTCGTTGGAAATAATCACATTGCATCAAAAATTTGCAATCGAAACTTGAGTTCGTCAATGATATAATTCCATGTGTGTAATATCAGTGAAGAAAAAGTTTTTGAAAGGAAGATAAAAGGTTTTAACAGGAAGATAAAAGTAAAAGTATGGAAGAACAGTATCAAGGAAGAATGAGCAAAATAATGATGCTTGGAACATAAAACGGGATAAATCTAGTAAGCATTATCGAATATCAAATAAGCGGAAGTTCTTGCCACGACTTGCTGTTGCACACAATATTCGAATTTTAACCACTTATTGTGTTATATTTCTTTCGTATTTCAGAAGTTGTTTTTTATTCCACACTAAGATTGTTTAAGTTTTAAATAATCTTTTCTTCACATTTACGCTGACCTAAACGAATCATGACCATTTTTTATGTAGGATATGGTATTCTGGAGCAGAAAAAACTAAAACTAAAATCCATTTTTCTACCACTAAAATGGTGGAAAAATGGATGTTATTTTTGTTTCGGCACCTTATAATTGTCTATAATTTGCCATGCACCATTTCAAAAAACATTTGTAGATCTATGTTATAAATTGGTACAAATTTCCATTGATCATTTAATAAGACAACTCATTATAATCTTTGTTTTTTATTTTAGTTTTCACCTTATAGAGATGAACATACAACTTAGAACATACTGCTAATCATACCAGCTATTCAGTTTGATTCCCGTAAACATTACTTTCTTTTTTTAGAAACTGATTTTTGTACATTATTTAAAAAGTTTGTTATAGTAAATTATTCATATTTCATCTGTTTATATATCTTTCTGCAAGTATTTTGTATTTCATTTAAAGATCAACTAGTTCTAATTCTCATTAGAAATCATTTTTTACAGATTATATTTCGATTATTATATATTATATATGATGTAGAGCAAGTCGATGATATAAAAAAAAGAAAGCAAAAAGAAAAATTTGAATTCGAATGTTAAAAATACACTTATGTGACTTCACTTATGTGACCGCGCAAAAGTCTAAAGAAATAGCACAAAAGAAAGACATCAAGATACAAATTCTAAATTTAAAAAGATTATAAATTTAAATGAGACAATTTAAAAAGAAATATTCGAAACATTCTACGTTAATAAAAAGAGCTGATCAATTTCAGAAGGTCAGTCTCCAGAAGATTCTAAAAACAGACAACGTTTTAAAAACAAACCAAAATCCTTTCTTTATGTTTCAACAAGAACGAATGTCACTCAGCATTCGTGAATTTGCAAGGATAGTCAGAACCTCTAGTCTATCATGAATGAAAGAACTTTCTATTTTCACCTATTTATACTAAAGTAGACACATAAAGTAAAAGGAGAAAAAATATTTATATTGTTTAAAATGCCCAGAGGACATTATTTTTCTAGGATATTTTTTTTACTTTAGCGAGAAAATTTAGAACGATTTTTTTCTTAACCGTATTTATTTACTATTAGCTAAAGATTTAATGTTTTGACGACCACATACGCATATACCTATTGATTCGCACGTACAGAGAAGTGCAAATGTATAAATATATGTACTGTGAAAACAAAATAATCACATATATGTGTTTGTGAATATACATGTACAGATTAATTCGTATTCATTTGTACTGTGTCTGGATCAAATCCAAACAAAAAAATATTTTCTGGTAGCACTTCTTCTTTCATGTACCGTGTCTCTTCAGGACATGGGCGATTATGGTTTTCCAAAAGTTCCTATCCTTTGTATCTCTTAGCAACATTTGTCTTTTTACTATCCTTCCCACTCACTAGTCTGCTATTAATGTTTTCCTCTCTGTTTCTTTTCTTTAATATATCCTGTGAGTGTCAAATATCCAAAGCCCAATTTCCTCATTAGGTCACCCATAAATTTCAACAGCCTGAAATTTCAACAGTATAAGCATCCATTTTATTTCTATTTTCTTTAATACTTTCTCGTTGTCTACATTCTCCGCAGCAGACCACATCTCTGTTACCTCAAGTATCCTCTTCATCTGTGAGGGAATTGTTTAGCATTCATTCCCATATAGGAGGATTGATATTATATTGCAGTTCAGTACTCTTTTCTTTGTTTCTAACAAAAAATATCCTCTCTCTTTAGTTTAGCGAAGGCAATTTTCTTGTTTTTACCACGTTGTTTAGATTATGGAAGGTACTATTCAATATTCCACCGCACCTTCCGATTTCCGTGTTACATTCTCCACCAGCGGTTAAAACACTTCCCAGAAATTTAAATTTTCATACTTGCTTGATATTCACACCTTTAATTCATAGTTCGAATCTTGAGTTGTTCTTTTTGTTAACGACCATACATTCTGGAATTTATCCTAAAACAAGAAACTCATTAAAAAACAACTTGCAATGTGTTATCTATCATTGATTACTGTTGTCGGATTATCGAAAAGGAAAATCAATTTTCATCTTTCATTTTGATTCGAAAAATATACTTTTAAATGTATTTCTTCTTGGGTGAGAAAACTTTTAAATATTTGTGTTCGTATTGTATCAATGAAGAGTTGATACAATATATGTGTGAAAAAATATATTTTTACAGCCAGAGTTTCTTTGGTTATAAAATAAATTAATTGTAAACAAAAGTAATGTGAATTAATTAAAATATTATTCAAATTGTGTTGAACACTCCGTGAAAAACTTTGTCCGTATCCCTCTGTTGCGCTGGTATGTGTCACAGTAAATATTTTCTTTACACTAAAACTGTCAGATTATAGTTTGTCTGGACTGTTAAAGAGGTGGACAATCTGACGCCGAGCCGTTCTATAAAAATCGAAAAAGTTAGCGCATAATATTTATTGTTTCATGGATTGTTATTGATTTAAAAATAACTTTCGTTGATTTATGACTGGTTATATAGTGCTTAGGTGTTGAAGATGGGATGTTGGAAATGTTCTTGGCGACTCGATACCAGTTTCCTTTTGACAAAATAGCCTCTGTCCATTTCAATGAGGAAAAGACTTGAATTATAAGAAAGAAAAAAAAAATGAAAAGCTTCCCTTTACCCAGCTTCTACAAAATTAGAGATATGCAATTAACCTGATATATTGGGTAAGGCTGACATATTGGCTAAAGCTGTTCAGTAGCAGAAAAACAACATTTTTGACTTTGTAAAAATGACTTTTATTAGTTAAATCACAAATTAAAAATGTTCTAAGAATTCTTTAATATATATGATATTTAAACAAATGTGACAGATTGAAGCGATTAGAAAAATTTCGTTATATTATACTCAAAGGAAAGCAATTTTTATCTTATTACCTCATTTGAAAAATGAATCGTTGGTATGAAAAAATAATCGGAAAAAAAACGAAGACTTTGCTGAGAGTCAAATTTCCCTTGATTTTTTTCAAGCCACTGATTTTCCAAAAGAGGAACTTGCTTTTAACTAACTTAAATTTGTTAATTGAAATATTTATATTTTTTTGAAATATAAAAAAAATACTCATTTCAAAATGTAATGATGCTGATGCTAGCGCCAAATGAATCCCCGATGATTTTAAGATTCAAATAATCTCCCAATCTAAGCCAGAAGATCGGATATAACTATCGTGAAGTAGAAGAAGTAACAAATTTTGGAAGTCGATGTTGAAGAAGATTTAAAAGAAAAGAAAAATTTTAAAAATTAGATTATCATCGGGATATCATCAAAGAACTGAAGAAAAACTATCGAACAAGAAGGTGACACAGTGGGGTGAATCATTTTTGGAGTAGTGGAAATGGTCTCAAAGACTGGAAATCCTATATTTTGGAGGGACTTTTCTATTTAAATTTAAAACGGTTTTATGGATTCTTCTTAATTAAGCCATTTCAATTGCTTTTGTCTTCGTTTATGCCTTGAAAACATCGAACATATTTTGTAGAACGTTGTCTGTAAATTTTTTATTCCACGGTCAACGATTCAGGCACGATAGTATAGGAGAATTAACATTTAACGTATAATCGTCACAAAGGTAAATTTCGAATCGTTGGTACGTGAATTTTATGTAGTTATTACTAATCCTCCATCTGGAATATTTGTGGAAAAGTTACAGACCAGAACGTGAGAATAATTATTTTTTGTGAAATTGATTTTTCTCATTGTTCGTTTAAAATTATTGTCATGGGTCCTTACCTATAAGTACAGAATGAACTCTCCCTAACACTATGTGTACTACGCCTCTCAAGAGAGAGGGTCGAATCAAACCGAGCTTCTCGGCTTGACGGTCGAACTCTCTGTCTCTGAGCAGAGAGGAACCCGGACGAGGCTCCGCCGAAGAGCAGAGTCTCGTTCGGGGAGGTTGACCAACCCGATCCCGTTTACACGGGTTCTACGGGCATATTTTGGCCGAGCTTGTGGGCTCGGAAAACCCACGTTAAACTCTGTCTTGTGCCACATGCAACCCTCGTGGGTAGGTGGCTAGATACCGAATCGAGCCGAGCTTCTCTGCTTCACGGTCGAACTCTCTGCCTCTGAGCAGAGAGGAACCCGGACGATGCTCCGCCGAAGGGCAGAATCTGGTTCTGGGAGGTTGACCCACCCGATCCCGTTTATACGGGTTCTACGGGCATTTTTATACCGAGCATACGGGCTCGGGAAACCCACGTTAAACTCGGCCTTGTGCCATATGCAACCCTCGTGGCGGTGTGGCTATACACGGAATCGAGTCGAGCCGATAGTAGTTCACTCCCAACCAGACTGACAGTCATACTAACACCTTCCACATCTTTTTTCGTGTAATATACCTTTGTTATTTCTACTCTTGTGTTCGTGTTGTTCTTCCTTGGTCCTAACCTGGACCATAACAATTATCAATATTGTTTATACCATACGCAAACTATATAAAATGTGTTACAGATTATAGTGTAAAAAATTAACTGCATATACTGACCTAATAAAGTCTTTGATGACCTAATATAGACCAAATTAGGTTAATTTTTCCCAAACCAGTGGTGAGTACGAAATAACAATAGCTCCCTTTAACCACTACCTTCAATTTTGAATGAGGCGAGGAAAAAGACGGAAAGAAATTTGCGAATGAAATTTTCTTTGGACAAATGAAAGCCTTGCCATCACAGAAATTGGAAATTTGCAAGCCAATTTGTTTTGGAACAATGAAATTCTTGTCTTCAAAGAAATTAGCTGTTAAGCCAAAAAAAAAAAAAGAAAGAAAAGTAAATAGCGAGGCTATGCGAAATTCCTTTTGATGTAAAATGAGGAGAAAAGTTAAATCAAGAGGAGAGTATCTGAAGTCATGTAAAAGGTTTCGTTCCAGTTCCTCGCGGACAGCAACCAGTGTAAAATTACTCGCTAATTATATTATCAGCCTTTAATAAAGAAACACGAGACTTCAAAGAATTTTCTCTCAACAATCCAAGAAAGCTAAGTATTTCACACTCTCTTTGTCTACTTTTGAATGTATGGAATCTGTATATCCCTTCTGTGAACAACAAACTCTCTTATCTTTGTTTGAAACGTTTTTGAATATTATTTTGTGTCAGATCATTTAATCTGTTGTATTTTGGATTTATTTTCCTGAAATGAATTAATGACAGAATTTCAAGCAATAAGGTCCTTGTTTTGTTTTGTCAAAATTACCCGCGTGTTTCTTAGTCGTTATCATCCTCCATTAATCTTCTTGGCTAGGGTAAATAAACTGTTTATTTTAACCCTGCAACCACACGACATGATAATTAGTAGATACACAGAATTAGAGCTTTTCAAATAAAGAGAAAATTTATGTTCTGTATGATCATGTGAAAATAAAAATCATGATCTATATTAAAGTAATAAAGTTAAAAAATAACAGTACAATTACTTAAGTTTAAATAACCAAAATTATTAAAAAGGTTAAAAGTATTCATTCTTTCCTCCTCAACTTCAAGAGTGTCTAATTTATTGATGTTCATTTTCGTATGAAATATCCTATATATATTAAATATCTAACACGGTAAATAGTACGCCTAGTAAGGAGAGTAACATAAACTGAGGGACGGTTATAGGACATTTTTGGTAATAATCACCTGACGAAAAAATAGTTCAAACAAATGTTTGAGGTAACAATATAAGTTATATGGAACACAACAAAGACAGCACATGACAAGTTTAAAAAAACACATGGAAATTTATTCATAACATACAAAAAAATGAATTACACAAATTAAGTGCTTTGCATGCCAAATGATGGCCAATAACATGTATGTAAATTATCAATGAAAATGAAATATGCTTTTTCTTTTTACAATTAAAATTATAATGCTGTATAAGAAGGTCCTCAGAAAATAAAACTACATAAATTGAAGAAAATAAGAAATACTTCTCTGAATAGATTTGAAAGAATAATTTAGTATAATTTTCAAAGCAATGTTTATGCTAACAGCAAAGAATAGATCAAGCACATCAGCCGAAGACTTTTCCTTGATATGGGAATGACCTTTCAATTCTTGTTTGGTGGCTGTCAAATTTCTTATGCGTTGTTTTCTTTCTGGACTGGAGCAACCTGGATTCCTGCAGCAGCTGTTTGTTGACTCCGAAAATCAAATCCAAGGCTCACCTTTAAAAACTTACAGGTAGGCTCCAAATACACTTCTCAGAATTTGAGGGAAACCTTTTTATTGGTTTTGGATGAAAAACAAATGCATGTTTTCTCACAAATCAAAATATGCCAAATACATTTTTGAAATTTAAAATTAAGCAAGAGCTCAGCTCAGAAACCTGCTTTCTCTCTGAATGCCTGATGCATACTTAAATTTATTATACCATGTTTTATTTTGTTGGCATCAGTAAATGACAGCCTAATAATCATTTCCCAATTCAATCTCTAAAATTGGCAGTGTTTTCAAAGTTGAAATTATTTTTTATTCTTTTGAGACAAAACAACAAAAAATATCAATGTATAATACAAAACTAATTCTTGTCTAACACTTTTTATTCAAATTACGGTCTGCTCCCAATTTGTCTAATTCATAGTCAGTGTTCATTTAGTACATGTTTACCATGTTTTCTCTCAGGTTCAACTTCCAACAAGGTCAGGTAATCACTCATTTATCAAATTGGTTACTCCTTTCTTTGATAAATGAGTGATTACCTGGTCTTGATGGAAGTTGAACCTGAGACAAAACATGGTAAACATTTCAGTGTTTATTTTTAGTAATAATACATAAATCTAACCTCTAATGATGAGGCTGTCAATAAAAATCAGTTATAATTAAGTATTAATTCCAAAGAATACACTATTTTATTCTTTAAAAAAATGTTGGTTCTTACAAAATTTGACACAACTTTCCTTTATTATTCATAAATATATTCACACACAATTAAAGAGAATAATATGATAAAATGTCACTCTCACTACAAGTAGCATGTAACTACAATAAACAATTGTTATGAAAATAGATTTAACGGTATGTATGTTGTTTTCTACTCAAAGAAAGTTAGAGATTTGCCAACTGAAATGTTGTAATTGTTAAAGACACTTCAAGATTCCTGATTATCCTGAATAATTCTTTAATTCCTAATCAAGTAATCACATTTGTTCATTTGTATTAGTCAGATTGGTTCTTTGTGCATTAGTCATCTTGATTCATTGTGCATTAAATTGTAGTGATGCCTACCGTCTCTCTACCTTCAACCAAATACCATTTTTGGCACTCAGGATGATTCCATTGTTAAACTTGATTGGATACTGAAAATAAATTATAGTTAAATATAGTTATAGATTTATGATTTTTCAAGCAAAGAAACAGTAATAACAAATCAAACTGGAAATTGTGCAAAGAAAAGCAGAATGGCAAATGATTTACCCCCAACACAATCTTCAAACAGTGCAAAGAATGGAAGAGATCAATTATAAATTAAATGTTAGATGAAATCAACCAGAAGACTAACAAAGATAAACTAACAAATAAAATAAAATAAATGAGGAAATAATCTTTTACACTAGAACAAATTGTATTATACAAATCAAGGTAACATATAATGGAAATAAATTATTATTTGATATAATAATAATAATAATAAAATAATAATAATATATATATATTATTTCAATAACATTTATATGTTCCATTGATTTTGTTTCACTCTATTTTTTGCCTTTCACATTATTTCTGTCTATATATGAGGTATTATGTACACTATTTACATTATTAGGAGTATTTGTCGCCATATTTATTACAATGTTTTGGCCGTTGTACACTTCCAACCACCTGAAGAAGGTGTTTGGAATGTCGAACTGAACACTTTATTTCACTCACTGGGGTAGACTGTTCTAGTTCCACGTGCCATGCCTAATGGATGTTAGTTATCAGTTATCTCCTGTTAATTCACCTCTCCAAGTTCTCCACTGCCTTAACCAGGTATTGAACTCACACTCTTTGGGTCCTGTCACTGGATCTAACTAATGCCTTTATCCACTGTGCCATGTGTTCGATGTAGTCAAGGCTCACCAAGTGCAAAAATTAAATAGATTGAAAGATCAGAAGGTGACGCACAAGGTCCATCACCCACCAGTGAAAGCAGTAGTCAACATCAGCCAATATCAGCTGAGTGCCTCTGTGGAGTCAGTATTGAATAAGGGTCTCGGCTTCACCACAACCATCTGGTGAGTGCCATACTTGGACATCATTGCCAGAGACGAGGAGGTGGCCTTGAACTTCCCTCAGGCTCATACGGATGAACTGAGATGGAAGGTGAGACAGACCTTGAAGAAGGCCAAGCTGCCCAGGTCAAACATCACGAAACTGGAGAGGCTGGCGATTGGATCCCTACAGAGGAACAAAAACATCATCATACTACCAGCTGACAAAGGCAATGCAGCTGTAGTGATGGACAAATCAAATTATACAAGAAAGCTGGAAGACATTAGCAATGGTAGTTACAGCAAAGTAAAAAAGGATCCTACAATGAAAACAGAACGCAGATTGTCACAAATACTAATCATGAACAAAGATCACTTTGCACCTAAGATGTATAGGCAGTTATCGCAGCATTACACCAAGCTACCTCACATATACAGTCTCCTTAAGATTCACAAAGACAGTATTCTTCTCAGACTGAGTGTGCCACCATCTGAGTTGCTTCCTTGTAGATATAATTGACCCATTTATCGGAAAGTCTCCTTCATATGTTTGAAACTCTGCCCACTTTGTGGAAATAATCAAAGATGTCCCCATCCTATCCAACCAGATGGTGAGCTTGGACATGGTGAGTTTGTTCACCAAGGTACCCACAGAGGAGGCACTCTCAGTAGTTAGAGACAGACCAGTATTCCAATAGATAATCTGATGGAGATGTTGACTTTCTGTCTACAAACAACACACTTCAGAATGGGATCACACATATATTGAGAAGATGAGGGCTTAGCAATAGGTTCACCACTATCACCAGGAATGGTGAATATATACATGGAATACTTTGAGGAAATGGCATTAGAATATGGTTAATGTACGTAGATTAAACTTTCATACTCTGGCCATAGCAGGGAGATGTTCAGGTTCTGCTAGACAATGTGAACTCAATAGGACCTTTGATACAGTTCATGATGGAGAAAGAGAGTAACAACACACTCCTATTCCTGGATGTTCTAATATCTCAAACAGTGCATGGATTCAAGACATCCATAAACTGACATTCACCGAACTGGACATTCAACTCCCACCATCCATACTGTGTAAAGAAAGGGATTGTCTGCTGCTTACAACACCAAGCAAAAGTCATAAGTGGCGAACCAGAGACATTAGATAAAGAATTGGTCAGTATAAATAGTACCCTACAATGTAACAACTACTCTAGGTACATGGCAGCAGATCCAAAAAACTGGGACAGGCAGGTACAAGAGGTGGACAACAACAATCAGAAAACAGTCTACCTACCTCATGTGAAAGGGGTTATCAGAGAAAATACAAAGGATTTGTGGTCCATATAACATCAGGACAACCTTCAAAAGCTGGACACCACTTTGCAGATATCTCTCCCAAGTAAGACCCCCTCCATAGAGGAGAACATGACTAAAGACTGTGTGTACACTATCCCGTGCAGGTGCAGAAAGAAATACAAAAGGGAGACAGGCTGCCCCCTTAAGGCTTCAAGGACTCCATAAAGCTGTAACACGAGGGGAAATGGAAAAATCAGACATGGCTGACCACATGTGGAGAGAAAAGGGAGCCACTGCCCTCTGTGGGATCAGGTTGAGATCATAAACAATGAACACCATTGGAAAATTTGTAAACTTAAGGAATCAGCACATATGCTAGGCCACAAAAATTTCCTGAGCCGACCAAGCATAGAAATGAATACAATATTGGAACCAGTAATAGGGAGTGCCAGAGAAAAGCAATAATAATAACAGAAATTGCAATATGAGCTCTGGTAAAACATGATTTGATAACAGCAAAATTGCAATATGAGAACTAGTAAAAATGGTTGTTGAAGACATTAGGTTTATAATACCCAGAAATTCATACACAGATGACACAGGGGACAGTGGATAAAGGTGTTGGTTAGATCCAGTGACAGAACCCAAAGAGTGTGAGTTCAATACCTAGTTAAGGCAGTGGAGAATTTGGAGTGTGGAATTAACTGATAACTGACATCCATTAGACATGGCACGTGGAACTAGAACAGTCTACCTCAGTGAGTGAAATAAAGTGTTCAGTTTGACATCACAACCATCTGAAGAAGGCCGGAGTGTACAATGGCTGAAACGTTGTGATAAATATGGTGACAAAGATGAGGACAATAGTCCAAATAATGTAAATAGTTAACATTTTTTGCTGTTATTTTAATTGCTTACATTGTTCAAAACAATATTCAAGAAAAGATCTTTTTTTGTTTGAATGTTGGTTTCCATTATAATGTTCATGTCTTACAGGGCTTTGATTGGATTAATATTTAGAGAAGCTGGAGGCCATTCCATTAATTTGGTGTCTTTGAAACACTTTTTGGCAAGAGAGAAATAATGCAGAATTTGAAGGATTATTGCCTTGAACAATAGAATAGTGAGAATTTTACACATGGCAGAAATTGCAAAAAACTAACAAAAAGTCAGAAAAACTGATCAAAAGAGAATCATAAAAATATGAAAAAAATTAAATTTACAGAAGATTAAAAACTGTAGTTGGAATAAACTTGAAATGACTATGTGGAAAATAGTAATAAATGAGGACTATTTATCATAGTGTCATTTTATCTTAGTGTCATATATTAGAAAGCAATAGCAAATGTTTTGTCTTTGTGGAGAATGGAGCAGAGTAGTGACATTTTTAGAGAATGCTGCTCCCCAAAAATATAAAGACAGCTAAGACTTGGTCATGTAGTGATTCACTAGGAATTAAAGAAAAGACTTGAATTTTATTATATAAGCTAATAGTGTGGGCACAGTGTCATTGAGAACAGGAAAAGTAAAATACTTTGTAACATTACAATATAAATTGAAGACATTGTCCAAGCCAGAAGATCAGATAATTGAGCTGATATTCATCAGGAACAAACAAAAATCCTTTGGCAAATAGAGTGTGATTTGCAAGACAACTGAGCTGAAAATTGAAGGAGACTTAATATCTTTAACATCCAGATGAATTTGGATCAAAAGACAAAAAATGATATTAAGAAAAAAGGAAATAAAAATATCATCATGTCACAGGGCATTATTATTAGGGACAGCACTAAGATATTATTTCAAAAACGAACAATCTCTTTCCTTGAATCCTTAAATGTTAACTTGTAATTCAAATCTGTATGAAAATAATAACAGAACACTCATCAAGGAAAACAAAAACCAAAAACCTGCATTTGTCATGTCATTTTGCTATGAAAATATAAATTATCAGAATCAGGAGAAAATCTTATTTTATCTTTTTAAACTTGTTTTCTTCTAATGCAAGACACGTGATTGTCCTTTTTCAATTTGAAACCCTTTTATTGCTTCCACTGTACCACATCATGATCAGAGTTGCCAATTTAACTTTTTCAGTGCATTTAGTGCTTGTAAATCAGAATCTTGCACTTTTAAATATTAATATTTATTATCTTGCGAATAAGAAAAACAGCTAGATGTTGATTTAGAGAAGCTAAATGAATAAAAAAGTTAAATCTGACATCAAAAGAAATAAATTATCAACTCTGACCATGGGAATAGAATAAAACATTCTAAAGCCTTTATTTTCCCATTTTAGATCAGTTATAACAAAAGAAAATTTTAAATATTAACATAAAATTAAAGAAAAAAAATAAATGATAATAAGTTGATGTAACAAATGAGAAACTGAAAACAGGAATCATTATAAATTTTTCAGCAAAAGTATATTTCAAGACATTTATAAAATTTCCTAAGCATTTTGTAAATGATTACATTAGGAATGTTTGTCACAACATAATATTACTTAAAAACTTAAATAACCAAAAAGCTTCTTATAAAAATAGAATTGTGGTCAAATAAAATGAAAAAATAGATTTATTTGCAGAATTTACCTCAGTCTTTGAGCAGGGAATAAATTTATATTTTCGAATGGCTTCAACCATAGCCATTTTCAATTCCATATGTGCCAATCTCATGCCAGCACAAATTCTTGGTCCTGCACCAAATGGAAGATAAGTAAAGGGTTTACGAGCAGCCACTGCCTCAGGAGTAAATCTAAGAATAAAAATAAAATATATACTTTAAATTAATGGCAAGAATTTTAAATAATCTACAAATAAATGAAGCTGATTAAGATATTTAGCAACTTTGTTGGTTATTTATTGGAATGTCTTTATCATCATCTTTATTTTGTATCTTTATAAAGAAGAAAAAATTGAAACAAAAACAACATATAATAGCAGTAATAAGTTGTTGACAATATTTAATTGAATTAAACATTAAAATTTATTCCAATTGATTCAAAGATAAAGAATCATAGAGTACAAGTTGTGAATTTGTTCCCTCTTTGTATGTGGTGTTGTAATTATGTTGATAATATTGATTATGTATAGATGCACTATTTTTCTTACCTTTTTAAACTATAAGTAATTTATGTTTCTTTAAAATCGAGAACTTGTGTGCAGCTGAAATGATTGTCAAGATTCATTAGTACACCACTGTTATAGTGGTGTTTTCATAGGTAGGTATGATCTTGTGGTTCTTTATTATTATTATTATTACATTTGTGAAGTAATAACAGAGGAAGTAGTATTTAATAATGATTAATTGGAATGTTAAAGAGTTGTTAAAACACCATGGTTATTATCAAGTGTTTGCTATCCTGATAGTACTTAGCACATTAGTTTTCTTGCAGTATTGGAATGATCAAAATATTTAACCAACAAAAACCTCATAAATCTGCATCTTTTCATAGAAAGTCCAGACCAAAAAATTAAAAAAAAATAATTCTATATCTAATTTATTTTTGAAAAAATTTCTTCTTTTGTTTTTAAAAAGAAATTAAACTGAGAAGTTTCATTATAAAGGAATTTAAACAAAATAATTAAAAAAAGTATTTTACTAAGAGAAATTTTAATAGAACTATATTTTAGAAGGAAATTGTAATAACATGCTTACTTTTGATTTTTTTCTGCCCTATTTGTTATTACCTATTATCATAACACACTCACTTTGATTTTTCTTGTCTTACTTGTTATGACCTATTGTACTAACACACTCACTTGATTTTTCCATTACTTATAAATGTGCAAAACCAAGCATTGTCATGAAATGAAGGAAATGTTTCAAGATTCCAATTCAGTAATACTTTCTATCTAATGAAACACCTCAAGCAAAATGATTCTACTAAAGCATTCAATTTTAAAGCATTTGGATAAGGTATATACTCTAAAACTACTGGTTTCATTTACCTGAAATTATTGTTATCACTTACCTTTCAGGATCAAACTTCTCTGGCTCTGGCCAATATTCTGGAGAATGGTGAAGTGCATAAATTGGAATGACAATTTCAGTTTCTGCTGGAATTGTCCATCCTCTGATACATATGTCTCTTTTGGCTTCTCGATTGACTCTAGAAATAATAATGGGCTTCTTTAAAGTAAAATTCCATTTATCAGGTCATTCCATAAGTTCTGTCTGAATTTTGAACAAAGAAAACAAGTGACCAAATGTTACATTTAATTACAGATTCAATCAATAATGTATCTTCCCTGATTATCTATGACTTCCTTCCATCTATTAACAAGCTTACTAATTCCATTACTGTTAAAATTCTTTTGGCTTCGATTCGAAGAACTCACAAATGTCAGTTTTAACCTCTTCCTGTGTTACAAAAGCTGTTTTTTCCAAATGATTTTGTAAGCTACGAAACAAATGGTAGTCTGAAGGAGCAAGATTGAGAGAATAAGGTGGATGAGGAATTTTCTCCCAACCAAGTTCTTCGATCTTTTGTGACGTGATTCTTGCTGTCTGGGGTCGTGCATTGTCCTGATGAAACATCACCCCTTTTTGATTCACTAGAACAGGTCTTTTTTTCCTCAAAACTTAGTTCAAATGCTCTAGTTGCTGACAGTATATTTGAGCATTAATTGTTGCATTAGGTGGTAAGAATTCAAAGTGGATTATTCCTTGGCGATCCCACCAGATTGAAAGAAGAACCTTTTGCCCCAAAAAATTCCCTTCTCGGCTGTGGTTGGGGTCCTTCCCCTTTACCAAGCCACTGTCTACGGCACTTAACATTTCGATAAAAGATCCATTTTTCATCACCAGTCACAAGTCTGTCCAAAAAAGGTGAAACAAGTTTGCGAGAATGGAGAGAAGAGCAGATATCAACTCGGGATTTGAGGTTGTTTTCAGACAATTCATGAGGCACCCATTTAGCAAGTTTAGGAACTTTTCCAAGTTGTTGAAGATGACGGTGAATAGTTGTATGGTTTGAACTGAGAACCTCTGCCAATTCCTCAACTGATAAAACAGGATTTTCTTCAAGGGCTGCTTCAAGAAGCTTTTCATCAAACTCAATTGGACGTCCGGTTTGATATTCATCTTCAAGGGTGAAATCTCCACCTCTGAATTCTGCAAGTTCTTTCATTCACACATTCCTCTCCATAAAATGAGTGAATGTTTCTAGCCGCTTCAGCTGCTGAGTTTCCTTTCGTGAACTCATAAAGCATTATGTGTCTCAAATGATTCTTGGGTACTTCCACGTTAGCAGGGCTTTAATCAAATAAAATTTAATTTTATTCTTCTCTGAAATAAAATTTGATCAGTTTAAATGCATCTAAACATAAAAATAATGTTCAGATCCATTAGACATTATAAAATACTCTTTAAATTTCGTTCATTTTAACAAAAAGTTTGGACAGAACTTATGGGATGAACTGATAGAATTGACAGTTTACCCATAGAAAAATATAAAAGCTCCTGTAGAAATAAAAGGAAATAGATGAGGTAACTGAAGTTTTTGTTATTTTCTTCCTCTAAAATATTAGTCATCAATTAAGGATAATGAAATATTATAAAGGCAATTTTTAAGGGTGGCACATTATTTATTTTGTAATAACAGAGTAACTATCACTCAGAATCTGTATATTTTCAATGTTCTATACAGTAAATATAAGTATATATTCTGTAAGGAGTGCTTTTGCTAAATGCATATCAGAATGTTTGTAGACATTAATTTAAATATAAAAAAACATCTGTATGATAGTCTCAATCATGTATAGAATTTGATATTACAATATCAATAGTCAAATTACTTACTATGAAGTGTGTCATTTAAGAAGTAACTCATATATAGCTGTCAGATTGACTCTGTTCATAATCCTTTCATTATTCTTACTTTCAAATATTCATTAATCAGATTTCAGGTATATTGAAACCACAGATAAATTTAGAGTAAGTTATAAAAGAAAGTCTATAAACCTAGTTTTATTTAAAGAAAGAAAAAAAAAGCAGAAAGTGAATTCTGTAGCTTAAAAATTTCACTACTTGAAATTTTTAAGCTACAGAATTTCTTTAATGATAAAGGATTATTTTTTTTTGAAAGTGATCTCTTACCTAAATCCATGTATTCCTATACATTAGGACCTAGATTGCTAATACAAAGTTACAAGTCATTGTGACTGAGGGTTTGAGTGTACTGGCCTTGTTTGGTGATGATGCTAGTTTATGTTTTCTCTCACCAAAAATGTTACTAAACTCTGTTCAGCATAGTAGCAGTATAAACCACAGGTTGGCTCTGTGGGTGTTGAATAAATTACTATAGTAGAAACTTAATCTGGATGTCTGCAATAAGGATTAACTAGCCACACACAGGCATGTTTAAATATGAGCAGCCAGCCATACTACTACATGTGTCTATATATTTCATCTCTGTATTCATATCTTAGTCTGTTTCTATTTTAGTATGTTAATTTATTTACAATTGTTATGCCTATATTGATTTGATTTTCTTACTCTTTTGTTACAAACAAAGAATAACCAAAATATAAAGAGATTTTATAAATTTTGTATCATAGAAATTCATTTTTTTTCATGATTAAATATGTTTTCTTTATTCTAACATATTTATTAGTGTTTTTTTATCCTTTTATCTATATATAAATTATATTACTGCAATAGTCAAGCATTCACCATTGCTTATCATTGTGTAATGTTTACTTTTCATCTCCTAAACCATGACAAGTACATTTGATCTTGATTACTTATGTAGTTTTGATCCTGTAGTTGATCTAATTCAGAAAATATAATAAAGTTTGAAATTTTATGTAAATGAAATAATTTATGTTTACTTTTAATTGTGAAATTTTCTGATTAGAAGTGACTGATATAAAGATGGCTAGTTCATATATCAGGTAAAAGTTTTAATTACTTACCTGCTGGCAATAGGATATATTCTCAGTGTTTCAGACATGCACATGTCAAGGTAAGGAAGCTTTTGAACATTATCATAATTAGCTGACTCCTACAAATAAATGAAAAATAATGGGAAACTAAAGATAGTGATAATTTAAAATATGTGTGTGGTATTATAAACTTATATTTACAGGCTCTAGTCAGAATTCATAATATGTGCATATTAAAATATGAATAAAAATAGAGGAATTAAAAAACAACAGAAATATGTATCTATTTACTGCAAAATATTCTTGGAGTAACAAAAAACGTTGTTTTGTCTTTTTTCACAGTAAAAACCAGAACTTTTTTATTTCAAAGAAGACCTTTGCCATATAGCTATTATATATATGGATAATGGTCATATATATATAAGAAACAAATTTTGGACAAGGAAGCATCTGATGTAAAACCTCTTAGGCAATATACTGAATTAGCAACCAGCATGGAACAACCTGCTTCTTTGAGTGTTAGTAGACAACCTATCTTGAGATGATGTCTCAATAAAAACAACAGTCTTTATATGATTTTACTTACAAAAGGTTTCATGTTGAAATGGCAACTAATCATAATTCATACAGGATTGGTAATTGCATGTGTCAACAAAGAGGAACCAGTCTGAAATTGAAAAGTCCGATGTTGGTTCACATCTCCCCAACAATATGAAGCTGGAGGTCGCCCACAACATGATACATCCTCCTGATACCAATCCTTTTCCAACATCAACAGTTCCCATTCATAGAGGAGACAAAAATGGTCCAGAGAAGACAAACAGGTTATTGAGGCCTATTCTACTACCATGTATAACCCATCAGAATTTTCAAACAAGGTAATATTATTATTTTGATTATTATTATATATAATTTGCTATTCTGACCAGAAGCTCATCTTGGTTGTTGTACTCATAATATTATGGCTGTTGCATCCTCCACTTTTTTTCCTTTATACTTGGTAAGCTTATCAGAATTTTGAACCAAACCCTTTATTTAATCCATGGGGGTAGATTGTTCTCATTTCATTTTCCAAGCTTATTTCATATCAGTTAATACTCATCAGTCTTATTCAACTTTTTGTTTCTTGTTAGTTTCTTCCACTGAACCAGGAGACTCATAAATTTTCACTTGGCCTTATGAATTAAGGTGTTAGGGATCTGGCTTCCTATAAGTTGTGCATTCAGTCCTTGAACCTGATAGAACAAAAATGTCCCAAACTCTGCTATCTATGTATGTATTATTACGATATTTTGGTTGTTTACCATCTTGCCTTTGTTGAACGTTTGTTGTGGAATATCAAATCTTACTTTGCTATATCTGTAGCTTTTGTTTTCTCCTGACCACAACATTGAACCTGTAATATTTACTGGAATTCATATCTCACAGGCTATACCAATAAAACCCCAAGTTCATTCTTTGTTCTTTCCCACAAGCTATTAATGTCTATTCTGTCTGATTAAGCTATCTGTGCATGACAAGTGTGCACATTCTTTCAAATCTTATTTTGACTTCATTATTTAACTTCATAAAAACTGGACTGCTTGTTCCATCTCATTCCATTCATGTTCAGTCACGCATGATTTTTAAGCCTGTCTGTAAATTACAGTTTTTCAACTGGTTTCATGCTTATACTCTTTGCCATAAATGTATAGAATGTTTTACTTTGGTAAGTTCTTCATATATATCTGTGTATTCATATCTGTGTAAAGAGAAATCAATATATACACCATATTAGACAAAATTCTCCTAAAAAGCAATACTTACTTCTCCTAAAATAGATATGACTTCATTGTATAATTTCTCTTGAATATCTGTGTTCAAAGCCAAGCTGTGAGCTAGAAATGAGAGAGTTGCTGATGTTGTTTCATATCCAGCAATAAGGAACAAGATTGACTGAGCCACCACTTCCTCATCTTTGAGACCTATTTTAGAAGAAAGCACTATTTTAAAAGAAGCTTTTTCAGGTTTCTAATTTCATGAATTGAAAAAAATAACATATCTGAAATCAATAAAACAGAAACCAATTCTTTTCCTTTTGCCCAAGAGAATTTAGAAAGAAAACTGTGGATTTAAATAAGTTAAGAGATATTAAAAAGATTTTAGAAAAAAGGTTTTCATAATCCTTCTTTTTAGGATGGGTGTACACTAATTTTAGCACTAGGTCATATCCATGGACAACCTCTGAGTGAATGGCTTACAAGACCAGGACACTAATCATTGATGTGTCTTAGCTAAATTCTATACATGCTTTATTGTCACTATCTAGTTTTCTGTTGCAATCTTTTCAATTAGATTTTGCTGTCTGAATCTCCTTAAATTGTTTTGCAAGGAGTGAGACAACTTTGCTTTCTCCACTGTCTCCAAAACCAGTGAATATTTTGAGTTTTGCATCATCAAATACAATCTAACTTTTGAAATCTTGAATTCATCAAACAATAAATTGGAAGCAGGAGATTAGGCATGGGATCTCCAAGATATTCCTCAATGTTAACACTAACCTTCCTCATTTCATCTAAAAAAACAAAACATCAGTGACTCGTTGTATACTTGCAAAATTCTTATCAGTTGAGGTAAGAGACTAACCAAAAGTTTAGTTACTTCTGTATACAACTATCTTGATTGTGAATTTTTTCTATTAGATAAAATAGATTCTAAGACATTTAAAAGTGTTTCTATGATTGATATTTAGAAAAATATGTGCTGTAGTTAGGTATGCATCTACTTTTTGCAAATACATAAAAAAATTAAAAATACCTCTCTTCATTTTCCAATCTTGTAAGTTTTCTATCTTGAGACTTTCAACTTCATCTTTTATTTCAGCTTTGGTTTCAGAGTCCAAACTTGTTTCAAGCTGTGCACTAAGCATCAGTTGAAGAAGATCATCACGAGCCTAGAAAAATCATATTTACATACATTAATATAAAATTGTAGAATTTAACAAACACAAAAGAATATTTTATTGCTTGAGTATTTTGTTCCAAGATGAAATTTAAAAAATTATCCATTAAATTTATCAATAAAACTATTTTTGCATAACAAACTTTGATGCATACTTTTATATTAACTTTACTGGCAATAATCCCATTAATATACATACTCTTTTTTCCAAAAATATTTACTAGTGTTTGAGGGGATGCTAATATGTTCTCAGCTAGATTCCCATCCCAAAATTGGAGCAGTACTTTTATCACTGTTACTGGAAAGAGTGTTCTTTAATTCTATTATAAAGTACCAATTTACATCATTCTTGTACTTATTTTTTGGTTTGTTTCAGATCATTGACTGAACCAATATTGAGCACTGAACTATCATGAAGTTGCTGTTGCTGTAGTAGAAATTACGGTGCCAACATTGGTTGACAAATGCCCAACATAGTCAAGTGTGAAGAATTTGCGCACAAATAAAGATTGAAGATTGAGACCCAAGATGCAGAATGGCTTGGGTCACCTTCAACAGTATCAAGTGTTGATCATGTTCAGGACCTAACTTTTGAGAATCAACAAATCTTGGCCAAAAGAGTTGCTGAAACAAGTTTTATACAAAGAATTCTTTGGCTTTATAATTCATATACAGTTGAGTATGCAGAATCTATCAGCCAAATGGGTGCTGACTAGGAATGATATCAAGTGGACACAACCAAGTTGATTTTATAGTATCTACAGCAATCTAGTAATCATTTTTGAAATGACTTTTTACTGTTGATGAAATGAAACTGTACTACTATAATTCAGAAACTAAACAATGGTCCATGCAATGGCAGCACTTTGGATCCTCACAACTGAAAATATGCAAACCATAAAATCAGCCATTTTCCATTACCTCTTTTCTTTCATTACTGTTTTTCTTCTTGATTCATTCTTCCGTATTCAGCAAAATGTAATTATCTCTTTTCAATCTCTTTACAATTAATGAAAGAAATTGAAATGTAGGTTTCAAATTTATTACTGAATGGAACAAGTATTTAGTCATAAATTAAATAATTTAAGAGAAAGTATCATAACAAAATGACTCTTACCTTGCTTTTATCCCGTTTGCGAACACTAATAACATTTTCACAAAACTCTTGCAAAAAGGCTGTTGACTTTTTGAAAGGACTTGGAAGCAATACAATCAGAGGATACACTATCCAAATGGGTCTAATGAGAACTTAGAACATAAGATAAAAAATATGAAAGTTCATTCATCATATCATAGAAATCATTGACAAAATTAATCTGCATTTTAAAGAGATAATCAAATGAAGAGGTAAGTTGAATCTTTAAAATATCTTTATGAAAGCAAAAAGTAAAATAAAATTAAATAATCAAATTAAATAAATATAGAAAAATAAAAATTTAAATATGGCCCAGATAAAGGAACTAAAAGTATGGTATGCATTTTATACAATTTTTAAATACAGAATGATGATAATAATAATACTTATTGTTACTATATTACTATAAAATAATAATATAATATTCATAACAACTATATATAAATGTTTCATTTCATTTGTAAGAGTATTAAAATTTTTAGCTTATAAATCTATTTATAATAGTTTAATATGTGTAACAGTGTTATTTACAATAGTGTTATAGGCTTTCTAATAGTGTGTTAAGGAAGAGTAAGTTTTCTATTTCTCCTCTTTTTACTCAATTTGAGATTTTAAGGACTTCTGCTGATAAAGCAGAATGTTTTGCTTATAAATTTTCTTCAAATTCAACACATCTGGAGCATCTTTGCCTGACTTTTAACTCAGAACTGAGTTTTTACTGAGTGATATATGTATATCACTCACGGTTTTCCTGGTTTCTGCTATCATCTCTAAACTGGATCCCTACAAAGCATGTGCACTTGATGGTATTCCTGCAATAGTCCTTAACAAATGTGCTCCTGAACTGGCTCCTGTGTACAATAAATGCCTTTCTGCTTTTGTTTTCCTGCTTGTTGGAAATCCTCTTCTCTAGTACCAGTCTTTAAGAACTCAGGTGAACCATTTGATCCTTCTATCTACTATTAGCCTCCTACTTCCTTTTTGTAAAGTACTAGATGCTCTAATTAACTCTGAATTGGGTAAACATCTCACCTCACAAGGTCTTCTTTCAGATAAGCAATATGGCTTTAGCTTCTCTAGGTCAATGCTGATGTATTAACAATTATTGTTGAAAGAGTCTGTCAAGCTTTAGATAAGAATGATGAAGCTCAGGTTGTTTCTTTGGATATCTTGAAGGCGTTTGGCAGGGTTTGGCATACTGGTTTTCTACACAAGTTGTAAGATTATGGTATTTCTGGAGGGAAATCTTTACCTCATTCAGTCTTTCTTATCAAATTGTTGTCCTGAATGGTCACTCTTCTAGTTCTTTTTGCATTTAATGCAAGTGTCCCCAGTAATCTATCTTTGTTATCAGTTCTCAACTTGGTATCTATACTGGTGACACAACTATTTACTCCAGTCTTAATTGTAAGTGATCAGTTCGATAAAGTCAAATTGACAACTAATCTCAAAAATTACCTTCAATCTGTTGTTAACTAAGACAAAGAATAACTTGTTAATTTTAACATCTCAAAAATGTAACTGTTCTCTTTTAATCATATAAAAGAACCTTTTATACCTTCTATCCACATGGCTGATATTCACCTCCAGGAGAGTGACTCATTGTACCTTTCCAGATTAATGTTTTTCCCTGATGTAAAGATTATATTGAATGAATTGCTAGGTCTACCACTAGAAAAGTTGTTTCACTGTGTCATGCTAGACAATATTTCTTGCTAGAATCTATCATTATAAGTCTACCATTTCTCCTTGCATTGAATATTGTTGTCACATCTGATGTGGTGCTCCTGCTATATATTTGGAGATTCTTGATAAAATACAAAGAGGAATCTGCAATGTTGACCTAGAATCTCAGCTTCAGTTACTTTCCTACTGCTATAGCATAGCTAACCTGTACCTTTTCTATAGATACTTTCATGGTAATTATTCTAATAAATTTCCTCTTTGGTATATAGACTTTATGAATTTACACACAGTATTAGATTGGTGACAAGATCTCTTTATTTTACAATTGAAATGATTAGATGCAACAGTAAGTTCTATGCTTACACTTTCTTCTATTGCACTTCTCTTTTATGAACTTTCTCCCAGCTTCTTGCTTACCAGTCAACTTTGATCTTCAAAAATTTAAATGCAATGTCAATCATTATCTTCTTAATTCTTGTTCTTTTATTGTTCTCTCTCCTTAACAGAGTTTTTTTTTTCTCATAGCCTAATAGCACTCAGTAACCCCTTGCATCCTTGTTGCTTTATTGAATTGCTTGGAGTTAAATGATAAAAAATTCATACTATGATTATACCTCATTAAGCAGTGAAAGTCAGACACATAATAAGAGATTATTAGGTAGACTTTTGTTAATCCTCTCTAAAGAGAATCATAGGGCTTACCCACTCTCATATTAACCTGATAGGAGGAATTACTAAGTTTATAAGGTGAGGTTTATCTAAATTTAGACAAACAAAAATTACTGTCATGTCACTTCCTTTATAATCAAGTGCAACATTGCACTTCACCATTTATAGTAAACATAAAATAAATACATGGGATAAACATGAAATTACAAATTTTCTCCCACAAGATATGCCCATGGCAGCTGGCCTAATTATTAGTTGGTGTTCCTTTGATGGTCTTTGATGATCTAGTTGTTATTTAAAACTGTTGACCATACAAAGAATCTATAGAACAAGGGAACTGACTGAAAATTACCATCATTTATTAATGCCTGTAGAAATGTGCCTTTTGAGAGGTAAGAAGTCATCCATTGTTTGAATTGTGTCTTTGTGTCAATGTCATCCTGTGTAGTTTGTTGGATAATAATGTTTTTCTGATACATGGCTACATAAAAGTTAATAGGAACAATAGACAATAGCTTCTTTTTGAAATGATGTAAGCAGACAGAAACCAACTGGATTAACACATTCTGCATCATGGATGATTTTCATGGATGATTTTATTCAACAGACTCTATAATAGTCTTAACTTTGTTCTCTAGTTCCCAAATGATTATATGACAATCATTTTCACTTTTTACATATTGTCACCATCAGTGACTGACTGTAGGTAGCCAGTAACAAAGGACCAATTCATTTGAAGTTTAAATATGTTTACAGTCCTAATATTATTACTTAATAATACTATAGGATAGGAAATCTGGTCCATACACTACCATCATCTCTAAAATTTTGTGGTGTATTGTCTTGAAAAACCAGAACTTAATTATAACTTTATACTCTACTAGTTCCATGGTCATACCTAACTGTATATTTACACCTGAAACACAGAAAAATTTATTTATATGGTCGTATAATTCAAATCCTACTTTGAGTATCAAACCTATTAAGAGATATTTGATGACAGGCTTAAAAATATTTGTCAGTGTTTGCTCATATATTTCATGCAATTTATGATTACAGTTCTGCATTTACAAAATTTAAAGAAGAAATCTTACAGAGTAAAACAAATAAAGACCGAAGAATGTTTATCCGAAAAATTGAACGGGCATGTTTGACCAAAGGGTTTTCTGGTGTCTTTTGGGAGTTGACTTCAATTCCAAAGGCAGTACTGGCAATTACATCCATTGTGTAGGCACTGAACACACTTGAAAAAAAAAAAAAAAAGATCAAAATACAGAAATAAATGTTCCTTTCTTCAATCTCTTTCAATTTCTATTCCTGTTTATCAACTGAGATGCATGTGTGCGCGTGTGTGTTTTTTTAAGAATAATGCTCTCTTGAGAAAATACTCACTTTACAATATCAACTTCTTCTTCATTTACAGCAAAACTTTCAAAATTTTCCTTTAAATTCTGAACAGCCTTTTGAACAAGAGGGGCCATCTGCAAATAAAACAAGAACCTTTTAAAGACATTTACCTGGAATATATTTTATACCAATTTCATGATCTAAATACAACAGAGATAAAGACAGATTTTTATATAGTGTACACTAAAATAAATTCTTTCTGCAGTTTTAATATATGACCAGAAATTTCTACAAATTTATCAATTGAAACTGAAGTACAAAAAATTTAGAAACAGTTGTCTAGATAGTTTCACTATCTCAGTTTGTTGAAACAAAATCAGCTACATAACAAATGTGTATTGAAATAGTTAAACAGGTAGTGTAGCTATAGAAGTCAAGCACTGTTTGATGTAGGCAAAATTAAACACTGTGTGAATGAGGAGTGTTTTGGGGCCAGAATGTTTAGTCCCAGTAGGTGTTCAAAGCCAGGCATTTAAAATGCAATTGTTCACCATGACGGGAAAAAATTTAGGGTCTTTTCAGTTAAGATGGAATGTTACCAGTTTGCTTTTGGAAGTATTGAATGTTATCAGCCAATTTTACCTCCATTTAGATTAAGGGATAGTAACAGGTGTGTTCTGTTGAATTATACAGAGACTCCAAGAAACTGGAATGACAAACACACATCTTATTGCATAACATTTGCAAATCTTCATGAAAATATAACACAGATATCTGAAAGCATGTATTAAGAAATACTAAGAGATAAGAAAATTTCATTAGAAACAAAGAATTCTGGGCAAGAAGAAGAAAAGGCACAAAGTAACAGAGATGTGACCCTACAAATGGATGCTGAGAATACCATGGACTGAACATATGAGCAGCAATGAGGAAGTTTTAAAGAAAATGGGAACTAAAAGGACATTTATAATCAGAAAGAGATAGATTTCTGTGACACCTAATGAGGAAAGAAGGCTTGGAGAATTTAATATTCACAAAATAAATTGAAGGGTTGAGGAGCAACAGAAACAGTAAATAACTTACCTAATAAGTTTGTTATATAGTTAATTCTATACTTTCACCATTACTGATCTATGTAAGTTGAAAGTCTATTAATATATTCAGAACAAATAATGCCATTTCACATTATTATTATTATTATTTAGTTGAAAAATTAAGGCAGTATTCTCTGTACAAATTTCATATATTTTCAAAGACCTTACTGGCAAGATGAGTGCTATAAAAGAAAATAGTTATTTAATCAGAAATTAAAAGCCCCTCTGAACACCAAGTAAAATTACTTCCTAGTGACAATTGCAGAGCTTATGCAGCGGCTTTCTTTATGTACAATGAAAAAGTTAATTCATTGAGACAGATTTCCATTTTTAACAAACATTAACATCATTAATAATGAGAAAAATGTTTTGACAAATATTACCTCTCTCATTCGTCTTGAGCTGAAGGTAGGAGCCAATACACTTCGCATAAATTTCCAATGATCATCTTTGATTGCAGTTAAAAATGAATTGAAAACTGATTTCCTACGAATTCTGGGTGAACTCTGACATAGAAAGAAAAAATAAAATAGAAGATGCCCATTCTAAGCTTTAGTGACCAATACAAATCAATACAACAGATCAATACAACAAATAACTTAGATTTCCAAGATAGCAAAATTCTAGTCTATCAGTGGTAATTTCTGCAGGTAAGTGTATTTGTAATTCAAAATAATTATTGTGATGATTTGGATTTACTACATGGCTTTATACAAATTAGTTACATGAGTATCTTTCCAAACATTACACAATACTGCATATTTCTACATTGATCAGCAATTATCATACATTAAATTTTCATTAAATGCCATGTCAGGGCATTTGATCTGTTCTAGTGTTGATCTTTATAGTCTACACCATTTGCACAGCATATTTTGGAAGATATGATCTAGAAAACTATATATTAAACTAATAGAGTGTAATTGAATGACAAACTGGAAAAAATCCCTATGCTACTTATTTTGTCATTTTAAATGACTTCTTCAAACACAAGTTTTATTAATGGAATCAATTTTATATATATAGGGGTGACAATAGCATATTTTAAAAATGAATATTTAAATACCATACATCAATTAATTAAGAATAGTAATGCTGTAAAATCTTGATTTATTGTTATAAGATGTTTCTGATATCTGAATGCCTCTTTAGTTTCAGAATCAAAGCTAATTAAATTATTTTTTCAAAATCAATATCAACACAAAAAATGTGAAAATCTTCATTACAATTTCCAATATTTTCAAAATAATTTTACATATAAGAATTGTTGAAAAATATTCAACCCAAGTCACCTCCTCAAAATTGACCAACTGAGTGAAACTGATTTCTTACAATTTAGACCATGAAGAGTCAGAAAGCATAGAAAATATTTGCACCACAAAATACAATATACAAAGTTTGGCTTTAATTGGTATTTAAATAAATGACTAAAAAGCTTGTAACAAGAATATTTTTAAAATATCTGCAAAAAGCTCTGTGACAGCAATTTTAGAAATTGTTGAATATGTGCATAGCAAGAAATGTAATAATCAAAGCTTTTAAAATTAACTGAACAGTAGAAACAATTAGAGTTTAACATATGTATTGTTGTAACTGAAATTATGATTTTGTCCTTTATAAATAATACTAACTTGTGCAAAAAGATTTCAATAGATGCCTGGCTTTTGATAAGCTAATTTCATAAACCATTTATATTATTGTCAGTCCTCATTAGAGGAGCTCACAGTGGTGGTCTTGCACCAAATTAAGTTAAACTAAATTGTATAAAGATTTCAAAACAAAAACTAAATACAATTATTACTACTTACATATCTGTTTGTAAAAGTTGAAAATTCTTTGACACAAATATCCTTAAGCATGTTTGGGTCTGCAATCAAAATTGAAGGGACTCTTCCAAGATAATATCTGCATCAAATAATAAATATTAAATCTGAGAAATTGGAAAAAAATTAATGAAAATATTTTAAAAGTTAAAATTACTTCAGTATACTTGAATTTTTTTAGTTAAAATCCACAAGGAAATTTGGAAAACATACCCTGCGACCTTTCCATATTTGTGTATTGTTTGTAAATCAAATTCACCAGCTTGCTACAAGACAGAAGTGAAAAAATTGCTGAATAAAAAGCAAAATTAAAAATTAAGATAAGTAAGAAATACATTGCTAAAACCAAAATGACAAAAAGACAATATATAATTGTGGAAAAGAATGGAAAACTAAAAGATAAAAAAATGATGTAAAGAAGAGAATGAAAAACAAAAATGAATGATGTAACTTTATCTGAATAAATATTGATTTCTTCGTGAGAAAATAAAGCCCTTCATTTAAAACTTAATTTAATTTTTATGAAATTTGTACAAACAGTAACACAAAGATTATGATATAAATATTATTTGTATTTGAGAGTGAAATCTTTGAAAAATCTGTTTAAAGTTAGTTACACAATCAATAGGAAGGAGTGTGTCATTACCAAGCTGTTTGGTTGTGTTCATCTTACGTCAGATACTATCAGGTAGACAGTTCTCACTGCACTCAATCAAAACTAAAGGAACAATTCCAAAATAATGTCTGCATGAAATAATAAATATTAAATCTGAGAAATTGGTAAAAACTTTTGAAGTTAAAATTAATCCAGTATATTAACCTGAAAGTTTTTGTTAAAATCCACAAGGTAATTTGGAAAACAACTAATTTTCTGAGATATAATATTAGAATTTTCTGCTACTCTGACATAGTCCTTAGCTGTGTTCATTGTTTTTGGCAGCTAAGTTTAAAAAAAAAATTGAATCAAATTGTTCTAAAATGCTTTTGTGACTATCATTTCTTGGCTCTTGTTTGGTTACCAGGCAATTGTTGTCTCTGACTCTGCATATAATGTAAGCTACGATTTGGCAGTCAGCTGGTTTCAGTGATGTCAGACATTGATAGCAGTTTCCAAAGAAGTGCTACCAATATAGGCTACAATTCCATTCTTATATGAGAGGAGGTCTTCTGTCAACCATCCCATCCAATTCCTTTCTATAAAAAGCCACACAAGTCACTTTAGCAATGCAAGGCTAGCAGTCTTTACAAACAAGACACACAGAGAACAAGAATGAAAAAACAAGTTGATATGGCAAATATAAACAAGGAAGTAAATGAAAATGTAAATGATTAATTGCCAAATATTATAAGTAATGAAATAAGTTAAGTTTTCCATATTTGACTTTGATTTCTTCATTGACTCAGCACAAATGATGTTTAGCAACTTGTGCAAATCCCAAGAAAGCAAAGCATTCTTACATAGGATTGCTGGATCCTGATTATAATGGGCAAACAATATTTCTTTTATTCATTCTTTGTTGGCTTTAGTAAGATTTTTATATTTTACTTCACAGACTTTCAGGAAAATTATTCTTGGTGAAATTTTGGCTAAGGATTCTTGGTAGATTAGGAGGTCATTTTATCTAGTAAATTCTTTATACTAGTTGTTTCATTTACCTAATTGGTTAGAGTTTAGTCATCCATTTTTGTTTCAATGGCATTATTTATATAAATTGGTCATTGCTAGTTGATTTGTTGAACTTGTCAGTCATGTTTTATTTGAACTGTTCTTTTTGTGAGAATGGCCAAGAAGAAAAATGGATGAATTTATCAGTTTATCATTTCTTCCAAGGAACTGGGTTATGGTGTAAAAAAAAAACAACAAAAAAACAATCAATAGAAATAAACATATACACACATATTTCCAATATTTTATTTAATGTTGTACAAAAATTTATTAAATTTTAAATAAGAACAGCTGTCATCGTAGGCTACTAATAATTAGTATCTCTAAACCATTTATGTTTGGCCAGCAGTAGGGACTTCATGAATGATAGGACAATACATGCTTAATAATTCTTAAGGTTTCTTTTTACATTTATTTGAGACATGTTTAATCATACAAAATATATTTTTATTGTCTGAAAATTAGTAACAATTTCTAGAATTATTTTGAAATCCCATTATCACACATTAAATGTGTGCAAATTTTTCTTGTGCATTTTTTATTCAAATTAGTTTTAGTTAATTAATAATAATTAGGACATATTAATTTATGATGAAAATATTTTTTCTGTTTCTGATCTTATGTCAATATCCTAGAAGTATTCAAATGTTCTAAAAGTGAAAGACATTTTTACACTTATGACCTAATGAAGAATGCTGCATTGATTGAGACAAATGATGATCCAATGGCATTAAATCTGGAGTATATGTGTCATGAAGAAGAATTTCCTATTTCTGATTGTTTTTCATTTGCAATGCTCAAACATAGAAGGCATCTCTCTACAGTAATCATTTCCTCAAGCTTCATCAATTCATAATATAAAAATATGTGCAAAACTTCTTAACCTGTCAAAGAGAGGATTCACCCAAATCAAAATTATGAATTTTGATCAAAATTCTTTCTCTGTTTAATGAATTATTTTCTTTCACTTGTTAATCCCAATCAGCACATCATTTTGAAATGCTGCTGAGCCAAGAGATCAATTCAGAATGAAAATTGCATTGCTATTTTATGATCCTTTCAAGTGATAAAGAGACATTAAAGAAATGTGTTAATCATGACTGAATTCATTTCATTTTGAAAATGTCAAACTTGGCAAGTTTTCTCATCTGATCAGCTCTAGAATATTTCATTCAATAACAAATAGACCACAAGCTTCCAAAATAATATTACTAACACCAAAACTGTGAGGTTAATGTATCTGTGTATTAGTGTGTGTGACTGCACATACATATGTAATCTTACTCTAAAATATGCTAAGAGTATTTGTAATATTTTTGACTTTAGCTTTTAATATATCCAATAAAATCAAAGTAAGTAGAGTTATCTCTTTTGCACTGATAACACTAGGTGGCCGTGTCTTTATTATGAGAATAGCAGACCATGCAAATTAATAGAATTATCTCTGTAAAATCTATAAAAACAAAACAAGTATATTAAGACACATGCATAAAAACATAAAAATAAGGACTAGACAAAATAGGCTGTCATTTGGTAATCTAGTAATAAATATTTACATATTTGCCTATTCATTCTTTATTCTTAAACTGATTTCTTACAATTTAGATATATTTGTTACTAGATATAGTAACAGATATATCTAAATTGTAAGAAATCAGTTTAAGAATAAAGAATGAATGTCATTTTAAATTTACTTGTCTGAAATCAATACTTCATTACATCCTCAGAGCACTTCACTGTGGTGCATGCTTGTCTTGCTAGCTTAGTTATGACTTAGTAGAGAGTTTGAGTCTCATTGAGTGCACCATATTTTCAGCCTTGTGTAAGCTATGGTTACTAAATTGCTATACTTAAATGGCACAGGGTTTATCATCTCTCAGTTGCATCTCTGTCTTCAGGCAGAGTGCAACTTAGTTGTATCTATGTCCATGGACAGAGATGATGCTGAGCAAAATAAATACTGCGTGAGGCTGTTACCCCTGCCATTGACCTAAAGAGGGGGATTTTTAGTCATACTGATACCACTGAAACTGATGATTGTAGGGGCTGGGCAATTTTTGTCCTTGGCTCAGGTATACACACTCATGTTCCCCACATTAAACCCAAGCTTGTGTCAATGGGGAGGGCAGGGTAAATACCTATTCATTACATCCTCAACACATCTTCAGTCAAACCTAACCATTCAAAAACATTGCATGAAATACAGGCAATGAGAACAAGTTTGCTTGTTACTGTTTATTAGTTACTTTTATTAAATAAGATCAAAATATCTTATTTCACACCAACCACAAGGCATAAAGAGTTTATTCATTATTAAGTATAAAATAAATTCACTCATTTAAATAAGAGAGATAGTGTGGGTAAGTCTGTGTGCGGGTGGTGCAGAGGAGAGAAACAACAAAATACCAGTGACATTGAAATCTTAAATATATAAGGATGCTCAGCTTTTAAGTTTCATTTTTGACATCCAATATCAAAAATGAAATATATAATTTAGCCTATTACCTTCAACTTTTCATTGCTTTTGGCTTTATTTTTATAACTAGTCTTTAAATTATCTGATTACTAACAAAAATTGCTTCATAAATTTTCACTTACACTACAACAACAAAGTAAAATCTGGGCTACTTATAGGTTTCTAATTTACTTTCAAGATCATAAAACATTTCTTTTTCTCACAAAACTATGGGATAATTAAAAATAAATAGCAATAAAAAGAAAAGCTGAATTACAGTGGCTAAGTTAAATATGTCAATACACTGGATATCACAATTAAAATTTAAAATTGAGTGATTCTGTAATTTGTTTCAATGAAAACTGTAATTTGTATTTTCTTGTATTTTCTCTGTACTACTGAGAGAGTTTGGAAACTCTTATATAAAAACTAATTCCATAAAATTGTTATTAGCGTATATTCTTCTCAGAACAAAATGCATTACTTACACACTATTTGTTTGATATATATATATATATATATATATATATATATATATATATATATATATATATATCAATTAAACAAATAGTGTGTAAATAATTTCTAAGTGTTAACCTGTAGAAAAAGACAATATTTATAAATGTAAAAGACAATAAAAAACTGTAATAGTTGCCGACGCGTTTCGTCTGATGTGGACTTTTTCAAGTCAAAACAAAATGAATTTATTAAAAAAAGTAACTAATAATAACAAAACAAAATCTCCTTAGCACCTGGAAGAATTTAGAGAACGCTATTTTCATCCTGTTAACTGAAATTATGTCAATTACTGTCACATGTGGAGATATTATTTTTATTGCTGTGTTGACGGATTCAACCATTTTCTTTTGATTTCTTTATACTGTTTTGTACTTTTGTTTGTGAGAGTAGTAATTCTGTTAAGAAAGGTAAAATAGGGAAAAGCCTGGGCATAGATTAATATTTGGGTAATATTTAATGGTGGCACTCTTGAGGATTTTCCTTCTGATTGAGTTATTTTCTTTTTTTATGAGTGTAGCATTTTTTAAATCAAAATTGTAGTTGATTTATTTCTACCACACTCTTCCATTCCTAAATATCATATTACATAGAAATAATAACAAACTCAATTTTGACGTTTACTGAAAGGCTACAAACAAAAATAATCTGATCTGTTTCTACTCAAACCACCCTTCTAAAATTGTTATGGGACCTTACCCATAATAACATAATGGACTATTCCATATGTAATAAATACTGCACCTCAAGAGGAAGCAGAGAGTTCAGCCTGAAGTCTGGAGTGAAGTCCGTCAGAAGTCTGTCAGTCAGAGCGAGTCAGTCAGTCGAGTCAGAGGCAGTCCAAAACAGAGTCGCGTTCAGACAATTACTACTAAACCTGATTGTTCGTACTAACCCTTTCTACCTCTCTGTATATATTCCTGTTTGTAATATATCTGTGTTATTCCATATTCATATTCGAGTTCTTCTTTATTGGTTCTACCTTGGACTATCACCGTGGTACAAGGAATCGGACCATAACAAAAATTAAATCTGGAATTATTATAGGTTTCTATCTAAGATCATTAAGAATCTGCTGTCCCCAATATTTACTTAAAGAAGAAACATACATAGAAAACACATTCAAAAACCTACAATACCCATATCATTTCATCCAGAATAAAAGAAGAAAGGCATACAAAATATACAACCGGAACAAAAATCACAACATAATCAGCAATAATAAATTACATGAAAACAGATACATAATACTACCGACCAACACTGTCATGTCCACTATCCATAACAATCTATCCCATTTAAATAATCTTAAAATAGTCACAAACACTTCCAAAACCATTATGGATATACTCAGATCCTCAAACACTAATAGCAATAATATTTCTGAAGCAGGCATTTATAAAATAAATTGCCAAAACTGTTCCTCCCAATATATTGGAGAAACAAGTAGAAATTTAAAAAAAACACATTTATGAGCACAAAAGAGACCTCACAAAAACAACTTAGCTAATGCACTAGTCATACATAGAAATAAAATTACTATTCTCCCAAACAAACGTACAGAACAATATCAAGAAATAAAAAAAAAAATGGTTGAATCCGTCAACACAGCAATAAAAACAATATTTAACGGTATGAAAATAGCATTCTCTAAATTCTTCCAGTTGCTAAGGAGATTTTGCTTTGTTATTATTAGTTACTTTGTTTAATAAATTCATTTTGTTTTGCCTTGAAAAAGACCACATCAGATGAAACGTGTCGGCAACTATTACAGTTTACACATACACACACACACACATATATTTCAAATAGCACCTAAAATAAAATTTTAGGGCCTAAATTACCTTGTAATACTAGCAACCTCATCAATAATCACAATAACAATGCCAATAATGATAATCTTGTTACTTATGATACAAAGTGAAATATCCCTTTCACTTCTGACATCTTTTAAACAATCTCTTTAGGTAGGTGACTTTCTGTTTCCCTCTTTCTAAAAGACACATTTGAGAATGCAAAATAGTAGGATAATTATTCCCTAATAACTTAATTAAACATAATCACTTGTTAATATTTAAACCAGACACAAGTGGGCAACAGATAAAATACAAAATGTTAGAATTTGGAAATGAGTCAAAACCCATTAAGGGAGACCTGGAAAAATTTAGTTATATGTTTCTTTATCTGTCATGTTTTTGTCATAACTAAATTTTCCGAGGAATATTGTATCAAGTAACCTTAAAAGAGTTTCTGATAGAAATGTGGAGTGGGTTGCTGTCATCATTTTAATCATAGACAATGTCTTTTTTTAAAGTCTCTTTTGACAAATATTTATCTAACAATTCATTTTGGTCCCACAGCAATTTCTCAATAAAGTGTTTGGCTTCTTTTATTATTTAGAACTCATGTATGAATGAAATGTCCAGCATGAGGTTTGGGTTCATGATTCAAGGAATCAAACTGACAATAGAATGTAACATTTCCACTGTACCATTATTTATGTTAATGAAAATGCCTAATCTTAGGATTTTAGATAAAAATGATTTTATGAGATGACAAATTAAATCAATTGTCAAAGTTCAAGGTACACAAAACATTACTATCAATGACCTACTTGGAAAGAAAGATAAAATACACTGACCATGACGCAAATCTTAAATATAAATCTTCCACTTTATTCAAAAACAAAAGGTTTAGCATAAAATTGCAAATCATTTTGTCTGGTTTCACTGGGGAACAGATAATTAAAGAATGTTGAGGAAAAGGAGAAAAAAATTATGAAATTATGGCTTGATTGGTTATATATCTACAAGTTTTATTTTATTTATCATTGATATATATTAAGGTTTGGGAGAAGGCCACAGTTTTAAAACATTCAGAGAAAAATTGAATTCACTATTTTAATAAATTATTTTGTATATATTAGAATAAATATTAATGCTTTCTAGTAACCACCAATTTAACCTTTCAATTTATTTCTCTTTCTTTAATTCTGTCTGGGGCATAGAGAATGGTATGATGAAGCCACACACCTCTAGACATATGAAATCAAGCATGTTTAGATACTGATTTTGCTTAGTAATCATTAAAAAAGAACTTCCTATTTTTTATTTTTTTTACAAAGGATTCTATACAATAATAATATTTCAAAGTCAAGTTTAACTGGGAATTTTCTTACAATGAAACACTTCCACAAATATTGTGTGAAATTTGATGAGCTTATCAAAAGATGTCAGCATATAGAAAGGGCATTAGTAACAATTTATCATCCATGTTTATTTATGAAAAGCCTAAACATAAAAGCTTCCAAACATAAAAGAACTTATTTTATACATAAATATTTTAAGAGAAGAATTTCTGAATCTGCTTGATTTTAGTATCCCTGACCTGTAATTTTCATTTTGGGTTCATTCTTTTGCTGCATAAAGTCAAGGGACCAAACAGGAAATCTCATCAGGAAAAACAGCTATGAAAAATATGTATCAAATAAAACAGTGAGAAAATAATTGAAGCCAAAGTGCCAGGTTGGAACCAATAACATTGTTCAGATTCTACACTTTGTGATGTTTATTCATGAGTGTGTCGAGTCGGGAACTGTACACTGTTTTGTAGATATCTACACAGGCGGAAATTTTTGTGTTGTATGTTTATGAAAAATGTTTGCCTTTCACTCGTTCAACTTGGATGTGGGATTACTCAGAGTTTTTGGCGATTTAAGCTTGGGATCTGTTCCCATCGATTTCCTACCTATTCTCAGCTGTATTTTGGTGGGTGTTTTATTGTACCCATGAAATCAAATGTACATAAAATCCTCATCACTGAATAGCGAGCCCCTTCTAAAACATGTTAGCAGCCAATAATTTTAGAGTGGAAGAAAATTATATTTGTGAAATTGTGAAAATATCAAGGAACTGAATATTATAAAATGCTAACAAGAAGAGATAATAAACTTTTTCAAAAGTTGGAAAATATGCATTGAAGTTGCTGACATCAAATATAATTGTCAAATGTGCTTAGGATTTGGACTCAGAAAATTAAATGAGGGACATATCTGTCTCTGGTTACATGTAGAAATTATAATAATACATTTTTGAAGGATGATATCATTTTTATCATTTAAATGTTTATTGCTAACAAATTGGTGGTTTAATTAAATAGTTTTTGTTCCTTACTTTAGATAACCTTTAATCAAAATATTTAAAAATTATTTCTCACATAATTTTTACCAAATGATGTAAAGCTTTTTTACAAACTGTGGTTCAATGGTCAGCATATAAGTTTTCATTCGGCTGATTTTGGTTTCCATAGAAATTTGATAAAGAATAAGAAGAATTCCAAGACAATGGTAGACATTAAAAATAGTTAAATAAAAATTAAAACTAATGGGAATAAGTGAACAACCAATTCATATAAAAGTTGTTCATATGGAGAATAAAAATATGAAAGAAATAGACACTAAATGAGGCATCATATGTAAAGACTGTAGGTAAGATGTAAACATTGTATCTTTATTTCTCACTGGTTACAATAGAAATAGCAAGTTTATCACTAACCACACATCAAATTGACTTAACTTCTGGAGACAGGGTTTTCACTATTGTCAAAATCATAATTTGGAGATATTTTATGCATGTTAAACTAATTTATCACTGAAAAATATTCACAATTTATGATACACAAAATAATATTTCCAGTGGATATTGCATCAAATTGAAATCATGATCATCATCACTTCTTCTTAAAACATTAAAATTATGAGAATAATAAAATATAGCAAAAACAAAAAATTATTAGATATATTCTAAATTTTAATTCACCTGCAAATAAACTTATTTTATAAATGTTTGATGCCAGGTTATAATATAAAAGAGTTAAAGTGATTTGGGTAAGTGAATCAGATTTTGTACAAGGTGTGAAAACTGACTAATTCCATGGTATATAGGTGAATATAACATTTACAGTTTTTTGAGCCAACAAATGGATCTGTTGGGTCACCTCCTCTGAATTTTTGAAACTGCTACTTGCAGATGCTTTCAGGACTATAAATACCGTGATAATTTTTTATCACTCTCTTCTTATTTTTCTGCTTGCATTGACAACATGTAAGTCTCATGCGGAAGAATGCTTCTCTTTTGGGAAACATGAACAATACACACACATGTACGTATGCACATCCACTCACTACACAAACTTTGGACTGAAAAGGTTTTCACATTCACCTGACACACACACATCTTTGTCTTTGTCATGTGTAACCTTTTATTGTTAATACATTATCATTTGTTTGTACATATATATATATTGTTTTTTGTTGTTTCTTTATATTTCTTTACATGGATTAACATTCCAAGTCTGTCATGTTTGTTGTGAGCATTTCAGGAGACACATATATTTTTCTCTCAACACATAAACTGGCCCACAACAGATTTCCAGTAGTGCAGTGTTTAGCATATTATTAAAATGACCAATATTGGGTAATTTATGAACATGGCTTTATGCCAAATGCATATATATTTATATTATATTTTTATATTTACTTTTATATATTACTTAATAAATATCTTCTATAAACAAAGTATTTTTATTTCCAAGTTCTTAGATTTTGATATGATCAAAATAGATGCTTGATAATTAGTAATGCATTAAAGATACACATCCTTAGATTGGAATGGAAAAAAAAAGAATCTCAATAATTTTTAAATCAATTATCAGTTTTATTCAAACATAAACAGGAATTGTTTTAGCAATTCATGAATGCAAATATCTTACCTTTCTAAATTTGTGTAGACTTCCAATAAAGATTGTTGGTTCTGGTCCTGGGATTTTGTATTTTCTTAAATGATAAAATGGCCATCGTCCATAGCTGAAAAAGTGGATAAGATCAAAATCACATTTTCTGCAACAGCATCATATTACTTCTGTAAGTATATGATTATAGATCATGCAGAAAAAAATTCAAATTCAATATAACAAATACTAACACACATGAATACAGAAAAAGTAGCTGTAAACTTTATATAATTACTGCCTGTCTGAGAGCAGACTAACATCTGTGAAAGTTTAGAAGATTTTTTTATTTATGGTAAAATTTACATGAAATTTTGAAAAAAAAATTACCTAATATGCATATTTTTTACAAAAACAATTTCTAAGCCACATTATGAGGAAAGAAGGATTTGAAAATTTAATATTCATGAGACGTATTAAATGAAGTAGGAGCAATGGGAAAACAGTGAGTAACTTACGTAAAGAGCTTAGGTGAATGGATGGCAATGAGGAGAAAAGAGGGACAGTAAAGTGTCAAATGTTACTTTGAATATAAAGAGACAGGAAATTGCTGAGAACCATAATTGTCAACATTTTGGAGGGACATGGTGCATAAAAGAAAAGATTCTAAGGAAATTATGAGAAGATTAAAAAGAGTGAACTATAAATTTTAAATTTCAGTTAGAACATTATGTGGTAACTGAAGAAATATTTGAATAAAGTTTTAAACATTGACTAAATATCTCAGAATATATATTTTCATTTAAATACAGTTTATCTTATTTTAATAAAATTAAGTTTTTGAATTCTTTTAAAAATAAATCTACATGAGAATTTTCAATGTGTTCTCAATGTAATCTAAACATCAGGCAACGATACAATTACGTGTATATTCTATACATTCTTCTTCTATGAGTTGTGTCCCTTCAGGATATGGGTGATCATGGATTTTCAAAATTTCCTGTCCTTTGTAGCTTTTAGTAAGTTTTGTTTTTTTGTTTTTGTTTTTTAGCTATCTTTCCTAATTTATCCATCTATCCAAAAAATACTTAATTTTGTTGAATTAATTGGAAATGACAAGATCCTGAGCTGAAAGTAAATTTTATTCTTTTTTTTTTTCAATAAAATTAAAATATTTCAGTTTCTGTTTAAATGAATTCATATAAATAACTAATTTGTTGGGTGTAGGGGGGGGTCATTTTGTCAGTGACAGTAAAATCTGAAAATTTAAAATAAATAAGTAAATAAAAATTTTCTCAAATTGTCTCATGGAAACAAAATTCTTGGTCATTCCTAACCAGAGATAATAATACCTCAATTCCGATGGAGAGGTGAGGTATCCTTACAAGCAATCCCTCCCCCAACTAAAAGACTCTGGGTTAATAACGTATAACTCATCTCAATTAGAATTCATATGATAATGGTAATGGTAATATTAGCTGTTTTCCAACAAAGAATATTTGGCATTCATTGACCGAGCAACCATAATTGCTTTTGGCTGAAATTTACAAAACCTTTCTCTTAAAACAATTTTTCAGGAAAACAGGTTTCTCAAGTTCAGTAGCTGTTATTGAACTTTTCAGTATTGATGGGAGTTTCCTTTCTAAACTTTTGTTTGAAATAGTATACAATGTCAACATGTAATTATGTTATTATTTTATCTTTGAATTACATGTGCTATCCATTTTAGTTTTTGCTGCTGTTGGTAGAACTCAAGTGATGTAGTTTTCTGTTATCTGGTACAGTTCTTTGTTTGGGTTTCTGTAGCAACATTCCACAAAGTTTAGGATTCATTTGCTTAAAACCTTTTTTCACCATTGTTCTTAGGAAGTGGATGTATACAGCTGAGAGTTTAGATATTTCTGGATGGGTTTGGCACTATGCATGGCATCCATGTAAAAGTCTCAATGTTTTGAGTTTTCATGTTGATATTATGGTTTTGTAGCAATTTGTGGTGCAGAGAAAAACTACCTCTGGTACATCCTAGTCTATGTTCAATTTCCGTTTCTCCTATACTTAATTTGTTATAACGGATCCAGATAGCAATGTATGTACAGTTTCCTATTAGAGAGGTAAGCAATTTCTTGGAGTTTTTTGATGACATATATGCTATTGCGCTTGAATAATTTCTAAACCGACCACTACTATATATCTGTAGAGGGGAGAAACTTTACAATGAACAATGTGTTCAATCCACCCTTGTGTGAAGGTGGAATAATCAACTCAAATAAAAATTTATCTTTGAAATAGAATACAAAGTCTTAATGTAATAATTTAGCAATTCTTTAGAAGAAAATAATACCATGGCAATTTGATAAATGAAGAGCAGCATACTTCAGAATATTTTTCATTAAAGTCAAATTGTTAAAAAAAATGAAGTGCATAAAAATCTTCATTTTTTGTTCAACAAAAATAAAAACAAAATTATAAAAATAAAATTCTAACACATTCAGCAAAATACACATGTTCTAAGAATTTTCTAAATGATTTTTTTTTGCTGTAGTAACAACACAGATAATCCTTCCCATCATGACAATGAAAATGTATATATACTGTGTTCAGTAAGTAGCAAAAAGAAAAGTTACTGCAGAGATGGAATGAATACATTAGAAAGATTTTCATTGGGGGAGAAGAACCTACAATACATAAAAACATTGATGCACCTGTAATATGAAATTCTGAGGTTAGCACTGGCCAAAATGAAGAGGAACAAACAAGTAGGATGGGACAAGATTGTAAGAGATTTAGATGATTTTGAAATTAATCAAGCTATCAAAGTAATAAGGTTGTTTGTATAAATATTTGTGACCAAATGTATAGCAGTTTCTTTCTCCTTGTGCAAGTATTATAACAAATGTAAAATTCTAATAGAAAAAAAGGCACTATAAATTGAATATTTCACTTCCATGTCAAGTGTGAAGAAAAAAAATTCAATAAATTACAGCATGGTAGGATCTGTAATATTAAATTCTGAAGTTGAGTGAGTAATGGTCAAGAAGAACAAAAAGCAGCAGAGCCAAATGAGAATGTAAAAGATAGCCTTTGATGATTTAGGGATTTTAAAGTTATCAAAGTAAAATACAAAATATACGACAGTGGCGAAAAACCAGAAGACCTCAATAGATTAATCTTCATTACACTATCAAGAAACAGATAAACTGGTTCACTCATAAAAATAGGAGAAATTTTTTAGGAAAAAACTTTTGTAGATTTGCATTTTTAGATCTTTAGGCTGTGACATTTGTTAGAATTTAAAAAATATTGATTTGTCATTGATTTACAAGAAGAATCCTCTTTTTAATAAGGATAACTCCTTAAATCGATCTCTGACTTTGAAGAGTATAGTCTCATAGTCACAACTTAGTATGTGACAAAATACCCAAAACAAAACAAACCTTCCTTGCAACAAAATACCCTATTGAATTGAATATACTGAATTTTTAAAGAATAATTTTCGTTTTTGTTATATTTGAAGTTTATTTGCCTCTAAGATGTAAAAAATTACATTTATTAACTCTTTTGATCTAACTTCCATTCAAACTAATTTTTAGTATTTTTAATCATGAGAGTTTCAGAAACACTTATATATGATATATTTTTGAACACAAAGTAAGTTTTCTTTTTTTTCATTTTTTTTAGGAGTAAAAAAAAATGCCCCCACACTATTATTATGTAATAGACAACTGACATCATTTACCAAAATTAATAACTGGGGTATTTTCTTGGAATTTAATATTGTGTTAAGACTGAAAAAGGAGGGAAAGTATTGTTCTTGTATTTGTAACAATCACACAGCATGTTTACCAAAATGTGACTATGAAAATTTCACGTTTTTAACATAAAAAAAACAACAAAAAAAAAAAAAATTCTGAACTGTTTGAAAGAGACACTAATTTTCAAGGACTATTTTTGTCAAAAAAAAGTATCTGTGTACACAACTTCATGAGAACTACATACAGAGGGTTCTAATTCTCAAGTTGAACTTTGTGACTATACTAATTTGTAAATATGTATTCGTTGTATTGTTATTCATTTAAAAAAATTATATTATCATAAATACTAATTAAGTAGTGATATCATAAATACTAAATACTAATTCAGTTGCCCACTCTGTCAGCTGGGGCTGCAGAATACGCCGAATATATCCAATGATGTCACCTGTTTGCCGTTATGCCCGAGGATGGTTTCCAGGTGTTATGGGCGACTTAGGTGAACAGTCACGTGAATTTTAACACTTCACTTTGGATCTGATCAATTGGTTAGTCACGACAAGCCCTAATACTTGTGAAAAATACCATTACTATAACATAAAATATACATATTATCCCCCAAACTGCCAAATAAATATATACATGCACACACACACAAACCAATATACAAACATAAAGGCGGTGGCAAGGGTCAAGTGGTCAGCAAACAAAAGATCTGATACTCCACCTATCTGAGGAGGGCATGAAAGAGCCCATAGATGAATGTGACTGAGTATACCATCATTGTATCCTTAGGATGGCTTGGCTAATGACTTTCTACCCAAGACACCTACCACATTTGGTCTTCAGAGCGGGTGAGGAGCAAGGATAGCAAAAAAGAAAATCTGACAGCACAAAATAAAAAAAAACGCACCAAATCCAGTTCCGAAGGTGAACCTCAATCCAATGAAAGCTTCGCTCAATTCATAGTACTAGAATCATTTGAAGAAACAACAATAACAAAATTATCACCCATCCTTATTGAAAAGACAATATCCTTAAAATTAACTCCAACAGACGTAAAAAAAAAACTACTGGGACAGATCGTGGAACTATAATTAGTATAAATATCTAAAAGATCTCAAGCAGAAAAACTCCAGAAATGGAAAACATTCAATATAATCAAAAAACCTACCCCCACAAATTATATAAGGTATCTTTAGAAATGATTAGAAGTATCCGATTTTGTTTCATGCTCAATAGAAGAAATAACGTCAAATCTAAGAAACCAAAACGTAATCGACATAAAAAGAATAACTATTAATAAAGATGGACAGAAAATAAACACCTAAATTCTTATTTTCAATACCCCCAAACCACCTCCAAAATTTGGACATTAGTATACTACGAACTCAGTGTGAACAAGTTGTGGAAACACTGATCACAGAGAAATCAATTGTCAAATACAAATCCAATGTACCAACGGCCAGTGAAATCAATCATCCAGCATACTTACGAATATACAAAGCCTGGCAAAGAGAAAAATAGAAAAAATGTAGGTTTCCCTGAAAAAAAAAACAAAAAAAACTTTAATAACCTACACTTGTACAACTAAAACACAACAAGTTTCTATCAAATTTGTAAGTTTTTCAGTTTAAGTTAAGATTAGTGTTGTAGGTTTTTCTTGTTTTCTTTTTTCCTCGTTTTAATCGCCATTAAACTGAAAAACTTACAAATTTGATAGAAACTTTTATAATAAGCAAAAATGAGGAGCCACAAAAATACAAGTCATCACTCTCAAAACCAAAATACACATCCAAAATAGCAATTCAAGCAAAAATAGAACTAGAAATACAGAAATCAACACTGAAACGTTGCAATTCAGAAGCTCTTCACTAACAACTCTACGAGCAAGAAAATGGACAAAACTCAAGAAGACACTCAACGACATCTTCCAAAACAAAATCTCAAAGAAGAAAACCTGCCAAATAAATAAACCAACTAAACGGAAGCCAAAAATAAATATAGTCCACTAGAAAAATGGAAACTGATGACAAATAGACCACTGCTATACACAGACTGATATAAAAGTAAATCTAAGCAATAACCATGGGATACAAAATAATCCCATGACACTGCTGTGGCCTTAAACCTAATTTAAATGACCTGATTATACTATTAACAAATCTAAATCCTGTCACTGCCTGCCTACAAGAAACCTACCTGAAATATTACCAAGGAATTAATATATATATATATATATATATATATATATATATATATATAAACTACTCTTATTTCTATATTTTCACATTTACAACCACACCCAATCCTTATTAAGAATGATATAGCCAAATCAAACTAAATACCAACCTGCAAGCCATTGCTTTATCAATAACAATACACAAAACCATCACGATATGTTCAATACCCGCCAAGTGACCACCTCACAGAAATAGAACTGAGCACCTGCATACAACTCCCAAAACTCCTTATTCTTATGGGAGATTTCAACATTTGCATCATGCAATAGAACAGATAAAATAGGTAAAACAATAGAAAATTCTTTAAATTATCGGCCAATCGCACTTACTAGCTGTCTTTGCAAAAACTCTCGTGCAGATAATTAAAAAAATACTAAGAATTTTCCTTGAAGTTAATAACAATTATAAACTTCCAGTGCGGTTTTAGAAAGAACAGAAGTGCAATAGACCAGTTGTTTCGTCTGAAATCTTCTATTAGAAATACTTTTATTAAAAAGGAGCACTTGACAGTAGTGTTCTTTGATAAAGAAAAAGCCTGTGATACCAAATGGAAACACAGCATCATACAAGTTCTAAACAGTATGTGTCTGAAAGAAAGACTGTCAGTCTTTATTAATAGCTTTCTAGTATAGTGTGTTTTTATGCCCGATTTGGCACTACTCTTTCTGCTATATATGACAAGGAAATGGGTTTACCATTAAAACAAACGATATCGTTAAATGCCTAAATCCAGGAATTGGCTGAACATTGTATTTCGAAGATTTTTTGATCTGCTTTATATCAAAAAATATCCATTCAATCCAGAGCCAACTTCAACAATGTCTAAATAATGTTAGTAAATAGACTATAGAAAATGGATTCATATTCTCAAAAAATCAGTTTGTACATTTCTGTCAACACCGATAGCTACACCAAAATCCTTATTTAAAACTTGATCGTTCTGATATTCATATAATGGACCAATACAAACTCTTGTGCATTATCTTTTCCAGAAGGTTATCCTTTATACCTTATATATATCCGAGCCAAATTTAATAAAGCAATACAAATATTTAGAATAGTTACCCACCTAGAATGCGGAGTTGATAGACTCTATGGAAATTATATCGATCACTAGACATGTTCAAAATGGACTATGGGTGTTACATTTATGGTGCTGCAAGGAATTCATATCTAAAGGAGCTTGATACAATTCATCATCATGGACTACAACTCGTCGTAAGAGATGTTAGAATATCACAGAACCACAATATAAAATACAGTCAAAGATGAAATTATTTGTACACCAATCAATTTTGAATATTTTTATCCATTTCTCAGAATCTAACGCCAGTATGATGCCTGTTTTTTATATATTAAAAAGCACACACAAAAAAAAGAAGATAAAACTCAGTTTTCAGAACAATAGGTTAAATACAACAGATTTGACAAGCGAATTATGCAAAATAGGAAAATACAAAATTATTCATTTATACAATTATCGTTTTAAATCAATTGATTCGTGTAAGTATAAGTAATTTACATAACTATTTGAAGCCTTCTAGACTATTTATTCAGTGGAATATTTGTGATAATTCCAGCAAAGAACATCACGTGAGGGGCAACTAAGTGCCCGGCTTGGCTTGTCGGCGGGTGAGTTTGGTCTTGAGCGCCAGCGGTGGATTACCTCAGCAAGCCTGAGTTTTCGCTTACCTGGCAACTGGTTCGGAATAGACTATTTCACAATGACAGGGCCTTCATGTAGGGCTTGGCGGATTTACCAGACTGTGAACGATGTGACCTTGGCTTAGAGGGAACGGCTTCGCACTCCTTCTATCATTGTTCTTGGATGCGCCCCCTATGGGACTATGTCGGCGAGTTGACGGCTCGTATCGCTCCCGACAAGCTCGGGCTCATTGATCGCGCATACGCGTGTGACATTCACGTATTCTGGGGTGAAACGGATGGTGTTTCTGACGCTGCTAGCCACGACTCGAATGGTGATTTGGAGGACGTAAACAGAGGAAATCTTGCAATGTGAACGCGATTCTCATCAGGATCTAATCCGATCCTTTGGGTATCAGCTCAGGGTGAAGATTAGAATTGATAGAAAGCGTTTGGTACCGATAGATTTCAGCGAAAGGTGGGTGAGTGAAGTGAGCCTGATTCACGTGAACGGGGCTAGCCTTGATTTTCTTTTTTAGGTCCACCTAAGTCACATCGAAGTGGTTTCTTGTGGATCCCTCCCCTGGCTAAGATAGAGCCTTTTTTTGTGTACATAGTTAATGTAAGTAAGTGTCGTTTCTGACCTGTTCCAGGTTTCTACTTTGGTTATGATCCAAGTCGAAATTCCCAAACTCCCCAGTTTGTTTTTGGCCTCCTTTTTCAGTTTCGGCTGGGTCTGATTTCTTCTTTCCCAATGACCGTATTTATTTCTTCCTTAGCGAGAGAGTTTCTTGATTTTGTATGAATCAAGATACAGCAGCCTATCTCATTTTTTAAGGGTGGAACGGGAACTACTAGCATCCATTATCTTTAATTTGTATATTTTGTTATATTTTAGTTTGTTTTCAGGTTCATCCACTCCTCCTCATTGTTTATTATCAACAAAATTTCATACGCAGAAATTTTTATGTCATATTGTGTTTTAGTAGGTTTACTGTGTATGTGGTAGTGTGGTACATGTAGAATTGAATGACGATGGACGAGTTTTTGTGAAGGATGTGCATATTGTAATGAATGAATGGGTTGTAAATTGGATAAGCTAGGTATAGAATAGTTAGTGTCGACCAGCCTCAACCCATTCCCCCTTTTAAACTTTGTACCCAATTGCTTTTTAGGCACGTGGTGCATAGTGTCATCACTGTTATTCTTACGTTAACAACACAATGGGGAAACAAAGGAGATTAGTTGATTTTATTAAATTCAAAAGTAAAATAGTTACAGCACCTTTTCAAAGCGGTTATAGTCTCAGTACAGTCCATTATTCTTAGCGTTGACTTGAGACAGAGAATTAAAATTCAAAAAGTCGGAAAATAGTTACAGCACCTTTTCAAAGCAATGGGGAAACAAAGGAGATTAGCGTTGACTTGAGACAGAGAATTATTAAATTCCAAAAGTCGGAAAATAGTTACAGCACCTTTTCAAAGCGGTTAGCTATGTCTAGATCTACAGTACAGTCCATTATAAAGAAGTTTAAACAGTTTGGTACGACGACAGAGAATTTGCCTGGGCATGGAAGGAAACCCAAATTGTCACTGAGAACTGCAAGAAAACTGTCGCGAGGTTAATATAATCCCAACACTTGTTTTGAAAGACATTGCCAAAAGTTTGTATACGATGGGTATCAGCGTAAGTACTCGCACAATACTGAACTTATTTAAACAACGTTGTGTAAATAGAAATGCGTTGTATGGAAACCGACCACGACGAACCCCTCTTCACAAACAATGTCACATTGTTGCTCGGTTTAATTTTGACAAAACATTCTTGGACAAAGAAAATTGCTTTTGGGAACAAGTACTATGGAGTGATGAAACAAAACGTGAGCTTTTTGGACATAATGATGTACAGAAGATTTGGCGAAAGAAAGGTGAGGCTTTCCTCCCAAAGAACACAGTGGCAACATTAAAACATGTAGGCGGCTCGATGATGCTTTGGGGTTGTTTTAGCTTAAGGGGCACTGGACAATTATTTGCAATAATAGAAATAATGGAATCTGCAGACTATATAAAAATTCTGGATGAAAATATACATTTATCAGCGCAAGATCTTCACCTAAATCGGCGATTTACTTCCCAGCAAAATAATGATCCCAAACATACGTCTAAATGTGACTGCGTGGTTTCAGAAAAAAGATTACAGTTCTGGCATAGCCTTCAATAAATCCTGACTTGAATCCTATTGAAAATCTATGGCAAGAATTGAAAGTTCGAATAAATCGTCGGTCATAAAAAAAAATCAGGAATTAGAACGTGTAACCATTGAGGAATGGAAGAAAATCCCAGAAAAGACTTGTTCAAATCTCATCAAAAACTTTAGAAAACGATTGCAGCAAGTTATAAAGATGAGATGCCATGCTATTTCCTCAGATGTATATCGATCTGGGTAACCTACAGGTTATTATGAACTGAATCCAACAAAACAGTTTTATTAAACATGTTCCTGTTGAATGAAGTGAACATATTGAACAAAGAAGAACACTGTAAAGTTAGACGTCTGAAAGAATCAGTGCATAACCTACTAAGAGGACCGCCTTAGTAAGTCTAGCATAGAAATAAATACAACATGGAAGCCGTTAATAAAGAAAGACAAAAGACAAAAGACAACAGCATTGGCAACCTAATCATCAGTCAGGTAGTAAGTTTAAGGCTCTAAGTTTACTACAGCAAATTGTCCTACGGGCTTAGCGGATAAAAGCGTTGGTTTGTGAATTTAGTGACATAGTAGTTGTGAGTTCAATCCCGGGGTCGGGCAGTGTGTATGTTTATTTGCACTCAGTAATGCCAGGCGAGCAATAACTGAACCTTACCAAATAAAATAAATAACAAGACTACATGAGTAGAAGAACGAGAACAGTTTACCACCGTAGAGTAAATAAGTGATTCTGTTCAGAATTCCCTGTAGGTTGCACAAATTGATATATACCTAAGGAAGGCCAGAGAGTACAACGGCCAGAACATTGTGATAACAACAACAAAGATGAGGACAACAGTTCGAATATAAATAGTGTAAATAAGTGGTAATAGTTATGTAATTACCACACAAGCAATAAAATTAAACACATTCTAGGAAAATGGCATTATTGTGGCGGGAGGCAATATCACCCCGAAATAATAATAATGATAGTAAAGGAGAATATACTGGAAAACAGGGGGAAAAAGAGGCGTTTTCAAAAGAACCAAGTTGTTAAAAATGCTGTAAAGACTTAGAAATGTAAATGTTACAGATTTTATTTAGAAAACAAAATACAATCTTTTTTTCTCTTTAAGCGTACAAAAGATATCAGATATCAGTTTCAAATTTATTGATTTTGGTAATGTTTGCATTTGATTGTAATCCAACTATCGACAGTCGTTTATCATTTTTATACACGAGGTTTTATTTCGACTTGTCAGTGGAGGAAAAATGGCTGGTTATATTGAATGCCTCGAAAACCAAACTAGTTATATTCCGTCACCGCCTATCAGAATCCTGAACTACCGCTAGTCACGATGAACGGATGTCCCTTCGAGGAGACATCGTGCCTTGAGAGACGATTGGGCCTTTAATTTACCCGACCTCAAGTGGCACTCGTACATACGATCCACCCTTAAAGATGCAGGTAAAATGCCAGATCAGTCCGAAAATGGAGTACTGCTGCCCTATATATGCAGGAGCTGTCCAGTCCTCACTTTCCAGTTTCGGTAGAAATCAAAAGCGTCTCCGAACAGCTTCTTCCCTCGAACAACTGCTCTGCGGAACCAACCCCTAAGAAGATGTTTCTCCGATCTTGACTTGCTCATGTCTAAGGTTAACCGTTATCTTCCACACCTATCCGCAAAACTGTCTCTTACTGTAACCCTCTATCTCGAGTGGCCCCCGGGCCTTGTACAGGCTGAACCCCACTGTAAAAAAAGAAAAGAAAACTTACAGACAGTAAAAATACGCTGTCAACAAAGGGAAAAAGACTAAAAGAAATTAAGCAAAAAAAAAAAAAAAAAATCATATATTTTTGGTTTGCAAGCGATAGTGAGGAAAATGGGTGTAACACAGAGGATATGTTTTCATTATTTACATTGTTCGGACTATCATCCTCATTTTTGTTGCCATATTTATCACAACGTTTCGGCCGTTGTACGCTCCGGCCTTCTTCAGATGGTTGGAATGTCGAACTGAACCCTTTATTTCGCTCGCTGGGGTAGACTGTTCTAGTTCCACGTACCATGTCTAATAGATGTCAGATATCTCCTGTTTATTCTCCTCTCCAAGTTCTCCACTGCCTTGTTCTCTCCAAGTTCTCCATCTCCTCAAGGACACAGCACAGTGGATAAAGGCGTTAGTTAGATCAGGTGACAGGACCCAAAGAGTTCAGTACCTAGTTAAGGATGATAGTCCGAACAATGTAAATAGTGTACATAATACTTATTATATATATATATATATATATATATATATATATATATATATTAAAAGACATTTTATGTTTAACGTTCCTTTTTTTTTATAGATACAAGTATTTAAGTAAATGTTTATTTATAATAAACAGTATTAAATAACATTTACCGGCCTGAATGTCCGAGAAATTTTCATAGAAAATATTCGTTCTTTGACAGGATTCGAACCTGCATCCTATACGGAACCGTCATTTATGCTGACGTGCCTTACCGATAGCCATTGACATTCAGGCCGGTAAATGTTATTTAATACTGTTTATTATAAACAGAGCATTTACTTAAATACTTGTATCTATAAAAAAAAAAGAACGTTAAACATAAAAATGTCTTTAATAAATAAATTGTCGGACTTTGTCCATTTCTTAATATATATATATATGTCTATCAGAGAGAGAGAGATTGAAGCTTAAGAAATATTTTGATCATGAAAAGAAAACGCTATATTTAAAAAAGAAACCTGTTCCCGGTTTAAGGCTTTGAAATTTATGATAAGTCTGTTTTCAGATTATAATTTTAAGAAATGCAGTGCCGGTTTTTTCCCTACAACTTGATGTAAATAGAAATACATGTTAAAACGAACTTTATATGTTTTTATTCATATTGCATAAAGGTGCAAAAAAAAAAAAAAAAAAGGAAAAAAAAAAGGGAAATTTTACTTTAAAGTAAATAAAGATAGATACTGATTTTATAAGCGTAGCTTAGATATGCCAAAAGGCCTAACGTATTGTATACCCAGTGAGGATCGAACTCACTCTCCAGACATAACTGTTTTAGCGAGACAAGCTAACTAGCCATTATCCTTACTTAAGTGAAGCTAGATATGGAAAAATATTTATTTATTTTTTAAGTATTGGATACCTAAGAAATGTTTATCTTGAAAATTATGTGATTAGAATATGGGTCCAGGGAAGCAATTAAGAATAAATTAATAAAAATAAAAAATAAATGGTCAAATTTTCCGAGGGTATATTATTGCCATCGGGGGAAACAACTCTTAAAACGCGTGACATTTTAATATCATTTCCGGTCATCCATATATTTGGGAAAAAACTTTTTTATGCACACTCAGAAACAATGGTAAATTCTGTTTTAAAATACAGGTCGCAGATTGTAATAATCTTTCAAATGTATGATCTGTAAAGATAGATCTACTTAATAACAGTATTACATAACTTTGTTCAAGTGAGTAACTCAGTAAATTTTGAATTTTCTTAATCAATCAGAAGTCATTTAATCACAACAAGGGAGATCGTTTTTTTACTTAACTAAAAAAAGTAACAAAATAAACAGTTTTTAGTTTTTGCTGATTCTGTCTCATTTGTTGATAAAAAAAAAATATGGGAGTTTATGAAAATATTGGAAACAGGGCTTTATTTCAAGTCCGGCAGGTTTGTCACTAACTAAAAATGTAAACAAATTTTTTTTCTTTTCCTTTTTTTTTTTTTTTTTAAAAGTTTTACTTTTATAAAACAAATTTTAAGTGAAAAGGAATTTGAATTTGATACTTTCATTCGAGTTGCTAAAATCATTTAAATGCTTCAGCTTCCCTATGGCATTTCTTGTTTTAACAGTGTAACAATTTGTTACATAACAATAACATATTTTTACTTATATAATCAAGATAGTATCGTATGAACGGAAATTATGGAATATGCAGTTGTTAAGTTAATGTATATAAAAAAAGATTTTATAAAAATATTCAAATAAGAACGGTTATTCATCATATTCATACCAAGTAATTAATAAAAAAATATTAAAATATAAGTATATCTTTGTTGGCATACTACTTTAACATAATAATAAATCTAAAAAATTTGGCACATGACAACAGACAACATCAACAATCCCTGTTGTAGTTGGATCCCTCGGAATGGTTAGAAAAGATTAATTGAAGATATTCCTGGAAGCCCATGACTTAAAGAAATACAAAAAATTGTTCACACTAGTACAGCCCACACATTATTATCATGTGTAGTCTCATTACATAACACTAATACAATTTAAGTAGTTGACACTTGGATTGTAATATTTTCATCGTTGCTTAAAATTTCGAGCATTTAAAATCTGTGTGACTCCTAATAAAATAGTCTTTCAAATAATATCTAACTTTTACAAAAGTTTGATTAAGTCAGTTTTTAAAATTTAATGTTGTTTTGAGGGTGAATTAAGTGACGAATTCTTTGTACACAACAGCATACACAATAACACTCAAGCAAGAATAAAAAAGAACCGATGCTTTGAAGTTTGGAGATACTGAAAAAAAAAAACAACTGCAAAAAGATGAAAAATTTGTTTTAATGACGTTTCTTAATTTTAAAATTACTTTTCAACGAACAAAATATAATTTTCAGAAAATAAGAAAATTTAAAAAAATAATAAATAAAGTGGATAAATTTGAAAATTAATTTTATGCTATTTTTGCCTGAAAAGACATCTTATTACTTTGCTGAACCTTAAAATTAAAATTAAATACAATAGAATTATAAAAAATAATGAAAATGATCAAATTAAAAAAATACGAGAAAATTTCGAAATCGGAACATAAATTTCGCTTCGAGAAAAAAAATTAATTAAAAAAATGTAAAACACGAAATAATTTTAATTTAAGTTAAATATCGAATTTGCAATTTTAAACTACCCGTATGGAAGCAGATTTAAATAAGTTTTTAATTCAACTTGAATTGAATAAATTTGGATTGAAAACTAAAACAAAAATTTGAAGTGAGAATTATATTTCTTTTTTATCTTTTATAAAAATAAAAGCTCTGTAGTATAAATTAAATTTTCTTAAATAATAAAAATCATTTTTATTATTTAAGAAAATTTAATTTAAAAAAAAATGTCTCTAGACCAGTTGCAGGAGACTCATGACCCCGAGTAATGACCCCAGTCCCTTGGCCTTACCGAAGGAAAGGTACTGCTTGAGCTTGAGGGATACCCCACGCCTGGGGCTTGAGTTAAACTACTCCGAGAGAAAGGCTGAATTTACGAGGTTGTTGTGGTGTGCGTCAACTTCCACATTAAAAACAACCTCTTAGAAAAGCGTATAAAAAATTAAATTCCTTCAATGAGGGAAATTGACAATTTTCAATCACCTCCTTTCTAGTTTGAATTTTTAAAATTTTTCTCTAGTTTAGTATTTTTTTTATAATACGTTTCAAATACAACAAAGACCTTTTTAGTTTTAGAGCAGAAAAGAAAAAAATAAACAACAAAAAACAAAAAAAGGGAGAGAGTAATTAATTAATGAAGTTTTTTAAATGAAAGTAAAAGTCAACTTTAAAAAAAATAAACACGGTTTTAGTTTGAGTTTTCTTTTTCCCGTAACAATCGAACGAAGTTATTTTGACTGGCAATAAAGTACAAGAAAATCAAATACGTTTTTGCAATATTAACCAACAGAATTGTAGACTCAAACTATACTTACATATAGAGAAGAATTAGGAATATGCATACAATAACATAATTTGGGAATACGAAGTTGTTGGTGTTACTGTTATTGGTCATTATTGACTCCATGTTTCTTGATGCTTAACTTTTTGTAGTACTTACTACCTCTACTACAACAACTGACCTATTTTTGTGTGTGTGTGTTTCTGTGCACTCTTTTTTTCAACTTTTTAATCGGTATGTTTTATTCTTTTTTATGCTGATGTTTTTGTCTGTGCATGTGTTGTTAACTAAGAAGTGTATGTAGTTTTCTAGTATTTTTTAAAAACTCTTTTTCTCGATGCGTCCCAGTCCCAGAGTGTATATTCAGTTCCCAGGCAATTTTGAATGTTGTTTTCTAAAGTTAGAAGACTGGCACAGTAGAATCTGTTACATAATGCTTTAGTTGATTTGAGATAGATCTGTCAAATGAACATTACACATAATTATTTTTTCAATTTTAAAAATGTTTCACTATTTATTTATTTTTTATTAATGTATTGTGCACCTGGGAGTTAAATAATGACTTAAATTTAGTATTTTTAAATGGTATTTTTTATTTGTTATTTTTTTGCCAGTGCTGACTTTCTCGGGAGCAGATTATGAGACTAGTTGACTTATGGGGCGCAGAAAGTGTTTGGTTCTTGTGGCTAAAACTCGTATAAGATCGTGGCAGCGATTACTAATTATTCCGGGTACTGTTCGGAATAAAGCAATCTTAATCCAACGTACAACGCAATGATTAAGCAAGTCATCAAGTGAATTTAAAATGAACAAGAAGATAAAGATTTCTTCATCAACAAATAACAATTTATTTGGATATTTTATACATCGTATGGTGAATAAGACCCTTGGGAAGAAGAGTAAGTCCACATATACACATTTAAAAGGGAAAAGATAACATACACACATTTAGGTGTGTTTAAAACCATGAAAATGCTAAAGTACAAAGACAGACGTTGAGGTGTGTTTAATAAAACCCCTTGAAAGGGGAAAAGTTCATATCTTGAATTCATTGTTAAATCTGTATGATCAGTTTACCCGGATTAAAAGTGAAAAATTAAAATCTGAGTCTCATGCCCACAATACAACATAAGAAGAGGGTTACCGCTGGAGGCCATTTGTGTGTGTTGGAGTGGAAAACAACGGTTTAACCCTGCCTTGAATAGGTTAAGAAGATTGTAGTGATCAGGAAAACACCCAGTTGGGAGTCGGTTCCACAGGGCAATGTTTCGCAGGAATACGCTGTTCGATGGGATACAGAGGGAATGTGGGTGGTTCGCTATGTAAATAGCATGACGTGTTCTTCCTGTGAAGGTTTGCCTCGGCGGGACAAAGAAGTGTAGTTCGTCCGAGTACTTTCCGTGGAAGTAGTGGTAGAAGAGTGAGAGGCTTCCCACGTCCCGCCTGTGGGAGAGAGATTGAAGCGTGGAGAATAGTTCATCATCCACAAGGGCTCGAAGACGCTTTTGAACTCAAGGCTGTAGAGTGTGGTCTGCACAGATTCCGCCCAAATATGGAAACAGTACTCGATTTTAGGCCTGATCTGGCTCTTTTGACAGAATTAAACTTGGGAGCCATCAACAAATATCTTAAAAGAAACTCTTTTATTCACTGCTTTTGACAGATTTACCCTAAGTCCTTGAAAATAGAGTATTGACTCATTCTGTAATATGTACATTTGTTCTGACCAGTACTTTTACTCATAATTTTGCTACTTTTGTAAATAATATTTTAATCATAAAACTAAGAACAAATTCTTACATTAATGAGAACAAACAAGTTCCAATTTACACTATTTACATTGTTCGGACTTTTGTCCGCATTTTTATTGTTATATTCACAACGTTTCTGTCGTTGTACGTCCCGGCTTTCTTCGGGTGATATACGCTGGAATTTCCAACTGAACCCAGAATAGTCAATATGTTTTTGAAGATTGGTTCGATGACGTTTGTTTAAAAATTTGGATTTTCTTTGATTAGAGCTGTCTTCTGCTGCTTTTATTCTCACTTGAATCTAGCTAAATCTCTTGTTGGTTTTAGACATCATATCTAATCTGACTAATATGGAACACTGGATAAGTCAATATGGCTATTTTCAGCAGTAGTTAATGAAGAAGACTCCATCCTTAAATTGGGTAAAGTTTCTATCACGCTTTCTATCAAGCTTTAAGAATGTAGATTGCGTAATTTACATGACCTATTTAAAATTTTAAAAGAAACACGTTTTTCTTATCTTGCTATTAAAAAATATCACCAAGTCATTTGCTTTCTACTATGTCTGCACGTTGGCTATTAAAACATCCAGGACACACTGAATATTTCACTTCCATTTCTCAAGAAGATAAGTTTTCGCGACGTTTCCACGAGACACCGCCTTAGTTGAATATATAGAAGATTATATTTAAAGATTGATTTGTCTACATTCACTGCAAACACTGTAGCTACATATTTTGTTAATAATTTAAGCGAACAAAGAACAAAATATTTGTATTAGTCATGTGCATTGGTCATAATAACTTTTTAAAATTTTGTCGTAATTTGAATCTAATACAAATAGTCACTGTTAAGTAAATGTGTACAAACATTAATTAAGCCATTGCATGTACGCTCAACGGTTAATATTTAATACACAACAATGGAGATGAGGATTTATTTACGTTTTTACTTTGGATGATATACAAAAATGATTAGAGAGTTCATCTCGGGATTCTACCACATCAAAAATGGTATTGTATCCTTGTTGTAGAGAAAGATTACGCCAGAAAATATATACACTATTTAGTAAAATTAGAAGCTTTCATTGCGTAGTGGCTTCGACTGCTGCTGCTAATATGGGACTTTTCGGCGCCCCCTTTTCAGTCGTAGGTATCGGGCTTTAGTGGATAGATGCCTTTGGTAAGTTCTCGGACAAAATGAGTGAAGACAGGTTTCGGTTGAATTGATGGCAGTAATATATATAATGTTGAAGTGGTTCGAAAATGAAATGTTGGTTGAATCTTTACTGATTGGCCAGAAAATAATTTTATGAATTTTCAGTTTCTCTTTTTTATTTCTTGTTTTTTCTCAGAAGTGGATGCATAGAGACAGTCTAAAATAAGCCAGTTCGTATCATCTGAACGGTAGCTGTTGAAGTGAGCACTTCAATTTTCTAATTGAAGAGTGGGAGTTGCGACATTTTACAACAAGCGTCCTGTATAAATGACTTGTCTTTTCCCTTGATTTCCCTCAATTCTTTTGCTATTCTCTACAAATTATTTAAAATTTTCATCATTTGAATGTGATAAACGTTTTTCAGAGCATCATTTCGCCTAACATATCCTTACACATCTTTCGTGTTGACAAACTGCGTTAGTTTGAATTGTTGCTAGAGTGCTAGCACAAAATCCTTTTAAAAAATGGGAAACTTTTGTCTCTCAATTGGTTTTGTGTAAACTGTTGCTTCTGTCAGTTTTGACTATAACATTGATTTTTTCATGTTAAAGAAAAACAATTTTATTTGAGAAAATTCTTTACAACTACATATTTTTATAAATTTGGCAATTTCTGTAATAAATTTAAAATAATCTAATGTAAATCTAAAATAGAAAATTCTTCTTCGTTATGTGTAAAAGAAATTTCAGCAGTCATTTCCTGATTCTGATTAGAAGTATTTTTTCTGTTGCCATTTTTCTCAAGACTTCTTTGTTGCATACTCGCACTGTCAATGGAATTCTCAATATCTTTCTGCAGAACCATATTTCTACTGCTTGTAATTTTTTCCTCGTCCTCACGGGGAAATTATCCAGAATTCATTACCATATAAGAGGATGGATAACACATAGCAATCCAGCCCTTTCCTTTCCTTTGTTTCTATCGAAATCTTCCCGTTTCTCAGCACCTTGTTTAGCTTTTAGAATGCTTCTTTTGCTAGACCAATGCATTTACAGATCAGGCTGTCACACTTTCCATCATCTGTTAAAACACTTACTAAATATTTAAACTTTTGCACCTACCTGATGTTTATATCTCCAATTTGTAAGTCGCGTTACAAATTGGACTGTTTCTCATGCTGATGACCAGATTTTCTCTTTTCTTCTTGTTGCTGGTTAATCCTTTACCCCGCTTTCTTATACAACATTGTCTAAAAGGTCCTGTAGTTTTCTCTCCGAGTCTGTCATCAACAAGGTGCCATCTGCGTATCATATATTGTTAAGAGTACTTCCATCGATAATAAATCCTGATATCATCTCTAGTTCCCTTTGGATAGCGTTGCTGTAGAGAATGAATAAATCTGGAGAGAAGATTCATACTTGTCTCACACCACATTCTCTTATTGTGTAACTACTCCATTGAGTTTCTATCCCTGCGCAGGTAGTTTGCTCCCAGTGTAATTTATGGGCTATTCTGACATCTTTTCCAAATAGATTGAGTTTTCCTAGTAGTTCAAATAGATCCTTATGCTGCACCTCGATAAATGCTTTTATGTAATCTATAAAACATAAGTGCACATTCTTCTACATGTGTATTGAAAAATAAAAGAAGATTTTTAAATTAACCATACAGCTTTAAATTTGCGAATGGCCTTCATATCGTGCCTTCTTTAACTTTTCAGTCAATTCACGTCATTTTTAGTCTTTTTTGGCGGGAAGTGTTCGAACAGTACACGTTGTTATTAATTACTAGATATTCAGTTTAGCTAACTAATATTTAGTTTAGTTAATTATACTATATAATCATTAATTAAAAATATAACTCATATACTAATATTATGCATTTACTCAGTGTGAGACATATATATATATTTTGAAAAAATACAGGTGTGACTAATTGTGTGACTATTTGCAATTATCCTTGTGAAATGCATAAATCCAACCGCTTGCTATTGTGTTTCGAGGCTAAGATTATAACGAAAAAAGGGTGAGCAATACGTAGACAATCTACTTTCTCACCCATCTACTTGCTCACCAGTAATAATAAAATGGTTACCATATCTTTTCTTTTTACCATGTCACCCCAACCATGGCAATAATGCCAGTAAGAGGGGTTACTGAGTGCGAAAGAATATGAAAAAACAAACCAAACCAAAAAAGCAATATCAATGAGAGAGAACAATAAAATAATAGGAATTAAGTATAAAATAAGGTTTGACATTTCATTAAAATTTTTGAAGATCAAAGTTGACTGGAAGCAAGAAGCAAAAAGTTCCACAAGCGAAAAGTGCGAGAAAATAGATTGTTAACATAGAACTTACGCTTACATCCAGAAGCCATTTCAACTGTAAAATGACGAGACCTTGTCGCCAATCTAGTACTACACTTAAATTCATAAATTCTAGGTACCAAAGAGGAGAGTTCATCAGAACAATTACCATGAAAATATTTATAGAAAAGGCAAAGGGAAGCTACGTTACGGCGATGGGGAAGTAACTGAAGCTGAATTACCAGGTCAAGATCAATAACATTGCAGATTCTTCTTTGGATTTTAAAGAATCTCTAAATATATAGCAGGAACACCAGACCAAATGTGGTAGTAATATTCAAAGCATGGACGAATGATAGGCTTTCAAATATGTAAGCTAGATTCTGGCAGGAAAATTGTCTAGTCGGATATGCAATAATCTTCTGTTATTATTGCGATAACGTTTTTCGTGTTTTCTGGTACAATACATTACAAATTAAAATACTATAAATGTTTAGTTTCGTTAAATGCATACGGCTTCTTCCACATAGCCTGTTAGTACAGCAAAGGAAGTTATCGACACAGAGTATTAAATAGTCAGCTACACGAGTATCGCTCTGTTTTGTAACTTGATGACCAAATTCAACAAACCGGTATTACGATCAACCCGGCGACCTTGTTTTCACATCCAATCACTGGGAACTCCGTCACCAGACTGAAATGCAACACCTACAATGTCTGGTAATATCTTGCAATATGTATAAATATATTGACTTCTAGAACATTGGTGAAAGCCGAATACAGGAGTAAAAAAAATATATATATATATGTATGTATGCATAGAGAAAGAGAGAGAGAAAGAGAGAGGGAGAGGGACAGAGAGAGAGAGAGAGGAACAGAGAGAGAGAGAGAGAAGAAGAAGAAGAAGAAGAACTGAGGAACCAAAACAGGTCTTTTTGGTCGGAAGTGAGATTACATGGAATGAGTGACACACTTTGGCCTCACAGAAGCAGTCTAAGAATCGGATTTCTAGATATCTGACAGGAAGTGAAACGCTTTTCCATTGGTTAAGTTTTGACAATGAATGAAAGTGCTCGAATATCTCTCTTCACATAGAAGAAGGAACTAAAGGTCGAGGATGACCTGTACTGGTGTCACATAATAATTGCTTACTGCTAAAGTGCACTGGACGTGGCTCAATCCGTAATGATATATATTCAACAAAGCGTACAATAAAGAATATATACGAAAAAGAAGCATGCAATGAGTCAGACGAGAGTAGTCTCTCTTTGATTATAAAAGTTTATCAATGTTCTCTGAAAAGGAAATGAAAGAGTTATTAGTCTGTTATATATGTTTTAGACAGTTCTGCCGTGCAAGAGGAAAATTATGTAAGTGTGATAGAATACGTAATTTGAGAGTGAGTGGATTCCAGTAGCAGTCGAAGTCTCACTGGTGTTGGTCCTCTTTTGTTCTGTTTATGTAGGTAGTCATCGAATTAGGAATCTGCGCGGGAAAACTCATTTTCCACATGTAGAGAATTTGATTGGTTGATACTGACCAATCAGTGCCTGAGTTTTGGGGAGACTTCTGGGAGACAATTTTCCCAAAAGTGCACAAAATTTACTATATGAAAATATAGGGATTTTAAAATTGTCGCTTCAGATAGCAGCGTTGTTTTCTGCCCAATGAATGAATGCTGTTAAAGATTTGAATTTGTAAGGGCGTATGTGTTTGTGTGCGATGATGATGATCGCTATAGAGGTACACGCATTAATTATATAAACTAATGTCAGTTTTTCTCAGATGGAAAATATTAAAATATTCAAACACACACCACACGCCACACACGCTTGCTTGTAGGTGTGTAATAAAGGTATTAAAAAACAAAACAAAAGATGACGGTAACCAGTTCATAGCTTTTATTCAAAGATCGTTGAATCACATTAGTAATCGTTTAAGGCATAAGGAAAATTTAATGTCTACAAAAGTACCTCTTCATGCAAATCTCTATTATAAAAGAAGAGTTGATTCGCTGTCCGACGAACAATGTGCATGTGTGCATGTGACTGCGCATGCGCCTATGTATATCTGTGTTGTGCGACTTGTAATCTTCCTGTCGACGGAAGAAGACAAGAAACATGGCAAAAGAGACAGACTAAAACTATATATACACATTTTTAGATTCAATAAATATAACAGGTTCGGTACCTGTCGGTTTACTGATGGCAAAATGATCAAATTTCCTGTCTAAATTGGTTGTCCATTTAAAAGACTACATATATTAGAAAATATATAAAGTTTAAATACAGAAGGCGTCATAAAAATGACTTCAAACAACTGCACATTACATACATATGCATACATTTTTTTTAAATAAAACATTGGAATAATACGTTTTCTTCCCAGTCTTCAAAGTCTATACTGGTCTAAATAATAAAATCATAAATTTGGAGACATGAGTATAGAAAAAAAAATCAATTTTTAAAGCCTAAAAATCAGGGTAGATGATTTTATTGAACTTTTCGGATTCAATATCAGTATTAAACAAAAATAATTTGTAAGTATTTTTAATATAATTTTATAGAAATTTAGGTCTGTCATAAATTAAAATACACATGAACACAAGCTAACATAATTACGCATACAATTTGAATGAAATTGATATTGAAATAATGAAATTGGATATCTGTGTCACAAGCGCTAATTTCATTTTGTGTCTGGCAGTAACCCCTGGTTAACAGGAAAAGAGTATAAGCTGTAATGTGCAGTTGTTGGAAGTCATTTTTACGACATCTTCTGTATTTAAACTTGCTATATTTTCTAATAAATGTAGTTTTTAAATGGACAAGCAGTTTAGATATGAAATTTGATTATTTTGCCATCAGTGAATCGACAGGTATCGAACTAGTATTAATAACCTGTTTATATTTATTGAATCTAAAAATGTGTATAAATTGTTTTACTCTTTCCCAGTTCATACTTTTACCATGTTTCTTGTCTCCCCTCGTCGACAGGTGTGAAGATTACACAAGAACAGTTTCCTCGGTGCTGATAGTTTGTACGTAAAACAAAGTTGCTATGCAACAACAAAAACAAACAATAAAGCTTCTTGACGGTGTGCTACGTGTTCATGAAAAATACATACATGGAAGATTAAAGGTAATTATCAATACAACTGGCTTAATAAGAATGAAATGAACTTGCTGCTGTTATTTTAAACAACTTCTCTTTACACTTTAATGCGTATAGTTGGTAATTTGTCAATTGTTCGTGTCAGATTTGTTGTTTAATATGTGGCAATATTTGTTATTCATCTGAGAAAGGAACTGTGATATCTATTCATTTTTTGTTTTGTATTTTTATTCGCAGAATCCCGAAATGCAACTTAAACATATTAAAAGGCAATTAGGAATGTTCTTGTGTAATATTTTAATTGATTTATATGTTCTCATTTAATCAAATACTATCTTAGCTTAAAAAAGTTAAGATACTATTTTATTAAATGAAAACATATAAATCAATTAAAATATTTCATATATATTGTTAATGTTCGTCCAGTAGTTGAATCACTCCTTCATGTCCTTGTTGTTAAGACAAAGTTCAAAGTTCTATTCTCCAACACTTTGTATTCTGGAAAAAGTAGACCCTTTCCTTCAAGAAAAAAAGAAAACTTATCGACTATAAATTGTATAATTAATAAGCAGTGATTATTAAATTTTATATTTAGATATTTTACCCTATAATTGAGTAAAAGAGATTTTAAGTCAGACTTCATTTCTCTGCCACTGCCTGTCTGTTAATTTGTTTGTTTTGAACTTACACACACACACACACACACACACACACACACACACACACACACATATATATATATATATATATATATATATATATATATATATATATATATATATATATATCCGTGGGTATTATCATTAAAAAACATAGCCACTTTTTAAAACTGTTACTTTCTAATTCTAAATATACATTGATTCAGTGAATGAGAAGCTAATTAAAGAGTAAAAAGATATGTCAATTATTGAAGAAGTTATGCAAATTTCGTCTCAGTATCCAGATTTCATTCATTGGATAAATCGGAAATAAATGTTTATAAAAATTTTCCAACAGATTTAATAATGAGAATTTCAAGAATATTTTATTTCCTCCTAATTTGTTGAAAAATGTACCACATTTTCGATGTAATGGACATTTACAATACTATTGCTGCAGGAGTGTCATACCAGCCTCCGTCTGCGAGAATTTTTTACGGATGATTCCATCGAGATATGTACTACTTGCAATGTATCATTTCAATGGTTGCACAACGAACAAAACAGGTGCATTTTTAGTATGGCTTTTCTAATTTACTCTTTCTAATCTATAAATAAATCAATAAATGCAAAAAAAAAAAAACATCTTCGGTAAGATTTACAATAAGGCAAAAATTAAGAAAAACTATTTTTTTTACTGAATTACATTAAATCTCTAGTGAGCTTGTCAAAATCATTAAAAATCTACAATTCATCAGGTATCCTTATTATTTTTTTCATATTTTAAAACATTATAAAACTGCATTTCTTTTCACGAGAGCTGAATTCCGTTATCATGAAAAGATTTTGTCGAACAGATTGTAAGTGATCAGGATAAATTCCAAACAGACATTCTTTCTACTCGACATTATTTTGTACTACTGTGATTAGAATTTGAAAAAAGAAAATTACTTCTGAAAATTAAAATATTACCTGTTGCAGTACCATTAATAAATTAACTTATTTTCAAATAAAAATATACATCTTCTTCTTACTAAAAGGATTCAGGTTTGTCTTTGTTAGACTGAATTCAGAATAAAAAAAGAAGTTGAAAAAAGAAAATTATTATATATCAACAATTAGGAAATTTGTATTCATATATTTATTGCACAGCCTTGTTTAAAATAAAATTTTATCCACATACACACACACACACACATATATATATATATATTGTTTGTTACAAAGCAAAAACATTTTAAAATTTAATGACCTTCTCGATGATACCAGCTCTCAGCTTGGTATCTACGCTAATGACACAACCGTTTACTCCTGTCTCAATAGTAAGCCTGATCAGTTTGATAAGTTCAAATTGGCAGCTGATATCCAAAACGGCATTTAGTCTGTTGTTAACTGGGGTAAAGGATGGTTTGTAAGTTTTAACGCCTCCAAAACTAAATAGCTCTCTATTAATCATCTGAGAGGACCCTCTCTGCCTTCATGACTGTCTGACATGACTGATACTAACCTCCAGGAGAGCGACTCGTTACGCCTTCTCCGTCTAACGTTCTGACATAAAGTGGAAAGACAATATTGAATCCATTGCTATGTCAGCTGCTCGGAAAGTTGGTTCACTGTGTTGTTCTAAACAATTTTTCTCTTCAGAATCTATCGTACACATATATATAAGTCTACCATTCGTCCATGCTTAGAATATAGCTGCCACATATGGTCCAGTTCTCCGGCTATTTATCGAGAAATTCTTGATAAAATCCAAAGAAGGAATAGCAATAATATTGGTCCTGTTCTTTGCGTCTTGGATTCAGTCACTTTCCCACGGTCGTAAAGTTGCCTCCCTGTGCCCTTTCTGTAAATACTTTCGTGGTAATTGTTCGGATAAGCTCTTCGCTATGGTACCTAGGCTTTATGTATTTAAGCGTAGTACGAGACTGGCGATAATGTCTCACCAATTTCGAGTTGAACTGGCTAGATGTAGCTGTAGCTAACAGTTTCTTTCCTCGCATTTCTAGCTTGTCGGATTTCATTCCAGCTCCATGCTTTCCAGTCAATTTTAATCTTAAAAAATTTAAATGCAAAGTCAATCATTATCTACTGTCCTCCTACTCTACTGATTATCTCTCTTTTGTTCTCACTCATTATTAATGTTTCTGTTTTCTAATTCTTCCACACCCAGTAACATCTAGTGTCTTAATAACTTTACTGCCTTGCTTGGGTCGAACTCGATTATAAAATATTTTTCTAAAAAGAAAAGGATAAAATTTTGAAATTGACGTATGCCTATAACTAATAAGTAATGAATTAACTTAATTTTTTTCTCTGGACATTTTTTTACTATTGTCATGTATTGAGCAAAATACAAAATACAAAACAAATAATATAATGTAAAATCTTTCTGCATTATAAATATTGAATGATAAATCACTATTTATTTAACCGAGTACATCGTTAGATATTTGAAATTGTAAAGTGTAGGCTTAACAGTACGGGAAATGGCAATCCCCAAAACAAGTTGAAACAAGTTTCGTTTCACTTGTTTTTAAAGACCGTATTTTTGCGCTCATTTCGCTTTAATGCTTCTTAAAAAATGTGAAACCCCTTCTCTCTCCACCACTATTGTTATTACCAGTACAACCTATTTCATATTACTCGGAGAATAATAACTCTCAAATGTTGCCCCAGAAATGTTGTGAATGACCCAAAAGAGTATCCTGATGATCTTACCACTTATCGGAATAATTGAGTTGATATCGAAATTTATATATGAAATCTGATCTGTAGAAAAATAAAATATAGTAATTTTTTCTTTAAATTTCTAATCCATTAATTTTGAATAAATGCTTGAAAAAGCTTAAACTTGTCAACTGCATTTTGATTGGATAATTCAAATAACACAAACGCTTATTGTGTGTGTTCGAATGCCACTTGACCACCGTTTCTTTTCATTCTTGAATTATGATTCTCTTTGATGTTGAATCAACTTTATTTCATTGTCCTTATTTTTCTTCATTTTTTTTTCCGTTTCAGTAAACTTCCTTGGTATTGATATGTCTTCTAAAATTTAAGGAACACCCGATTCATCTTATAAATGGCTACGAGATCTAAAATCGGCAGCCGATCTGGTCGTGCGTGCTATTTTGAAAATCAATCGAATTTGTCAGGATGGAACAGAAATAGCGACCAGAAACGACAATTTTCTTCAGGAGTCACTGATATGGTCAGCACAAGCAAATGGTTACAGGTAAACGGTTTGAGAAGACAGAAACTTAACCTTTTCCATTTGTTGCCGAAAATTGGTTTTAAAATTTCAGACGGTAAGTCAGCTTCATCTTGGATGTTATTGCACGTTTTCTAGAAAGGAAAATATTTCTCTTTTTCTCTCCCTTTCTCTCTCACCCACAAAGATACATACATATAGTGTGTTCATATTTTAAAAAAACTTTTATTCAAGAGATAGATGTTTAACAAACGGTATTAACAAACATTTAAAATTGATATTATATATGATATTATGTATAAAAATTACACACACACATATATATATACCGTTGCGATGGGTAAATTGTCGCCATTTTATATTTTTAATTTCGCGCATGCGTATTGTTTGTTTTTGAGTTTGTCGACTGCACAGTATAGTAGAGTAAGTTGGGTTTCATCTTTGAGAAAAAGAGCACCATGAGGCAATTCACCACACTAAAAATTTGGGAACAACATGCTGTACTGCTTGGCATTCGCGTCGGAAGTTCCAATATGAACATTTCAAAGTGTTTGGGTGAAATTATTGGTGAGAGCCTCAGATTCAATACGGAGACCAACATCAAGTCCCTTCAGGGAGGTGGTGCTGCTCTGGCTCAAGAGAGTATCTGCTAGAAGACCCTGTGCTTGGCAACAGGATTCTGCCACACAAGCCAGAGAACCCAGTCATGGCTGTCAGACAATTTCTGTGACCACATTTCACCTTACATCTCGCCAATTAACTCCCCAGATTATTGTGTGTTGGGCGTAGTTGAGCGAGACACCAGCAAAACTCCTTGTAACATCAAGGATTATGGCAGCATTCACCAACTTAAACAAGGAGACTGTCCAGAAGAGTTGCAGGTGATTCCGAAGTCGTCTGGAGGCCGTGGTTGAAACCAAGGGCAATTTTATTGAATCAATTTATTCTTTAGTATTTCAAAATATTGTTATGTAATTTTGGTAAATATATCTGTTAAAATGAGCTGTCAGTGTTATTTTCATTTTTTTGCGTAATTTAAATGACAAGTTATCCATCGCACCGTATATATATATATATATATATATATATATATATATATATATAACTCATGTTGACATAGATTGCAAAAGCAGTTATGATATAGTTGTATGGCTTTGCAAAACCATACAGCAATAATAATTGCCAATTATGACATTTTCGGATACAAAAAACTTTTAAACCACAAATCCGAAATTTTACGTCCTTTCCTTCATATATAAAAAAAAATTAAGTGAATATGAGGCTGGATAAAAAAAAAATATAATTTAGAACCCCACTGTTATATTTACAATACATTTACTTTTCTTGACTTCCCACTCTCCTTTAAATTTACTATACATTCATCCTTGCATTTAAGTTGTATTTGTTGTTATTTATATATATATATATTGCTTTTCCATGAATATATATATATATATATATATATATATATATATATATGTATGTATGTGTGCGTGTGTCTTTCTGTCTGTTTACTGCTAGACAAACTGATGAAAAGAGGAACAAAAACTGTTTAACTGGGGAACACCATTTATAACATGATTGTATATTAGATAGTTGTTTCTTGTCTTATTGGAAGATTATATTATGAAATCATTTAAAGTAAAACTAACCTGCAAAGTATTGTATTTCACTCGTACGTATTGTTAATTAATCGACTGATTGTTATGTCACGTCAGGACGTCACGTGGTGTGTCTCTGGCAAGATAACGGAGACCATCTCTTATCAGGATCATTTTGCATACCCTTCTTTTTTCCTCCTTTTTAAAACTTCTTCTGGGTTTCCCATCTTTTTTACCCCAAGGAAAGAGAGCTCAGTCTGTCTTGTTATTGAACTTGTAGCTGGTGAAATGTGGTCTTATGATTTTCCAAGTGCATTAGCAAAGTGCACGAAACAGAATCGACCAGAATTCGAACTAAGGTCATCGATTTCACATTCTGTGCTATAGCCATTACACTAACCGCGCATCCCTTTCCAGTTAGATTCTGCTAAACAGTGATTCTTTATAAAAACTTTATTCTGTTTTCTCTTTTTGTCCCTAATTCTAACAACAACAACAACAACAATAATAATATTAATAATAATAATAGGTCTAAATAATAAAATATATTAATGATATAATATAAATAAAAATAAATATATGAAAATATTTTAATAATTCATCTCATGATTTTTGCGAAAGTTTAATCCTTTTTCAATTCCATTATTGATGATATTTTCTTTTGTGTGTGACGCATGTTCAGAACCGTTTTTATCCATGTATTTTCAATGACTTTTGTATCCTTGGATTTCGCAAATTTGTTTAAATATCAAATTGATTCATTGCAGATTATGATCTGTCATTGAAGAAACCAGTGTCGTCCAGATATGCGAATGGTCTCTTTCCACAGGTTTTCAGGTCAGATGGACACACATTTAACGTAAGTATTTAAGAAGATATTATTTTACTTCGAACATGTTTCTGTACAAGTGAACACGTCTGAATCAAATGAATGCAACTGTTTGTGATCTAGCGGCTTTTAACCATGATTCAACCATTATCAAGATTAATAAAAAATTGAAGAATTTCGTTGTTTTCCAATATTTAAATTTTCGTTTGTCATTTGTGCTTTGATGACATCATGCACGAGATGATTGTTAAATTCATTTAAAATGAACTGATATTATCAGTTTTCAGATTTGAACAGCCTGTCTAATATTATGCACTGGTTGTGCTAAACAGTTTTATGTCATGTCAGAATGTCATCTAAGAAATGCTAATGTTTTAATTGCAGTGTATATGTCTCTTTTAGTAGTGTAAACCTGATAGTGTGTTTCTGTGCTGTGCGAAAGAATTCAAGGAAACACCCGTTATCATTGCAGTTTCCTACACAGTATCTCTCGAAAAAACTTTTCTAATCCAGAGAAGTTTCACTGTCAAATATTACAACTTTATTAGCTTGGGCAGCAGCATAGTTTCTTTCACGTAGATTGTTTTACTACTAGGGGTCCACATGGAGTATTGAATCATATACACTGCGGAACGTACGATGAAGTTTCTCTGAAGTCGAAGTGCGATAGCACTTACACTTTGCTAGACCAATAGAAGTAGACTTAACTGCTCTGATCTCGACGTCCAACTTAGCAAGTTTAAAGGGAATTACTGTACGCTATTTCTGCGTACTGTGTTTATATTCTGGTGTTTCCAATAGCCACGGTAAGCTTACTAGGAGGTATAGACATGCACTTTCTTAGGCAACCTTTTATACTCTCCTCTCTATGGAAAAAGTAGCATTTCTGTTTCTAGATGAGGCCGTTTAGTCACTTGGTGTGTTGATGGATGTTATAACCATGTCTGGTTTCAACATTAGATGTCTATTTATAATCAAATTTATATTTAATCGTCTAAATTCAGGATTAGGACCAAAGCTTCCACTGCTAGCTACAACAGCCGTTCCTACTATACTGTCGTGATCTAGGACTTGTTGAAACGTTGGGATGTGTGTGTGTGTGCAAATTATTCAAATCCGTGCAATGAAATTCAGAGTGAAGTAAGGCGTATATAGTACCGTCTTCAGTCTTTAAATACACTCTCATTAAATTCTGTGATTCACAAAAAGTGAGATGTCAACTCACCGAGTGGTTTCCACTCACCTGTTTAACTGTTATATACCTAAAAGTATTAGGAGTCCACAGGCGACAGATTAGGGTAAGAGAAAGTTCAATGATAAACTGATAATTTTGAAACGCAACAGGACGTGACGCTTCACTCGTCTAATCAATAAATATCGGTAAATCTTCGAAGCCTATTTCATCGCAAGCAATACTTTTTTCTATGAATCGGAATTACTAGAAAGATTTCTTAATACAAACTATTTTTCTGCATTTTCAGTCATTTAGAATTTTACATTGCAGAAATTAAAAGCTTTCTAATATCAATAAAGACATCTATTTCTTTCTTTTCTTACTGCTGTCATAAAGCCCTTAATTAACCCAGTCGAAAAATGAATAATCAATAGCAATCCTAAACGTAAGCAATTCTTCTTGGTATAACAGAAAATATTTGGCATTATTTAAAAGAGACTGGTTTCTGAGACCCCTGGTGTTCGAATTCATTCAGAAATTAAATAAAATTGATTTCGATAAAATTCGTATATCTCCCTATCGGCATAAAGCTAACTCTCCTCCGTGTCCATCAAAATTCAGTGAATTAAGTAAAAACAACAAATATACAAATTACGGACTGAGGTAAATTGTATGGAACTTTCTTTTACTAATTTAACACTTCATTTCAGATTGTTTGCTGCAAAGAAAAACTAGAACAGGTTGCGAAAAGGTTGCAAAACATAGCGGGACATCTCAAAGAGCGTCTGCACTGGTTAACCTCAGGCAGTAGGAGGATATTTGGCGTCATTGAAGAGAAGCGTACTTGCATTGTAGTGGCTAGCACGACCAATCACGAGCCAAGTTTCGAAATGTTGAAAAAAGCACTTCAGATAATTGTCGAAGAACAAGTCTCTCGACTGGAAGCTTTCAATATTATATTGTGAGTCTATCTATCTATCTATCTATCTATCTATCTATCTATCTATCTATCTATCTATCGTTAGTGACTTATTTTCCTATCACAAATTCCTTCACTGTTTTTTTTTTGTATAAAACTCTTTATCGAAACGATTATAATTGTCCCCGTCAAGTGTAGTAAATAATATGAGCCTTCATTTCATTCACTGTAAATTGAGTACAATAATCATTCATGATTGTTTCTTCTAATACATTATTATATTTTTTTTACCTTTTGAGATAAATTAAAAACAAGATCACGTTTTCAATTTGAAATAATTGTGGAATAATGTCGTAAGAAACTGTGACTTGTATCCGTAGCTACTGTTCTTCAGTAGGCATCTGAGTGGCGCTAATGCAAAGCAGAAGAGTAGTGGTAACAATGAATCTTCTTGGGAGATCCCGATGTTGATTGGTGTCAGTGTTAATGACCCGTTTGTATGGTTTAGACTTAGTGTAGTCTTGCAGTTTTTTCATGGTCTCCGTTATGAATTTGACCGTTGTGCGGCATAGTCTGTATATATTTTGGCTCTTCTCTATCCCTGAGTGTGGTACACTGTCGAACGCCTTTCTATAGTTGATTCATGCTATCGATACGTTTAATTACCTTGTTTTCACCTCTTACAAGATTGTTTTATTAATCATTAGATGGTCCTTGCATCCATAACTTTTTCTTTTACACCCCTTTTGTCCTGTTTGGTGTAAATTGTTTTTCTCAAGGAAGTTGTATGTCCTCTCAGTTATGATAGAAGTGAAGATCTTGTACATTGTTTGTAGGCAGGTGATGGGCCTATAGCTCTTCGGGTTCTGCGTCTCTACTGTTTACGGGAGTAGGTATGTTTCTCCCCAAGTGAGCCATTTGAAATGATTATATACATTTTTATGATTATATACATTTTTATGATTATTTCATTGTATGCCCGTGCGAGGTCGTGGCTGGTGTTTTTATCCAAAAATTAACTATTCGGTAATTTTCCTGGTGCTTTCCAGTTTTGGGTTTTGCAGATGGTAGTGTCGTTGTTTCAGTAAATATTGATATCCGTTCATTTTTGGCACTCTAAAGGAAGAAGAAATCGAATCTTTCTACTCCATGCTACACAACGCCAAGCCTCATTCAAATCACAAGAAGTCATAATTATCATGGGAGACCTGAACCCCAAGGTAGGCAGGGAGAGGGCAGGAGAGGTAGCTGGCAAATTTGGACTAGGAACCCACAACTAAGGTGGGGAAAAATGGATCCAATGGTGCACAGCCAATATCAAGGTAATAGCCAACACATGCTCCCAAGAACATCCGAGAGGGTTATCGACATGGAGAAGCCCAGGAGGAGAAACTAAAAATCAAATTGACTACACAAATATCAACAAAAGATTCAGGAATGCAATTGTTTACTGCAAAATATACCCAAGGGCCGACTGCAGAAGCGACCATCGCCCTGTTATATGTAAAGTAAGAGTGAAACTACGGAAACTGAAGAAGCCTAACGCAGCACACACATTGCAATATAACTAATTCCTGAGCGACCCGAAAATTAAGGAAAAATATATGGACGGTGTTATAAGAAGATACGAAGGACAAAATGGAAATGGAAACTCGAAATGGGACACATTAAGAGAAGTTTCAGTAAAATCGGTAAAGTATATCATCCCAAAGGAGAATGGATGAAGAAGACAAAACGAATGGATCACTGATGAGATTCTCGACATGATGCAAAGGAGACAGAAACCTCTGCTAAGATACAGAACGGAATACAGAAAACTACACAACGAAATATGGACCAAATGCAAGCAGGTTAAAGAAGAGTGGCTAAAACAATATGCAGAAATAAAGAGATTGAGTACCACAGAAAAAGAAGATATGCATAAATAAATAAGAAGGCATACTTGTTAACAAATCCAAGGATGGAACGCTCATATCAGAGAAGGAAAAAATTCTTCAGCGCTGGAACGAATATATTGGAGAACTTTTCCACGGCGAAAGAGAACAACCGGCAATACGCAGAAATGCCGACTGGCTTGAAATTCTAAAAACCGAAGTAGAAGCTGCACTGACCAAATTGAACAGCAACAAGGTGGCAGAGAAAGACAGAATTGTAACAGAGATGCTGACAGCCTTTGATGATTTGGGCATAGACAAGATTACAGAAATAATAAATGAAATCTACAACAATGGGGATATACCGGAAGATATAAGCAGATCTATTTTCATAGAACTGCCTAAGAAACCAGGCGCAAAAGAATGTGAACTCCACTGAACAATCAGCCTAATGAGCCACATAACAAAACTCATCATCCGTATTCTAATGAACAGTGCGCACAGCAGAATCAGGCCAGAGATAGGACAAGAACTATGCGGGTTCGTTAATGACACCGGAACAAGGAGCGCGATATTCATTCTTAGAATGTTATCAGAAAGAGCAATACAAATGCAGAAGAACGTGCACCTGTGTTTTTAGACTACACAAAGGCACCCGACAAAAAACACCACAAAGAACTGTTAGAGATGCTCAGCAACTTTGGGATATTCGGGGAAGACATTAGAATAATCAAAACCCTATACTGGCAACAAACCGCCTGCATAAAGATAAAAATGAGTACAGTAAATAGAAAGAGGCGTAAGGCAAGGGCGTGTCTTCTCACCGGTCTTATTCAACCTTTACAGCGAAGCAATTCTGAAAGAACTGGAAATCCTACCAGGATTCATCATTGGGGACCACAATCTTAACAGTATGATACGCAGATGACACAGTACTAATAGCAGTCACGGAAAGGAAACTACAAAACCTCCTATAGAAGGTAGCGAAAGAGAGCTTAAAGGGATTAAACACAAACTACAAGAAGACAGAATGCATAATCAGCAAACACATGAACCCGAAATGCGATTTACAGACCGGAGACACTAAAACGAAGCAGACGCGGAAATTTAAATATCAGGGAAGTGTTCTGACAGAGGGCAGTAAGTGCGAGGGTGAGATCCGAAGACGTATTGTGATGGCCAATGACGTATTCCAAAAAGCCTAGGCAGAGTATTATGAGACAGGAGGATTTCGTTGGTAACAAAGAGTACTGAACTGCTACGTGATATCTGTCCTCCTTTACGGCAACGAATGTTGGACTGTCTCCCCAAAGATGAAGAAGAGATTCGAGGCAACAGAGGTATGGTTCTACAGAAGGATGCTAAGGATGCCATGGACCGAACATGTGAGCAACGATGTGGTTTTGGAGAGGATGCAAGCAAAGAGGAAACATACTTAACATCAGGAAGAAGCAGCTTAAATTTCTGGGACACGTAATGAGAAAAGAGGGCTTGGAAAATCTGATACTCACAGAACAGATAGAGGGAAACAAGCACAAGGGGAAGCAACGCGTGACACGCTTATCAGGCTTAAGCAAGTGGATAACAGAAGTCTGGGAGGTGTAGCAAAAAGACAAATTTTATTGAGAGCAATAAGAGAGCCATGATCGCCTACGTTCTGAAGGGACACGTCACATAGAAGAAGAAAAAGATATGTGTGTGTGTTGTTCCTGTTGTTGCTTGATCTATGTAGCTCTTTTATTGTGCATTTTTCAGTTTTCCTACATATTGCAGCAGAACTCCTCGACTTCCAGGGTATTTTATTTTTCCCTGTTCTCGATATAATTTCTTGGCATTTTCTTTGAAGATCATGTTTTTTCATAATGCCTCTGTGCTTTCGCTTGAATTTGTTCTTTAAGCTTCTCTTTAACTTTTGGTACGTCTCATTCTATATGTCAAGGCTTCATTTCGGTTGTCTCCTCTTGCTTTCTTTCATTTTGGAGCCTGTGTCTACTTCAGTTGGAATTGACAGTTGTCCTCGTAGTTTATTTATTTTGGTTTCTATTTTTTCTTTCCAAACGGGCATTTTTCTTTTTCGTTTATGTTGTGTTTATAGTTTTTATCTATTGTTTCTGCGATCATTGGTGAGGCCGCGTGTATAAGATAATTAATTTCTGTTATGTTCATCGGTCTTTCCATTTCGTCCCTAATTTTTCTAATTGCTTGTTTAGCGAGGTTGATGTTTTTCTTCACTTGACAGTTCTTTCTTACTTTTGGAATTGTCGGCCTTTCCTCGAAAGATATTTCTTTTACATTCTCCCGTTTATATCAGAAGTTTTTGCCATCTCTGTTACTCTCTCATATTCGACATTATCTTCCTCTATTTGCTTGTGTACCTCAGCGCGATTATTACAAATTATTATTATTATTATTATTATTATTATTATTATTCGAATGAAATATCTTGTATCCGTACCTAACACAATGCCAAATTTTATTATATAAGTCAATGATTACTCAGCACAATTGATATTTCTTAAGTGATCTTGGTAAAATATTCAGGATATACTTATAGTTATATGAGCAATATAGCATATAGGTTTCAGTTATAATACTGATCCTCATTTAAACATATTTGCGGTGGTGCCTGGCTTTATTATGTAAAAAATATGCGCAATAAACATTTTAATTTAGGCATAAATTTTAAAGCTATATACCATGAAACATATTTAGCCTAATATTTCAGACACCTGAATAAACTATTTTATTATTTTACACTTTAATATTATTTCTATCTGTCTTTCAACCATTGGTTTTGATAACTCTTTTACTATTTTAAATTTAGCTTTACTTTCAACAGTTTTTGTTGCTTCTAAGGTATTTTCTTTTCGAATATTGTTTTCAGTTTCTGTATACATGTCTTTTATTGATAGACTACGGCTTTTCTATTGGATTAATATTTGGATAAACTGTGAACGATTCAATTCATTAGAATTTGAAATCCACTTCTCTGTGTCTATATTCAAAAGTCCAACTTCTTTAAATGAGATCAACGTGTCATGCTTATTAGCCTTTTTAATTTTTCACAGTTATCTTTTTGTGACAGTCTTAATTACAGTTTTTTTTGTTCCCTTGCCGATTTTTCAATTTCTTTTTTTTCTTTTTCTTTGAAATTTTATCGTAATTTCCAATGTTGTGTTCCAGTCACTCAATTACTTTATATAATTTACTATTTTGGTAATTTTTATATACCTGAAATTAAAGCATAAATAACTACACCATTATATATATATATATATATATATATATATATATATATATATATATATATATATATATATATATATATATATATATATATATATATATATATATATATATATATATATATATATGAAAAAAGCGTCAGGATGAAAAGGAGTGGTCGGTAGGCAAGGTCGAATTTACTGCTTATAAAGATGGAAGATTGAAGTTTATAAGCAGTAAATTCGAACTTGCCTTTATGGCCGAGTCGGTTAAGGCACGTCAGCGTAAATGACGGTTCCGTATAGGATGCAGGTTCGAATCCTGTCAAAGGACGAATATTTTCTATGAAAATTTCTCGGACATTCAGGCCGGTAAATGTTATTTAATACTGTTTATTATAAACAGAGCATTTACTTAAATACTTGTATCTATAAAAAGAACGTTAAACATAAAAATGTCTTTAATAAATATATATATATATATATATGTGTGTGTACAGTTTCTTTGATTATGTTGTTTAGCTTGGCAAATACATGAAAGATTTTAATAGACTATTACGATCCATTTTCTTGATTCAGTGCTACTCTCGATAGTCATGCCTTCCATAAAAAAAGTGTTCATATAACCCACGACACCGTACATGAAATCATCGAATGGATCAAGAAAGTATCTCTCCCGATACATCAGTCATCCACTTCTGTTTGCGAAGCAGTCTTGAAAGCCCTTGAAGATAAAATGGTAAGTTTTTTCTTTTACCATTTACTTTTCTAGTCATTCCTTGTCAGCCAGCTAAGAACTATAATTTCTCAATTATATGAAGAAGCAAAAGAACAATCAAGTATTTACTTACCCCAGGCAACTGGACCTGGCCACACCTGAATAACGTTTTTCGGTTTTAAAAATTTTTAGCATATTTTGGATATGCTCAAATATTTTTCAACTCCTGTCTTAAAATATTTGACGATTAATCTATTTTTCAAGTTCCGACTAGGGTTTATGAGGAAACCATAACAAATGATTTTGCAAACGTTCAATTTTGTATCGACTTGGCTAATAACTTTTTTAAAAAACATTCGTCATATTTTAATATGTAAAACGTTTCAGATTTTATTATTTCTAGTTGGAATCTGTCTATTTATTGTGTGAGGGTGCAGCTGTCAACGCCTGTCAAGAGTTATTGAGGAATAAGGTAAGCTAATAGCAATCATATATATATATATATATATATATATATATATATATATATATATATATATATATATATGTGTGTGTGTGTGTGTATGTGTGTTTGTGTGTGTGTATATAATATTTATTTATTTATTTAATATATTTTTTCTCATAAGACCTGCGCATATCATGATATATAATCAAGTAAGCTGGCTTCAAGTACTTCACTTTGATATCTTCAAAGCCATATTTATTGGCAAGTAGTAAGATTTGAGTGACTTTGATTGTTATTGCCAGAATAGATCATAGAATTTCTTAAACAATATGGTTTATCGGGTGTTCAAGTTGTGGTGAATACCTACAGCTAGTTTTCCGAAAAGGGAAGAATCACCAACCATCAAAACAATCCACTGAGCGACCAAGACTTATCAATGCAGATGTGAACGGACGATTCCCCAACAAGTACGAGCCAACAAAATGAATACTGTGTTGACAATTTCCGATAGTTTTAATCAAAGTGAAGGAAGGAATGCATCCCAATATAGAGTATATCAATCCTTGTTATGTGTAAGGTTGAGTAGCCGCAAATCAATCAGAAATAAATGGGACTGGACTTTGTGTCAGAGGAATAAGATCACCAAGTCTGATGAGACTCAGTTTCTTCTGGTAAGCGGCACGGTACTTGGGTATCATTATTGGGGAAAAGATGTTATCCCGATACCCTATGGGGGAATAACAAGCCATTTGATATACTGTAATGGTTTACAGAGCATTTTGTTTACTGGTAATATCATAGCGATGCCAGCATCTATATCCGTTACCGTACAACAGGAAAGTTAACATCCGTTGTTTCGCTACAGAGACGAAAACATTTATGACTCTCATTCATGATCTCCTTTGCGCTGGTGACTACAGCTCCTAATGGACTGCTTCTCTGTCGCGTATGATGAGTTCGCCATACAATGTCTATAACTGACTTCCTCGTAAAAAGTGTATTATGTCTACGGTGCTAACGAGGTATCTACAACTTCAAAAAATTTACTCTTGACGTAGATCAATGGTGGAAAATACGACATGCCTGGCGCTGATTGTAGCAAAACGACTCACTAATTGTTAGTTGATGTTGAAAAATTTGAGAACAACAGAGTTGATCACGCCGAGCTGAAACAACCTGTAGATATATGGAAAACGACAACCTTCTTAGAGAAGCACAAAGGAGTCCCTCTTATGTGATGAATGTGGCCGTGTCTTCTGACCTCTTCAACCACAAACGGGGACATAAACCCCCATCTATCAATATGATACTCAGCAAGACTTTTCATGCAACGTTTGTGACTAAGTGTGTAAGTCAGCCAGAAGACTCTTCCAATGTGGAATGGCTTTCAGATCTCATGAACCATTTAAGACATCATCAACAACATGAAAATCACCCCTAAAGTGTCTATTTTGGAGTTATGTGATTTAGAGTTAGTCTTTAGTTAGCTTTTCATTAGGTTGTGGCAACATATTTACATATTTTCCTATCATTTTTTCAGGTTCTCCAATTAGGCAAAAGTATTCCGGTTCATGTAAACACTTTTAACTGTAATGACAAAGAAATATTGGTATTTTTGAAAAAGTTTGCCCAGGAAGCCGGTGGAAGGTGAGATGGTTATATTAATAGAAAATAAAATCTATTCTGTCAAAATAAATTTCGGTAAAAATGGACACAGCTTTCCTTCTAAACCACACGCTAAAAATATTAGATGAAACATTAAGTCTTTAGCAGATATTATTGAAAGACTGGTATCTAAAACCTAAACATAAAACACAATATGTCCCATAATATACATTGCTATTAATAACAGGAAAAAACATGAACTAAATCTTACATTTATCTATTTATTTATAAGCATTTTTTTTATCGTTCTCCTGTTAAAGTAACACATGCGTTTGATTATAAATTAAGTAGATAATATGGAAGAGATAGAAAATCTATAATTAAATTCACTTTCGAAAATATTCAAAATCACTTTCTTTGTCACAAGTGGCATACAGTGCTGTGCAAAAGTAAGTGAACCCCTAAGATAATATTTAAAATAATTTTCTCTTTTTCCAGATATCCAACAAATCTTAATTAACCTATACATTCATTAAGAAAAACCTTTATTAAATCAATTAGATCCACTTACAAATTGTTTATCAAACTAGAATAAAAATATTAATTAGAAGTTAAGGTGTGGAAAAGTAAGTGAACACTTACATTTACAGTTTGTATTTTTGTTTTACATGGTTGCCAGTGCAAATAATTATTTGTGCACATGTAAAAATCAAAATGACACGTGTGCATCTTTTTGGTAAGCTGTGAGTACTGCAGTCAAACTATATATCTCATTGCGTATGCAAAAGTGTGCAATTAGAGGCTAGATTTTAGTGTTAGATATTAGAGATATTAGATATTAGAGGCATCTATTACTGGTATATGTTAGAGATTACATATTAAAGGCCGATGTTAATGGTAGATTCTATAGATAGACATTACTTGTAGGTGCTAGCGATGGTAGATTGTACAAGTAGATTGTAAATATCAATGATGTTAACGATAGATGTTTGAGTTTGAAATTAGAGATAGATTTCACTTGTAAGGACACGTAATATCAATGATATTTCTTGTTCTAAAGGATGATTTTTGTGTTTATTTTTCGAGAGACGTTATTCTTATTTATTTTTAGAGAATTTTCTTTTATATAGTTATTTTCCGAAGTCTTTTCATTCCTATATTCTCGAAATATCAATGAAGTTCAAAACATTCTTGTATTTTTCCGTAAATATTATTACCCATGATTATTTTTCGAGATCACTTTTACAAAATTTCCTTAAAACTATAGCGATAATAAATGAATACTGTTCATCTGTCGATGCAATAAATTTACAAGAAGGCAATATGTAAAGAGCTTAATTATTAAATCACAGTTTGAAAACATTCGACGCACGAGATGTTTTTGTTATGAGGTAATAAATCATGACTGACGCTCTCTGTGTCTGTGAAAATAGCGGGACAACTTGCATTTATGACATCCGAAAAAGAGATTTCAAATTCAACACGAAATAAACGATCGCGAAAGTTAGTTGTCTAATATATTTTGTCAAGTAACTAATTATTTCGAAAACATCGAGTCAGCCAAGTAAATATTTTCCTGTCGCTAAAAGGATGATAAACAAAAAGAATTATTATGACCAATGAAAATTAATAAATGCTTACTTCCGGGCATCAGATATGCGTTCGTTATATTCCTTCATAGCATTTTTCACTTTTACACATTTTCCTGTTTTGAATGTAAATAGTAAGAGCACAATGTTTATCCATTTGATTTCGGTTTATCTTCTATCTCTCACTTTCTCTCTCTCTATATATCTCTCATGATATATATATATATATATATATATATATATATATATATATATATATGTCTGTGTGTGTATAATATATTTTCTGTTTAGACATTATTTTTAATGAATGCTAAGTTTTTTTATTTAATAAACAGTATTAATTACATTTACCGGCCTGAATGTTTGAGAAATTTCGTAGAAAATATGCGTTCTCCGATAGAAGTCGAACGTGTGTCATATACTGAATAATTGTCGAACTTAATCTATTTCATAATATGATGGCAATGTTTACGTTAAGGTACGTTTCATGAGCAGATATGATCTTTCGGGAAAGATCGTCGAAGATTTGTTGTTCATAAACAGTAATTTGGAGTTTACTAACCAGACGCTTCTGTGTAGCTGAGTGGTATAGCACGTCAGATCAGTTGACAGTTCCGTATAGAACAAAGGTTCGATTCCTGTCGGAGAACGCATATTTTTTTTTAGTTTTTTGGACATTCAGGCCGGTAAATGTAATTAACACTGTTTATTTAAAAAAAACAGAGCATTTACTTACATAAATAGTATCTATTAAAATAATGTATAAACAGAAAATATGTGTGTGTGTACACTGCCGTGCAAAAGTTTTGGACCACCTTCATAAAATAATTATGCATCTTTATTTTATTAAGAAGTTAAGATTGCTTAGCCGCATGATTTTATTAGTAATGACTTTTGATGTTGTGGATTGGAAAATAAGGTGTTGTGCAACATAAGATACGCAGCTTTAAGCAGCTTGATGCTGAAAAAAGTCCATGCAAAATTATTGGGCCAGTGAATGATCTGAAGGCATGGAAATATGCACATTTTTAAATAAGAATCGTTCCATCTTATAACCTTGTGTAAAATGCCTTGGCAAGTCATTGTAGTTGAATATTAGTTTGCTTTTTTACAGTAAAATTTCTGCTGAAACAAAGATGAAATTTGTGACGCGAGATGATAGCCAAGTGGTTGGAAATTTCGAGAAACGGTGTTCAAACCATCCAAAAGACATTTGCTACTGCTGGAAATATTTTAAGTGCAAAGAAAACTGGAAGACCACAAAAGTTAAACAAAAGAGATGAAAGATTGTGAAGAATCTCGGTAGGCAATCTAAAATTGACAAATGACGAGTGAATGCAGATTTAACAGCCGAGGTTTCACTTCATACAAGTACACAGAGTATTACGAAAACAAAAACTAATTTGATTGCGCGAAAAAAAACATCATTAATCAATAAACATCGGAATAGAAGAATGAAATTGTCTAAAGAACATCTGGAACGTGGAAAATATTTTTTATGGATGAATTCGAAATAGAGTTACAAGAGAGTATGTAAAAAGACCAGTGGGAGAAAGAAAAAAATGCAAGATCTACCACAAAGACGATAAAATTTGGTGGTGGACACGTAATGGTGTGGGGTTGCATCAAAACCAATGGAAGAAGAAAATTGGTAAAAGTTGATAGCAACCTAAAATTGGTAAAAGTTGATAGCAACCTAAACTATATCAGTTTATTACGGTTCAATCTACCAGTATATCAAGATTTTCAACAGGACATGCAACGAAAAAGTTTCATGCCGATGAAGATACTCAACTTTTGGAAAATTGGCCAACACTTAGTAATATAATTTTATTCTTGTGGTGGGAGCTGAAGAATCTTAAGGAATTACTGCCAAGAAGAATGGAAAAAAAATCCTAAATGAGAAATTCTGGACTTTGTTCCATTCAATGGCACATCGAATTGATGTATATATTCGAGCCAAAGGCAGCAACACTAATTAATAACTCCATACTTTGACGTTCTGTACTTTCTGTAAAGTAAAGATCAATTTTTGCAAAAATGAAATTTCTTTTTAACAAAAGAAAATATTTGTAAGGTGAATTTTTCGCCGGTAGTCAAGTATTTTTACACATGGTCCTATTCTCAGCATCACTAGGCTTAAGATGCTCTATTATCCACCATCCAACATTAACGAAAATGTAGTAACTTGTGTTTTGGCGCTTAAAGATCATAAAATGTGCTGGGTCAAATATTTCATTTTAAACAAGATTTAGACATTAAAAGATATCAAGATTTTATATCTAATCTGTCACATAGAATGTAGGTTGGTGGGAGTAGTAGTAGTAGTAAGAACAGGACAAAACATATTTTGAAGTCAAGGGTGTGAACGTTAAATTTATGCATCTTGATCTGACGATTATTTTTAAACACAATTTTCTTATCACAAAGCAATTATAGTAAATATATATCAACATAATTTTATAATTGTTAGACTTTCTTTGATAAATATCAGCCGCTAATCCTACCTCCCAAAAGCATTACATTGACTTTCAGTTTCTTTCATCCAAATTCGTTATAATTTTGACCAGATCGAGGATTGTTTTTAAATTAATAAAAAAAATCAGATGTAGTTTGTTAATATGAATAGTATCCTTTCTTTTTAAACTTTTGGAAAAGTATCAGCGACTAAACCTTTCCGTGAAGCAAAAATAATCGCTCGGTTCACACTCTTCTCCGGTCTTTTGAATGAGAGTAGTGGTTTCTCCTTGGATTTTCGGTTCCTTCTAAAGTTCTTTTTCTTTCTCATTCACTTGCAGTAGTCACTTGTGTCTTAGCGAATTGATCAAAACAACTCAAAGCAGAGCAATATTTTGAAATGCTGGCGATATCTTAAGGAAGGCATTATAGCTTTCTTTGCATGTCTTAATGAGTACATATTCTTTTAGAAATGCTTTACTTATGCAAGTGTATCAGTTAAGAGGAAAATAAGTCTAAAGATTTGGAAAAGTTTCCTGTCTACATCTTTTACAATAACAAATGTTGCTTAATCTTGTAAAGTAGATTTGGGATGCGTTAAAAAACTTGTTATTCGAATTTCCGTATATTTCTGTGTATAAGACGCAGAAATATCCCCCAAATCACCCTTAAAAATTTGGAATCGTCTCATATTACAATTCTAAAAAATAAACCTTAGATTCTAAGTGATGTTTGCCGACAGGCCAATAACTTCCATGAAATGATTCACATTATCAAATAAACTTATAATAAGAGTAATAAAACCATTTCTACCTTATATATTACTGTCATAATAATAATTTGCCTATTCAAAGAATAATTTCATATCAATGTAATCAACTTGTATCCATGCAAGCTCAGCTGAGAAAATCATGGTAGTGTTAATTACGGCAGTAATAACATTTAGATAACATAATATTCATTTCTCATTAAAAAAAAAAAGTAAATGTCCATTAGTACACCGAAGTTCAAGAAGAAGAAGAAGAAGATTACTAATTACAATGCTTCTAAAGGGATTAGCAGATTTTAAAGGTTCTTTCCCAATAATAACCGAGCAAAGTGAATTTAAATCCTCTTTGTGAAGTTAAAAAGAAGCAAAAATATGTAGAAAACAAAACGACACACGTGACAGCTACTTCATGAAAATAAAATGAAACCTTGAAGATAGAACAGCTATAATATATTATAACTGCAGAAAACCAGAGCTTGAAAAAATGCGAAAAATAAAGGCAAATTAAAAGAAAAAGAAGACAACAAGGAGACGGTGTGAAATTGGCGCAAATGGAACTCGTTAAATACTGAATGAAGAAAAATTCAGCAACTTTCACATGAAGAAAAGATCCATATTTCTTCACCATAAGTACACTTCAAAATGTTGATAATTTTGATAATATTTTAAAGAATTTCTGAAGAAGAAGAAGAAGAAGAAGGAAGGAAGAGGAGGAAGAGGAGGAGGAATAATAATAATAATTGCGGTATGAAACGGGTATGAAACGTCAACAAAACAATGGTTTCACTTTTAGGTGACGTGTGTCGGAAAAACATGATATAGAATCGGTTTTGTTATTTCGGTTATTTTGAATTTCTAAGGATACAGTAAATAACAACATTTCCAACAATATCATATTTATATAATCAATAAGCAGTCGTCTTATAGGATAAATTCATGAAAATTTGCTATATTTTTTGATATCGTCTTATCTGACGGTCGCCTTATACGGTAATCTAAAATTCGGTTTAACTTAGTTTCGTGGACGATATTTAAACCCCAACGCCACATTATTTCATACTTATTCACTGACATCGCATTAACGTGAAATAATTTCTGATTACAGATTTCATGCGTATGAGACTTACAAGGAACCTGCAGGAAGTTCATCATGTGGGAATAATGACACGGCCTTATATCCAACTGAAGCACTATTCAGTAAACGGAATGCCGAGAAGGAGACCAGTGTTGCATCACGGGAAGATGTAGTGCAGTTGTTTGCCGAACTGGAAGAAGCTAGAAACACCTTAAGGAAGATTCAGCAACTGGTACCTGAACGAAAAAATGAAATTGGTAAAAAAAAAAAATTCGTTTCTCCCAAATGACTTAACCAAATCTTTCTATTTATAACGTTACAATAATATATTAGAATGTTCGGAATGTAATTACGTATTTTTTGCATCGCATATTTACAAATTACATATCAACCGAAAACGAAAACGATAAACCATTGCCAACACAAAAACTAGGATTCAGTTCACAGAATCCTTGCTTTGTGTTTGGTTGAATATTAAAGGTGTCGTGCGTTTATTGACAGCAACCTGATTGAGTAAACGAAGCATTACGTTGAAAGTATCCTTCTTTGGTAAACAGAAAAGGTGTTATTCTTTAGCAGAACGTTTCTCAACTGGTGCGCCCGGGAACATTAATGAATCCTCGAAGTTAAAAGAAGAGTAATTTATGAATTATTTTTATATTTAAAAAATCTTTATTTTTAAAAATTTAGAAACACCAAGCATATGTTTTCCAGTCATTGTCATTTGATATTTTAAACGATGCTAAATTCCTTAATCTTTAAGGTGTGGATAATCCTTTAACTTATGCCCTCATCAAAGGATTTAAATCAGTCATTATTAGCCTCTATAAAAATAGCAGACTTCATGAATTCCGTTAAATTAAAAATATACTGCTAATCTACTTTCGAAATGCTAAACCAAAAAGGACAACCATTAAAAGCACACGTTTCACACAAGTATACGTAAAACCACAAAATCATCTTTTAAAAATAAATGATTATTTTAAGAGACTTCTTTATTATTATCTTATTTTCAAATTTCAGGACTAATTTTTCATTATTAAAATTTGAAATACGCCTTGGAGTTTTAGTTTTTCTACAAATGAGCCATAAAGTAAAAATGGTTTAGAAACACTGCTCTAAGGACACGCAATCCTGGAAAAAAAAAGAACATTAGGATAGCAGTTTCCCCCGCTGTCTTTCATACTCACCGGATTTAACAGATATAGATTTTCGTTTTTTTTTGACCAGTAGTTTCATTTCATAAGTAGCAAGACATTCAGAAACAAACAAGTATTTGAAGACAATCTTTCACCTTTTTCAAGGAATGCCCCAGGTATTTTTTAAGCGTAGAACGGAAAATTTGCCTTCCTGTCTGGCTTCAGTCGTTGAAAATAAAGGTGATTTTGGATAAATAATATTTAAATAAATTTAATTTAGGTTTCTTTTTATGTCCTTTCTGGTAAAACGTAATTACTTTTCGAACAGTTTCATATTTGTCACAAATACTAGAAGAAGGACTTCTTTATTAGTGCTTTTACAATGTATAATGCCGACGGCTGAATAGATGTTTAAACAATATTTGATTTCAAATTTTGTTGATTCAAGTCATTTACCCAAATAAATAATCATAAAGAATCGCTTAGTTGGTGAAATGAAGAATGTATTTATGACGAATAGATATTAATATTCATTTTAAATAAATAAGCAGTGAATTAGAAGTCCTATCAGGATTTATTTATTGGCGATCACGATCTTAACAACATAGGATATGCAAATTACACAGTGTTGATAGCAGACACGGAAAGAAAACTACAAAATCTCCTATAAAAGGTAGTGAAAGAAAGCTAGAAGAAAGGATTAAACATCAACTGCAAGAAGAATGAACGCATGGTTGTTAGCAAAAGGATGAGACCAAAGTGTAATTTGTAAACCGGAGAAGTACAAAAATTTCAATATCTGGGAAGTGTTTTAACAGAGGACGGAAAATCGGAAGGCGCATTGGGATAGCCAAAGATGCATTCCAAAAGCTAAGTAGAAACAGACAAAGGATGCTGAGGACAGGGCATTATGAGCCCCTGGGCAGACCAGTGTGCTGGGGCCCGTACGACCACCACTTACAAGCATAAAAATTAAATGGTCGATAATATTAAAGATATATTTATTTTATTGGCACTTGAACAAAACTAGTGTTAAAACAATAAAAACATGCTATACAGCAGCAACTAATCAACATGATAAACATTTGAACAATACACAAGGCTTGAAAAACAAAATAATATTCAGTAAGCACACAGGTTAGATACCACGGTATGAAATTACTATGAACTTCTTTTTATACCAAGCGTTTGTGGCATTTCTTTTCAGAGAATTGCTTTATTATTAGCTTGAATTCAATGGTCTTCAGGAATAAGGATATCCTTTTCCATGCACATAAGTGAAAGCCAGTTCAAACGATGTTGCTCCATGGTGTTACGAAGCAGATTATTTATAAGTTTCAGTGTTGTAAAAGAACGTTCTCTTGTGTAGCTGGTCACCATCATGCACATGAAGACTCTGAACGCAATTTCATCATTCGAAAATACAAATTTCAAACTGTCCGAAATTATTTTTCTGTACAGTACAATGAGAGTCTCACAATTTTCATCAAGAGCCATATAGTGCTTGAAAAGCTCACATTCAATTAAAACTCATCATAATTCAGGTTTTGTGATACATATTACTCAGTTGTTCACATCTTTTAGTGCATCAAAAGCAATGGTTTTCAATTCATTGAAGGAGGAAAACAGATTTCCAATCTTTGAATAAACCTCTCCACGTTTGGTCAGTTCAAAGATTAGAATGTCCAGAATATTGAGGAATGTCGCTACCTTGAACTATTCGGTTTTACTTAGAGTTACCTTTTCGGCTGATCTATCATATTTATTAAGACTCACACTTCGTTTTATTTCCCGTTTAATCTGTATCTGGACACATACTCTTCGCTTTGAACTGATATTTACTAAATTTGTTTCCAGCTTCCTGAAGATAAGTTTTCATAGACTCAAGAACAATCGTAGCAACAAGAATGTTAAAATCCTTTGCTTGCAGGACCATGTTTGTTTTGTTCATTTGTTCTAGCATGTCATTCCAAAGAATTGTGAGAAAGATTGTTACCAGGCTTTCCATTTTTTGCTTGATTCTTCTGCACCTCGCTTTGTTGTCAATTGTCAGTTATTAATTGTCAGCTGATAGAGAATCCAGTGCATGTTTTATTTTCTCAAAACCTTCGAACAGAGCATGAACAGTATCAAAATGTATTGACCATCGTGTGTCAGGCAGACACTTGACCACAAAATCTTTTCATAGAAATGATGTTAATACATTCCACCGATGAGTAGAACCAGCAAAAAATGAATACAGATGCCGAACAAAGTCAAATAATTCTACAATCAATACTATGCTGATTTTACTTCCACCAAGTTCAGGCTGTGTCCAGCACAGGGGATATACATGGCAATAACATTGAGTTGATGAATCCGTGCATGTTATCCAATATATCTTCTAGACATATTTGAGGCATTATCTTATGACTGACCACAGTATGTGGATAGTTGAATTTTGTTCTCATTAAGGGTATCCACAACAGTATCTGCTCATGAGAAAAGATTGGGATAAACATCAAAAAATGTTACACAATCTCATAGTCTTTAAATGTAAATGTAAGTTGATCTGTGCGTGAAATGTCAGGAGTAGAATCTATGCTTTTTGTATAATACATTGACTCTTTTAGTTCTTCAAGACTAGTACAAAAAACCTGTTGTCCCATTAATTCAATAAATTCATCACAAATATTTTCCAGGATTTCTATGCATTCTGAGATGTTCTTCCAAGAAAGAAGCATCTCTAATATACCTAAATTGTTGCCATTTTTGCTGCCTCCCAAATCTTATTTTATCAACGAAATGGCAATCCTCTGGAAGCAAGAAAGCGAATTACAGAAACTATACGTATCAATCTTTGATGTCAATATTCCTGTTCTGAGCGATGTTGCTCAAATAATAAAGAATATACACTTCCAGTTTCTTTATGCCTGATCAGTTATGCTTTCCATGTTCTTCTCTCTTTTCATATTTTACAATAATATTGCTTTGCTTCCAGTTATTGAATACCTATGTAGCAAAGGGAGATTCTTTCTTGACCAATAGACGACATACAAAGCAGTACAAATGACCTTGGGATGGTGAATAGTCATTCAAGCTTTACACACTCGCCATTCCGACATTCTCGTCAGAACACATTGTTTGATAAATACTTTGTCTTCATATTCTCTAATCCATCTGTTTTATACACTTTCCTGTGAGTTTGAAAGATTATTATCACGATTCTGACATGATGAGGGTCTACTATGAATTCAGTAATCTATTGTGTTAGTATCATTAATGTCCCACAGCCCCGGGCCTGTCCCTTACATTGCAAACTCCTTTACCGTTACAGATTTATTTATTTCCTTTTGTAAAATGTCACCACCAGCAGCAGCAACAGGCAATGATAGTATGTCTGCTGAAACTTGATGATTCGTGGCGGAAATAGACGTAGATATGGATGCTATATCTGAAGGAATGCTATGAGTGCATATCTTTGCACCTGTGTTGAACCATGATGTTAATTTGGGAAGTTTTCCTATTTTCGCCTACTCCTCTGCAGCTCTCTTCTTCTTCTGTGCTCCACTCAAAGTATTGCATTTCATTTCTGCTAAAGGGGTTATTTCACTTGGAAATATATCTTAAATATTTAGTATTTAGTCCCACGCCAAGATGTTATATAAGTGTACTTGCAACAAGACTAATATATTTCAACATGTCTTTCCTTTAATTGAACAAACAGTATTTATTCTTAATACAAACTCTCCACTGTGTGCCGATTCACAAAACTTCCGGACAAAATTTAGATCTAGCTTAGTCGCAGAGCTAGGGTGTCTGGCACTGATCTACCCTCATCTATGTATAGGTCTACAAAATTACATTCAACACTTTTCTCAACTTGCACAATTATAAGGCTTATCCATTCATATATTCTCAAACTATCAATATCCGGTAATTAGTACTGCATCATAAATTCATAATCTTAAATAACCACTACATTCTTACCATATAAGTGTTCAATGTTGTGATTGAATCTCAGGCTTAATTATTAATCATGTCATTGCTATTAATAATAGCAATGGCATGATAATAGTAGGTCTAATGTTACTTTCTACTTTTTCATATTTGTATTAATGTTTAATTCAAAATATGTAGCTAGTTGCAATAACTGATTTTTTTAATAAATGAAATTCTTCATCGAAATTGGATGAAGAAATAATTTTTTCAACAGAAAACATTTCTAAACAAACACAAAGTCAGTTTTATAAAGACAAACATTTGAAGGGAAATATGAATTTGTTTTTATACGTGAATTGGACATCGAATGAGAAAATTATTTACATTATTCGGACTAATGTCCTCATCTTTGTCGCCATATTTATCACAACGTTTCGGCCGTTGTACGCTCCAGTTTTCTTCAGGTGGTTGGAATTTCGAACTGAACCCTTTATTTCGCTCACTGGGGTAGACTGTCCACGTGCCAAGTTTTTTATGGATGTCAGTTATCAGTTATTTCCTGCAAATTACCCTCTGAAAGTTCTCCACTGCCTTAACTGGCGATTGAACTTTGGGTCCTGTCACTGGATCTAACCAACGCCTTTATCCACTGTGCCATGTGTCCTTGATAAATATGGCGACAAAGATGAGGACATTAGTCCGAATAATGTAAATAATGTACATAATACCTCATCTCAGAAATATAGACAGAAATTTATTTGTTTTAGCTAAGACAGCTGAATCGCTGTTTTTGTTACGAGGAAAAATGCATTTTTTAAAATTTGTTTCAACAAATTTTATTTTAAAAAGCATTTTATCATTAATATTTTATGTTACCTATTTTTATACGTGAAAAATATGTCTTTCGTTCAATTTCCTCGATATAGTGCAAAAGTTTTATAGATTGTGAACGGACGAAATATATACATACTTTAGTCCTGATATTTTAGCCAACTAAGTTTTCATGCAAAATGGTTCTACTCAGGATCAAGTGCATATTGGTTAAGGCCCGTAGACCTGGCATGGTCTCACGTCTGTGTGTCTTCATATATGTTGTTTTAAAATTGAGATGCTTGATCAGAATCAGAAGTAAAGTTTTTTTCCCTACCGTGTATTCGAATATATATTTCAAGATTGAACTCACGGTAATCCTACAAGTAAAGGTATTTCTGTGGAACGATATTTAAAATAATTCAAACGATAATTTGATGATAATAACTACACTTGTATCACAGATTTACAGAGAACATCTTTTATTTTTGAGACAGTTCAAATTTATAACAAATATATTTATTATCGCTACAAAGTCACGGATGAAACTTATCTCTATAAAAAATTAATTTATTGAACTTTAATTGCTTAATTCCTGTTATAAGGGACTCGTTAGATTTGGCAGAAATAATGCGAGTGTCCATCTAATAAAACAAATGTCCTAAAATAAATGTCATAAAGCAAATCTCATAAAATAAATGTCTTAAATTACTCATCTCATAAAATCAATCACAAAAGATAAATGTCATAAAATATATATTATAAAATATTTATTAGGAATAGTGGAGCTGAAGAAATTAATATCACAAAGACTTGATTAATTTTTCAGCTTTATTTTCCTGTTTTTCATTTCTTTCTCTGTAGACACCGAGTCAAGTGAAATGTTCGAAGTTGAAGAAGAAAATTATCCGAATGAAGATTATATGTCTTCTAAAGAGTGGCTCAGTCGATATGGTATCGATGTACACGGACTTGAGATTCGTTGTCTTTTGGAAGGCATAGCCTTCAGACATCAGGACGGACTTATGGATTTATTGGTACCACCTCGATACCCTGATATTCGAACTAGTGCTGTAAGTAGAAATGCATATATATATATATATATATATATATATATATATATATATATATATATATATATATATATATATATATATATATATATATAAAACTGGCTTAAGTAAGTTAATTGATTGTGATTGGTATGTAAGGATGAAAAATTTGATCTAAATATTTCGCTTGTGTGATTATTTTGGTAAATGATAAATTAATTGTCGCTTTGAAAATGTTTGACAAATTAATGCAGATGTTTTTTTGTTTTTTGTCTTTTTTCCACTATATACATTTCTTATGAACAGATCCTCAACGGATCAAAAATGTTCAGTCACTCTCAAAATTGTAAACTAATTAAATAACTTTGAATCCAAGTTTTACAAATTCATAAAGGCAAGATTTCATAAAATTTTGCATACAAATTCTCCACAAGTTAGAATTATGATTTTAATTACGAAGGAAAAGCTTATTTTCTCATAAGTAACAATATCTCACGGTTTGTAGAAGTATCGGGCCTAGTCGGGCTATTTAAGAGAGTCAAGAGCAAAGGGAGAGAAAGAGGAGTCCGACTTAAAAAAGTTAATTGCACTGTGAAATTATATTCCAGCAAATCAGTAAGAGATGATGAGAGACATACTTCCCACCGAAGCATAAATCTGTCACTAATTCAAAATATTTACTATAAGAAAACCACAATAATAATATTGGAAGTACTTCAATACAATCAAGATTTCAGTTCGATAAACCGGAATACATTCCAAACCGTTTGAAAAAGTTTGAGCATCGGAGTGGGACGTGCTTAGAAATTACCAATTAGTATGATTGATTGAGGACCTTCATACTGTCTCTATGGACAGCATAATCGGTGATTGTGGGATACCTGCGAAAGAAGGACCAATAATAATAGACTTTCAAAAATAACATGTTACGAGAAACATTTACTGTAAAAAAGGTATCTTATTTAATTGCCACTTACTGCTCGTAGTACCACAATATCAACATCGAAAGACATTAGGTGTCGTCACAAGCAAGCCCTTTCTGCTCTTTTTAAAAATCATTTTCCCTCCAAATGAGGAAGCGATAATGCCACTAAGATGCATAGGGTTACTGAGACTGAAAGAGAATTAGGAGAGAAAGGACAATAAAAGAACAGGATTAAGGAAGACTGAAAATTACGATTGACGATGCATTTACATTTTTGAAGATTGAAGGTGGCACAATGAAATTGGAAGAGAGTTCCGCAGGCGAGAAGTGCGGAAAAAGATGCTATTAGAATAGAACTTGCAGTTGCATGAAGCTAATTAAACAGTAAAACGATGAGACCTAGTTGCCAATCTAGTCGTACGTTTAAATTTATGCGGCCGAGGTACCTAGGAGGAGAGTACATCAGGACAACTGCCATGAAAATATTTACAGAAAAGACAGAGGGAGGCCACGTCACGGCGGTGGGAAAATGACTGAAGTGAAGATGTCAGATCAGGGCCAGTAACGTTACAGATCCCTTTTTTGAAATTTGTCAAGAATCTCGAGACATAAAACAGGAGCAGCAGACCAGATATGGTAGCAATATTCAATGAACAGACGAATGGTAGATCTATAAATGTGAAAGATGGATTCTAACAAAAAAAAATTGTCTGGCACGACAAAGTGAAGTAACTTTCCTAGTAGCAGACATGGCTTTATCAGCGTCTTTTATCTCATTCACAGCTTAAAAGGTTGGAAAATCTAATGGCACACAAGCAAGCTGGTGTTTTTGTGATCATTTAAAGGATGGGAATTGGACTATTCAAGACAATTCGAAGCTATTAAGCATTGATCTTTTCTTGGTCAAAGGATTTTGATGAATCAACTACCATTTTACCGAGTCTGTGTTTTTCACCGACAAATTCCAATCGGTCTTACTGAGCTGTGTTGCATCCCTAGGAACCGTACTTGAAGGTGAAAAAGTGAGAATTTGACCTTTAACATTGTTGTGATTTATTCATCTTAGACGTGTTCACGTTTCTCTTTTGTCCCAGTGTTGAAAGTTTCCTCTCCAGAATGAAGTTAAATCTCCCTCTTTATCGCGCCACCCTACTTGATTTGGCCGCCAGGCTAACCGTGTATGCTGATGATATTGCTTGTAACAAGAAAAATGCAAAAATTGATGTAACCAAGAAAATTGGAAAGTATGAAAAAACAACCTGAGTGTAAACAGAAATAAATATTAACCACGACAAATCGGCCGGGTTCCAACTGAACGCGTGGAAGAGTTGTACACTTTAGAGTCACTTCACTTGCAACAGCATAGAAAAATACTTGACGTCGGATTCGAACCCGCCATCCAAATTGTACAGAAATATCTAAGAATTATTAGGTTGGTGCAAAAATAATGTCTTTTTTTTGACGTTTAACTTAACGTCAAAAACGACATTATTTTTGCACCAACCTAATACCAACGTTCTTGTTTTGTCTAATAATCATGTGAAACTAGACTAAAATGTTCCAACTCATCTGGTTTGACGGTGTATCAAGGGATATATTTTTTCATCATGTTAGACGTATACGCACCAAATTATCTCCAGAAATATAAATTTAGTAATGCAAAATATCTCTTTGATTTCAGAAAGTATTTGTTACTGTAGTACAAGAATTCTAAAAGTTTTGGCAATTTTATTTGGTCAGGCTTGTAAAGAATCTTTTGTGAGCGCCAAATATTGCGAGGATTTCCCTTCCATTAAGTGGAAATCTGGACAAACAGTTCACGTTAACATGACTCCCCAAGTGCAACGAGACTACGAAGAGAGAATGCTGACGGTCTTAAATGCTGTTCAACAAAGGTGATTATATTAATAATATATTTTTACTTAGTCTCTTTATCTTGAAGTACCTTATCTCGTGAGCCTTAAAATATTCTAGGGGAGGTTATAAATAAAACGTTTTTTTAAACATTGCATTTTCGGCACACTACAGTAGAAGCAACAATATAAATACCAAATTATTAAGTAAATATTAACAAACAAAATTACAAATTTGCCTGCATGTTTTTATGAAATGAAACAACTGCATTCAAGAATTAATTATTATCAACCTTTTGTGGCCATATAGAAATAATGAAACTAAATATTCGAGTACATTCTTAATTATCACTAGCATACTTACATATTATAACGTATTTCAGTTACGGCAATCCTCGTATATTCAATGAAATAAAAATTGAAACTTAGAATATGATGAAGATAGCAAAAACAAAGCGTAACTATAAAGACCATATTTTTGTACCACAGACATTAAAAATATTTCAATGTATGTGCGTGTGTTTCTGTGTGTATGAGAGAGAGAGAGAGAGAGAGAGAGAGAGAGAGAGAGAGAGAGAGAGAGAGAGAGTTGAGTTGTCTTACCTGAATTCTTGATCATATCAAGTTCGCGTTGTGCAGGTCCGAAAAAGAAGAGAGTTTTTTTTTTAATTTGGTACTTTGCTTATTATACGGACATGTCTTGTAACTATTGTATATAAGAGGAAGTAACACATTACTTTTGCCTCCCATGTTTTATTTATCCACTCGAGTATGTGGACGTTAACAACAATTGATTCTTAATGAATAATAGAAATAGAGATTTGTAAAGAATTTAACAGTTTCGAAATGCGGAGTGAAATTGATGAATTACCAAACAGAATATAAACACAAGTAACTGAAGCTCGATGAAATTCTACTTTTAAGTAGTAATGTATCAATTGGATCATTTATCTTTTTACCTTTGTTACAATTACACTTGACAAGTTTTTTGGAACAAGCATTTGGATGATGATGACATCAAGACAAAATCACCTCTAATTGAACAATTAACGTCTTAAATCTATCCGACATAAAACTTATTTTAAAGATATGAAATAATATGATAAAATGATATAGCATTAACTAGAGTTAGGCTTTAATTAATGTCATTTAACTTCGTGGGACTTAAAGTTAAATTGAATATTTCTCTCTTAATTAATATGGCTCACAATACACTGTTCCACTTCAACAATATTACTTTTTAAAATGTTTTCTATTTCCAACAAGTGAGCATAATTGTTTTTATGTTAGACTTTTAAAGTGGATTCTTTTAAAATAGTGCTTTACCTATTAATAGAATTTGCAGCTTTGTTCAAGTTCTAGTATGCGAATGAATAATAAAGTACGCTAGACTAAATGTTTTAGTACATCGGTGTTATATGATATTCGGAAAAATCATCTTGCCTGTATGACAGATAAACGTATTAAAATCTTAAGATATTTTTAAAGAAAAGAAGAAAAAATCGATCAATACACACCTGAAAATCCCATATCCTTATTTCTATATAATAGTTATTATAGAATCTAAATTTAAAATGTTTCTAAAAAATAATTAGCTTATTTGATGACAGACAGGAATTATGGTCATATAACTCAACCATTTTATTTTATTTTGTTTTAATTCTTTATTTAACAAGTAGTTTCACTGGACTTTATCTTTACATATGGGGCATAGAGCAAATTTATCCCCAGCTAATCCTTTATATGTACCCTCTGTACCTTCTTATACAAAATTTTGCTACTGTTAAACGATTCATTATCATTTATTCAGTTAGCGCATTTTGAAAGGCTGTGGTCAGTACTCCCCTCAATCTCTCTCTGTTTGATGTTGCCCTTACATCCTCAACCACTGTCATTCCAGTCCACCTCTCAATATCATCAAACAAATAAATGTTTGGTCATTCCTGCCGCCGCTAGCCCTTCACTGGGCCCAGTAGTATGTCCATATCGACGCTACCTCTTCGCATATATCTGAAGTAACGGAGCTTCCTTAGTGCCATCTGCTCTCTCAATACGTACCGTGTTCTGATGGTATCTAACACCCCATTATTAGTGAGTTTGACTGTCCATGACACTCTAATGACTCTGCGATATGCCCACATCTCGAAAGCATCAATCCAGTGTTTTTCCCTCTTAGTCAGTGTCCATGACTTACATCCATAGCTGGTGATGGCGAAAGCAGTGGCTTATAGTAATTTCAACTTTAAGCTTATGTGTGTATTCCGACTATTCCAGATGTTTCCCCATTTTGACCGTAGCACTTGTTGCTCTTGTCAACCTTCTCTTGATTTCCCGCGTAGAGTTGCCCTGGGTATTGATGGTGGATCCCAGCTACATAAAGTCCTCCAGTTCTGTGAAGTCTGTGCGACCTCTTGTCAATCACCATTAGCTTGATCTTCTTGGTGTTTAGCAGAAGACTTCACCCGGAACTGAAATCACTTGGAAATCGAGAAGAGGGTCATATCGTCAGCAAACCGTATGTTATCAATGTTCTTTCCACTAAACTTTTAAACTTATTCCTTCCAATGCATTCCGCATAATGTCGTCACTGTACGTGTTCAACGACATCGATGATAGGATGCAGCCTTGCCTAACATCTCTTCCTATAGGAAACCAGTCTGTTAAACTCACAGTGGATTTCTGATCTCTATAGAGACTGCTGATGAGGCAGACAATGTGTTGTAGGAACCCCATTTTCTGCATCACTTACCACAGCCGGGAGTGGCTGACACAATGAAATGCTTGGTCTAGTCAGTGAAGGACATGTACAATGCAATATTATGATACTTTCACTTGTGTATCACCATCCTAATATTGACCACTTGCTCACTAGTTCTTCACTTATCTACAAATCCATCCTTTTCTTCTGTGCTCACCTTAGCATACTTTGTCTTTATTCACCTGTGGATAACATTCAACAGAACCTTACTCACGTGGACTATCAGGCTGATAGTGCGGTAGTTGCCATACTCCTTGAAGTCTCCTTTATTTGGCAAAGGAACAAAGACTGCTCTATATCAGCTGCGGGGCTATTTGACCAGACAACCATATCGCCTTGCAGATTCGCCAGATCAGGTTAACTACGGTGTCTACAGTAGCCTTCCATATAGGGAGGTTGTCGATTCCCGGCAACTTCCAATTCTTAATCTTTCGAAGAGCAGAGATGATCTTTTCCCGTGGCTCCATGGCGATGCTATCTCTAGATAGACCTTCGCAGTACCCTACCAACCTGACCTTTATTTCTTCTGCTTCCGTCAGGGCATCACCATTAATGCCAATGATGACGTCAATATGCGGTGATCACCTCCCAGTTATCTCTTTTACAAACTGTAAAACCTTCTTTACATTCTTCTCATTATTTCGAGCCTTTGTACATTTTCCCTTCCAAGTAATTCCCCAATGTCCTCACTCGCTTCTTTCTCGATGTTAAGCATTCTTCAGTCTACTCCACTCTTTCTGGTTGCCCTTTGCTTTTTTCTTCTCTTCGCTCCTTTGCAATCTCAAGTGCATACGCTGAAACCACAGTCTCATCTGGCGACTTCGTAATGAGATAGTTTCCTTTGCAGTCTCGTGAACAATGTCACGCATCTTTATCCATAGCTGCTCACTATCTTCATCGTCACCTCCACTCTCCGGGCTGGCATAAATTGCATGGAACCTTCTTTCTACAACTTCGCAGAATTTGGTTGGTATCTGCGTTACATCAAACTTTGCTGATCCTTATCGTTTCATCCCGGTTTTCAGTCGCACCCTGAGTGTGCAGATAATCATTTGATGATCACTTCCATAATCTGCTGCTGTTTATGTCTTCACACTCATGAGGCTGAACTTCCACCTTCTGCTGACCAGAATATAATCAATCTGGTTCCTTTTTTGGTCACCAGGATTTATCCATGTGTATAGACGGCACGCATGTCTGCCAACAACCAGGTCATTCTCTATACAGAAGTCCACGAGACGGTCTTTACTCTTGTTTCTCTCACCAACGCCATACCTCCCTATGTGACAGTTCTAAATCTGCCATTCCAATCCCCCATAATAACATGGAAATCTCTGCCTGATATCTTGTCGGGCAGTTCTTCGACCTCCTCTTCCGCATCATCTGATGTCGGAACATACACTTGTACATATATGATGGTCACTGGGTGGACGCTAATCCTTAGTGTGGTGACCATATTACTGACAGAGTTATATCACAGCACTGCTTTCGCCGTAAATTTGTCCACCAGGAAGTCATATCTACCTCTTCTCGTGTTTCTTTCCCAGAGTAGTAGAACTTGTGCTTGTTCATTGTAATTCTTTCTTGACCGGTCCACCCTAAGGATGCTGACACCACATCTCTTCATCTCTGTTTTGATAACATTGAGTTTTCCAGTTGCCAGACTTCTAACGTTCCAAGTAGCGCTCCGTAAAGACAACTTGCACCTTTCCATACCAGAAACATCAGTAGTGTGTCATTACCAACACTAAAAGTACTGGAATAGCGCTTCTTTTCCCCAGTGTCATTTATATTGTGAGCGACATCAGGCCTGAGGGTTTCACCGTCCCTCGTATCTCTTTTTTTTTTAAGAGTTTCACCCCAAGCAAGGCGGGAAGCCACTAGGACGCAAGAGGTTACAGAAAATTTGGAACAAGATCAGAGAGGAGTGATAGAAGAAAGGATGAGAAGGGTAGTGGATAGATCAAGGGAACTGGAGATGTCGATTGACATTACATTTGAATAGCTGGAGATTATAGCTCTCAGGGAAACTGGAATAGGGAAGGCGAGAGGTGCGAGACATGAAGCTATTGGAGTAGAAGAGACGGCTACATTTAGGAGTTTCGACAGTGAAAGGATGAGAGCGGGATCCCAGCCTCGTCGGGCGCTTGAATTCATGAAGTCTGGGAACCAGTGAATGCAGCTCCTCGGAGCAATTGCCATGAAAGTATTTATAAAACAGACAGAAAGAGGCGACGGCGCGTCTGTGAGAAAGTGACTGTAGACGAGATGGCAGAGCAGGGCCAATTATATTGCATATCCGCCTCTGGAGTCTATCAAGAACCCCGAGGCAAACAGAATGTGCTCCAGACCATATATGGCAGCAATACTCCATGCAAGGATTTCTGTTGTAATTATTGTTCATGGTGACATTCAAACAGACTAACGCAGTGGCTTGCCAGGATGATGAGGTTACCGCGTACCTCCTCTCAGAATTTACATAAAAAACATAATAGTTTGATATACACATCAATCACTTGGTAAAATGAATGAGAGTAGAAAATGCAAAGTTGATAAATATAACTTTAGTTTAGAAAAAACAGAAAGTAAAAATAAAACAAAAAAAACCCAAAAAAGTTAAAAAAACAAATAAATACTAATACAGAAAGACTAATAATAAACAATGAATATATAGCTATAAATAATCACAATATATATAATAAATGAAATAAAATCAATAAATAACAAACAATTAGCATGGAGGGAGGAAAGACATCTACCGTATGGCGTTATTGCAATGAATAATAGTTTGTGAGTACGTCATATAGATTGATTTGCTAGTATAGTGAGTGTAATTCCCAATAAAAGATCTATTTTTTTTTTGTCTTGATCTAGCCTATAATAAATATTGAAATCTAAGAAAGTAGGTTGAAAATTTGAATTAAATACAGCAAAATGATAAAAAAACGAAACAAATACAAGAAATCTTGTACTTATTCTGTATTTTATAAATCTAAGGGAACTAACTGCTTTGACATTATATGCAAGTTTTTTCCCTTACACTGTAAACATCTACCTTTACCGCTACTCGGAAAATTGAAAAATAAAAATAAACAGAACACGAGCTAATTTTTTTTCTGAGTCTAAAAAAGGGCTGGTCATTCAACTTTCAAATAAACATTGTTCAAATTTCACGCAGATATAATTTCGTATTGTTCACAAGAAATTTAGCAATCGTTTACGTGTGCAAACTCATAATACTCAAATTTAAATAAGAGAATTATAGTATTTACTGGTGTCTGGGTACAAGACAAGCTTTTTATGCCATATTTCCTGTCCCGAGGGAATGATGAATATTTCCAAACACCACATTCCCACTCAACCCGCAAAAGTGGCATATTCTTACTATCTCCACCGAAAAGATATTTACAAAATTTGGTTCAAATTAAAAAAGATAGTGAGGATCCGACTCAAGAAACTTACGGGATTAATTATTGTCTGTATTAAAAACTAATATCATAATTCATAAGTCATTTCTCTTATGCCTCCCAGTCACTAGTTGACCTTTTGATATTGTACTAGAATGTTTGAAACACTTTGAAAGCTTAACAATAGCTTATTGTCAATAGGCAAACGTTGTACTGTAAAGCAATCAGTACATTCATACTCTTTGAACTTTTATTCGCGTACAATGATTCTGTGAGCTTCTATTGACCCCAACAAATCATTTCGCTTTTTTTCTTACGCACAAAAATGGTAGTCAACAAAACTGCGCAGTAAAATAATTATCTTCGATGTAACCAAATTTGATACTCTATGTACTCGACTTCAAGGATAGTGCCACACTTGAATTTTTTGCATTCATTTTTACTTCTTTTTTTACCGGAAAAATACTTACCTGTGTATAGTGTAACTGTTTGCCGAAAATGAATGATTTTTAACTTCTTCAAAAAAATGCCCCTATATTTTGCGCAAAAAAACTGATCGTAAAAACTCGCAGTATAATCGAATATATAGGGCGATTTCTTCACTTTCATATTTTTACTTTCCTTTCTTCAGTCAAGTTTTCATTTAACAATTGGTTTTTCTGGCACATGTTACCTTCACTACTTTTATGGAAGAAGCTTCTTTCACCATTTATGTTATTATTTATTTATATTTATTACTATTATTATTATTATTATTATTATTATTATTATTATTATTATTATTATATACTATTTCCTTCATTTCTTGATGGCACTAAATCCATTTTTAGACAGTTTTTATTAAACTGCCTGATCGAGAAAATCAAATCAGCAATTTAATGGTTGAAATTTACGTAACATTAAAAAAAGTCACGCATTGATAAATATTTAAGAAATATTTTAAAATAATATCTGACATTGTTCGGACATTTATCATAAGATGTTAAATGGCATTTGCTTTTATAGATTAAACTGGTTGAAAAAAGGAAGCCGGTCAGTGTTTGGTACCGTATTAGAGGATGAAGTTTATCTTTTAATCGATATGTCTTCATCAATGGAGCCCAAAATACCGAGTGTATTGGAACGAATCGAGTGCCTTTTACAGGTAGGCTCTCTCTATCTCTCCTTATCTCTCACAATCACACACACAGCCACTAATCGTTTTTATATATATATATATATATATATATATATATATATATATACTAAATTCTAGTATACACATATATATATTCATGTGAATATATATGTATATACTAACAATAGCACATGCAAATACATATATTTCTAGTAGATACCCCTATTTGAGTAGACTTTCTGTTTATCTATTAAACAATATATTTATTTTCGTCTACGGGCCTGAATATTAGAGAAATATCCGGCAGGATTCTAACTAGCAGGAGAAACCGTCGTTAGATCCGATGTATTTTTTTAGAGTTTCATTGATTAAGCAAAGCCGAATAGTGCCTTTAAACGCAAATTTCGTTAAAAAATTATCGAAACATTCATATCTGACCAGTTTCTAAATAAGTAATGGACATTTTTTAAACAGACAGACTTTATTATTTAAATGTTACTTTTGTGGATACCTATGATGTTCCGTTCCGTTTACTTATTAAACATTATATTTATTTATAGGTATCCACTAAGAAATCAGTAGTAAGATAAAATTTGTCGGATTAATAAATAAAAAATTCATTTGTTAAGGTGCCTTTCTTGTATTAGCTTTATTTTTTCTTTCCAGATCGTAGTTCGCCTTTGTTCTTTCTTTATTTATTTTGGGGGGCTTCTGAAAGTTCAAAATTCATATTATTGAATAATTTTATATGTAAATATATAATATAGTAATCATATTTACACTTCTACGTACCAGTATTATACGCGATCTACTTTTTGCAGACTCTTTAGAGGATGCTCAAGATTTTCTGCAGAATGCAAGGTATTTGGACTTATCATCAGCATCAAGAAAACTGAAATTATTTATCAAACTTTCCCGACACCGAAGCAAATTAGAGGTGTAAAACAGAGACCCATGTTCGTAAGTTTCCTGATGCCCTTTTACAAGTTGATGGAAAGAATCTCAAGTATGTGGAATCTTTCAAATACCTCGGGAATATGGTAAATTTCAAGAGCCTCACTTGATGACGAGATTGTTAATCGCATTACAAAAGCAAGCGCTTCCTTTGGTTCGTGGGACAAAAGGGAAATAAAGCTTTACACTAAAATCCAAGTGTACAAAGCTGTCGTTTTTTTCAACTCTTCTGTATGGCTCTGAAGCTTGGACACCTTATAGATGACACACGAATCGATTAGATGAGTTCCATAAAGGCTGTCTCCTTACAATCTGTGGCCTAACGTTTGATGATCGAGTGTCAAATGCCAACCTTTTTGAGAAATGCAAGATTGGTACCATCGAGACCTTCATAATGCAATCACAACTATGTTGGGATGGCCATGTGGCAAGGGTGAGTGATGATCGCATACCAAAAGTTCTTTTCTCTATAGTGGTTATAGAAATGTTGGTAGATCTTGGCTCAGGTATAAAGATAGACTGATGAGTCAACATTCCATTCAAGAACTTTGAAGAAGTAGCTAGGAAGAGATCAGAGTGTCGTTCCAGCTGATATGCAGGAATAAAGCAACATCAAGCAGTAAGCATCATTCGACTGCGTGAAACACAAAAGCAAAATGAGGCAGCTAACAGTGTTTCTGCCGCACTTGGATACAGTACATTCCCCTGTACTGTTTGTAATTTTTTGTGAAGTTGAGCCGGTCTCAAAAGTTATGCCCGTCATAGGCATGCAGATAATTAGTTCGTGGTCCTCGGCGCCTCATATGTTGAACTCGACGGGAGAGTCCATCATATATATATATATATATATATATATATGATGGACTCTTATATCTCTCTCTCTCTATATATATATATAGCAATAGGAAATCTGTAATAGTTCCTGACGCGTTTCGTCCAATGTGGACTTTCTCAAGGCAAAAAACGAAATTAATTTATTTAAACAAAATAACTAATAATAACAAAAGAAAATGTCCTTAGCAACTGGAAGAATTTGGAGAACACTATTTTCATACTGTTAACTGAAAATTACGTCAATTACTGTCACGTGTGGAGATATTGTTATTATTGCTGTTACTTCTCTCCCAAACAAACGTACATAACAATATCGTGAAATCAAAAGAAAATGGTTGAATCCGTCAACACAGCAATAATTTTTACTTATGTTTTAAACACATGTTGCAAAATAAAACCCAGCGAACAAAACGCTTTGGTACACAAATTCTTTCTTTTGTTTTTATTCATATTGCCTTTGTACAGATATATTTTATATATATCTGAATTTTTACACATACGCACATACACACACACAAATACATACAATCACATATAGTTAAAGTTGTCTTCCTTGTTTATAGATAAATACTCGACTCGGCAACAGGCTTTAGTCAATTCAAAAATGTTATTAATTGCCTTTACACAATGATGAGTAAAGAGGACAGAGGTAAAACAATGCATAAAAATTGCATGACATTTTTTCTAAATTTATACATTGTTATTTCCTTTTCTGCTGTAAATTGTGAGTAATGACATTTACTAAAATGTATTAACTTTTTCGATATTAGACACATGTCCATTTGTACCAACATTTAATAATCAGACTGTTTACTATGAAAATATACGCCTGCAGAAAATCAACTTACACATTAAATGAAAACAAAGTATGTAGTAAAAAATGAAAATAAATTATACAGATATTAGAATTATATTTACTATAAATGCGACTGTAACATATTTCCAATGCCGCTATACATTCATACTTACTTGTGAATTTAAAAATCTCTTTCTATTGACAAATGTATTTTCCACTTGAAAATTTTAAAATTTTCTAATAAAACGTAACTTTTTTTTAGCCCAACACAGCCAACAAATATGACTATCAACCGATTTTTATTTTGAAATAAAGATACAAGGAGTTCTGTAGTCGAATTCATAATATTTCGACGTAAGGAGAAAATACTTATGATTTTTAACTGTACATTTTAAATTGTTTTGGAAGATGACGCAAACATCATGAAGCCTGGCTCACATAAATTACACAAATTTACTAATAATTTTTTTTATAATTCACTGTATATGTTTCAACCCATGACCATTATAAGAAAAGTGACACAGTCTCATTTAAAAATACTGAAATGTGGTAAGACACACAGCTTCGTTAATAATCTGAAAATCATTCTCTATAAAATGGAACGTAATAAATATAAATTATTGGTTGGTAGTATTAGAATTACTTTCTTAATTTTTTCAATTGAAGCATGGGTTATGTGTAATTTGGAGATGTGTCTTGCGCGTGCATTAGAATTAGACAGCAATAAAAATGTTTTTTTTTATGATGCATCTAGTTTTATTCCAAAGATTGTTGCATTATTGATGTTCTTATAAAAATTTTAACAATTTACAATGATTTTTAGAATATGAGTGGGGTCAAAGAAATACAATGAAATTATATTCATTTTCATTTATACATTGTGGTAGAAATATGAAATGCTATCAAATTGCTAAAAATAACTATAATTTAATGTCCCATAATACATTACGATTAGGGCACATGAGAATAAACAAAAGAATGGAATTATGAATAAGTTCGTAAATTATTTACATTATTCGGACTATAGTCCTCATCATTGTCGCCATATTTATCACAACGTTTCGGCCGTTGTACGCTCCGGCCTTCTTCAGGTAGTTGGAATTTCGAACTGAACCCTTTATTTTGCTCACTGGGATAGACTGTTTTAGTTCCACGTGCCATGTTTGATGGATGTCAGTTATCAGTTATCTCCTGCTAATTTCCCTCTGAAAGTTCTCCACTGCCTTAACCAGGTATTGAACTCACACTCGTTGGGTCCTGTCACTGGATCTAACCAACGCCTTTATCCACTGTGCCATGTGTCCTTGATATTCCAACCACCTGAAGAAGGCCGGAGCGTACAACGGCCGAAACGTTGTGATAAATATGGCGACAAAGATGAGGACTATAGTCCGAATAATGTAAATAATGTACATAATACCTCATCTCAGAAATATAGACAGACTCTGAAGTTCGTAAATATTTAAAGAGAAACAATGGTAGAAATTTCTACACTGCTAATGGAATACATACTAATTAAGATTGACTGTTCCCCTGATGCTGCTACAGAGCCAATTAACTGGTATCACAGTGTTGGGAAAAGATACATCTTTGGGTCACCGCTTGAATAAAAACAATGATAAAAAAGATTGTTGCGTGTTCAAATAAAATATTTATTTAAACGTTGAATGTACACATTTTAACTGTAATTACTTATCATGAAATGAAAGAAAGTTCTTTTCTTTGACTGTAAGGAAATGAACATGAATATAGTCATTCAGCGGATTTAGGAGAGAAGATCAAAGGGAGAAGCTGAGTTTTGCTTTGAAGAGAAAGACAAGAAGCCGAGTTTGACTCGTGTCTTTTTACTTTCTGTCGAGTTGAATGAATGGTTTTTATAGTCTTGTGTAGGCTCCAGAGTCCGGTGTTTATTTACTGTCGTGAGCTGATTTTATTGCCTATTTATTTTTATTAATTTGAAAAATTGAAGCATGTTTGAAACCCGAGAGGATGCTCGGAGCCCTTACGCGGTGTCTTTTGTCATTTGCTCCTTTGATTTGATGTTGTTCACTTCTGCCTACTCTACGACAAGACTTCATTATACACGATATTTCTGGTTTATGTGACACCATGTCTCATGCCTTGGATGTTATACCTGTTTAGCATTAACACTCTGACCACAAAGTTCTACTGCGCTCCTGTTCTTGTTACTAAAAACAACTGACTGTGAGTGCAAACTAGCTGATGCAGTTGAATCCCCAATTTATAAAAAGTTTGTGTTTGACATTTATTTTAAGAAAGTCGTACAAGAAATTGAACCCTTTTTACTGTGAAAGGAACTTTGGCATCACTGGTTTTCAATCTGATTCTAAGGATGAGTACTATAGAGTCTCTGTGACTACAACTAATCAAGAACATTTATATACTATTTTTATGACGTTGTAGTACCTTCATGTGTATTTCGTTGCACAACCTTTGGACAATTGAGAGATTGCGATGTAGCATTAAGATGTCACCTATGTTCATGGTAAGTCGATAAACTTTCTAGGCTGCCTCATCAAATTGATTTAATTTAAACCATGTAGTTAAGTGCATATCACGTCGTTGTGAGTGGCCAGCAACGTGCACCACCTGACCTTCGTGTAAAGACACGTACTGGTCTCCATGTAATTGAACAGCTAAACGATAAACTATATGAGACTGTCCCTTCATTTTGCACTCTGTGAGAAGACACATAGCTTCTGGGGGTGAAATATATCTGAATGATAAAAGTGGCTTGATTTCATCATATTCTTATCCTTATCTTCACCCCCCGCTTTAGTTGCAATTCTCTCTCGATTCTTGAGTTCCAGTATTGCGCATTTATATCGTTTGTATACATATTAGAATATGTACTTAATGCTTTTTACCGAAGGGCATACCTCAAAGTTAATATGTGCTTGATATCTTTTCAGAAGAAAGTTGAAAGGCACTAAATTTCGATTATCTACGTGATAATTCCCTATCAATATAGTTTTACAATTATTACGTTTTTTATAGGCATGATAACCCTCAATGTTTTCAACAGTTTCTTCTCTAAATCTTTCTGGCACTGACCATTCATCGTACAAGGAAATGTAGGATAATAAGGTCCACAAGGATCATGTATCATTAGGTATCTTACTAATTTTCGGAGAAGAGGCTCTTGTCTCTCTGGCATTTCAACAGAAACATTTTCGTCAATTTGTTGTCTTTTCAGGTTTTATTTTGGTCATCATTCAGCATTATAAGCATTTGGCAGTGAGGAAGACATCTTTTTTAAAATTCGATGACATGTACGTCAGCTACGGGCATCATATTCAGTATAAACCTATCTGCAATGCCAACCATAAGCTCATTATTATGAGACTTATAAACGCGTGTGATCAACTCAGGTCTGTTTTCAGTTGGTTCTGATGGTTCAAGGTTTCAGTTATTTCTGGACAATTTGGGTTACATTGATAAGTTAAAAATAAATCAGGTTTACCGTATTTCTAAACAATTACAATTGCATCTTGGTAAGATTGTTGAATATTTTTGTGGCTTCCCGAAAACGAAAATGCTGGAATCAGAACGCTGGGATCGAGCACAATTTCTTCCTAAACAATCCATGAGACCAGAGTATAAAGCCATTTTAACCTGAGTTTGGTTATATCTAGTGAGATTTAGGCGACACATTTCGACTTTGACGCAGACATCAATTATATTTTTTTAAATAATTTTCCTGAAAGATGTATGTTACTAAAATTTTTTCTTATTGCCAAATGATAACGATCATACTGTTGCATGATAACTTTATTGTGCACTCTTCTTTGCCGTTCTTGGACGTGTTCCATGATTATATTCCTTTTCTCTGTTTGAAAATGAATTGTATAAACTATGGGATACAGATGACAGGAGATATAAGATACTCATTGTTTTTGCTGTCTATGTAGATAAACAACAATATGTCGATGAAGTGAAAGTGCTGTATCTTCTCCAACACATATTTCCTCAACCTCGTTGTTGGTAGAGTTGTTCTATAGTCTTGTATCGTGACAAGAAATAAAATACATCGAAATTCTCCTTGGTTGTACATGTTCTCTATTTGCTCATTCCTCCTCTAGTAAAAAGTCCCATATTTTGAGTGGAGCAGAATATTCTTGTAAGTTAGGCAGTGATACCTTTCTATTTTGGAAGTAATTCAACACTTCACTTATGAATCTATATGCAATACAATATTGGTAAATGACATTCCTCTCGACAACCTAGTACCTTATAGGCTGATCTTAATTCAAAGCAATTGCTCTCTTGAACTCTGTCTCATGTTCTGAAGTTAGTCATGTCTTTCTCTCTGATTCATAGCATTTCTCCATTCATCTACTTTGTTTCTCGTGTTCTGAAAATAATCCTCTCTTTCTTCATCCTTCATACAATTTATCCTCTCATGATATTTGTTTCTCCTGTTTTGAAGATAATCTTAGCTGTCTTGCTCTTCCATAGAATTTCTCCATTCTTTCTCTATTAAGGTTACAATCTGCTTTTCTTCTGCCCGCAAACCTTCACACCGTTTTCTTCTTAGAGATGGCCATCTAACAGAATGAGATCAACTGGTCTCCCTAGTTATGCATACAGCCAGTATAAGGAAATCGCTGGGCTGAGAACGCCCTAAACTGAAGGATGGAGTATTTCCTTTATGAAATCAACGGCCACGTGTCCGTGACTAAAGGTGAGTTTTCAGGATAGAAAACATCGTCTGTGGTTTGACCATTAAGAGGGAACAGTTCTGCCAGATCTACTTGCGCAAGTTACACTATGCATAAATGAATACCTCTCCGCATTTCAACTGAGGATATGTGTAGGGGTCAAGTATTCAGCTGCGCGACGACCAAATGATCCCATCCAATCATGGGACTGACAGTGATGATGATGATGATGATGATGATGATGATGATGATTTTATACGCATTTGGATATTTTATAGAGTATTTAACATTAAACATATTTAATACGGGTTGTTTCTTTTGTATAATAATAATAGCTTAGAGTATGTACTGTTATAATATTTGCTATTATTTATTAATATTTTTCTTATGTTAATTGTATTTTGTTTGTATGCGATATGATGATCGATATGTGCACACATTGCTCCATGGTTCGATAAATGATAAGTTAGGAGAATGCTGTACTTGTGTAACGAAATCAAGAATTTAATGATGTTTTTTGACTATTGGTAATGGCTAAAATACACTCGCAACACACACACACACACACACACACACACACACACACACACACATACACATGTAAGCACGCATATATATTTACCTGTTATTCGATCCATACGGTTCGCAGAAAAGATTTTTGTAAGTCTTTGTTTCCGTTATTACAAATTGTCGAGTACAGATATTTTTAAGAAGTTTGTACAGTGGGAAGACAATAATTTATAGAATTATTATAGGATTATAGGATAATTTATAAGGTTATGATAAATATAGGTTTATTGATAAAACTTTGGGAATTTCAAAGAAATACGATGTGTTGTCATGATGTGTGGATTTTATTTCTTATTTAAGTATTGTTATGAAACACGTTTCATCATTTCCACTGTGTATATTTAATGAACAATGAAGGACAATTTTAATGCCAATGAAACATAGTAAAGACTTTAGTCTAAAATTTTGTAATCATTGAATAAGTATAAATGGACATATTTAAAAGAATTCTTTAGGATCATTTGTTTATCTTAAATCGCAAAGTCCAGTCTTTTAAGCTTGTGAGACTTTCTTGGTCTTTTGGTTCAGCTTACCATCTCGTAATTCTCGCGTTGTATTCGGACGATAATAGACTCAATAATGGACGCCGGACAATTACTTTAAACCTGTCAACTCAATTCTTATTGATTACATAAGATAGATTCTGGGGAGAAAAATTGCCTAGAACGGCATAGTAAACCAACTTTCTTAACTGCAGACTTAGTAGTTGATTCAATATACTTTTTCCACTTCATGTCAGCTGAAAGCATTAGCCCGAGAAGAGATCAGTTGCCAATTTAAACTTATCGAACAAATCAGCCTTACTATTAAGACAGGAGTAAATAGTTGTATCATCAGCATAGATACCGAGTTGAGAACTGATGACACCAGAAAGGTCATTTATGAAAATTACAAACGCTGTTCAAATGGCATAAGACAAGTTAAAATGAAGACAAGTTCCAAGGATAGAGTAGTCACCATTCTTATCTAAAGCTTGTTAGACTTCTTCAGCAATAACCGTTAATACATCAGCAGTTGACTTTGAAAAGTGAAAGCCATATTGATTAACTTAAAGGAGACCCTGCCATGTGAGATGCTTCACCAAGTTAGACTTAATTAGAATCTCTAGTACTTTGCCAAAAAGAGTTAGAAGGCTAATAGGCCGATAGTTAGAAAGATCATTTGGTTCGTCTGAATTCTTAAAGACTGGAACTACAGATGAGGATTTCCAACAAGTAGCAAAGCAAGATGCATCAAGGCATTTATTGTAGAGTTTAGAGAGAACAGGAGCCAGTTCAGGAGCACATTTATTTAGGACTACTTTACTGTCTTTGTATATAATTAATCCTTTTCACGCTCCATAGAAAAAGCAAAAGAGAGAATTTTCTCGTCACCCTTCTATCTTTCTCTATTTGTTTCTATTTCACTCATACTCAGTAATTTACTATATAAATTTTGCGGCCCGTGGCTAATTTTCTGAGATCATTGTGGTCCTACACATTTTTTAATTGTACAATTCTAGTTTAAGAAATAAAATATTTAAATTTATAAATAGCATTAGTTAAGTAAACAGGCAAATAATATTATGAGTGGTTCGGGTTAATTTTGTCTTATACTTTTTCTCATCTCTTGAAATGTAATATGAATATGAATACTGTCATTTTGCGCACATAAAAATACTTATGTACACAAAATGTTCTGCAAGCAGCAACATATATATTCCTTAAAAAGGTGTCTTTACATGTAAACACTTTTTAAACTATTCGATTCAGGAAAGGTGGACAAAGGTTTATATCCACTGATATATGGTATAATATTCTAATAGGATTAAAAAGTTCTAATCACTATCCTGATAGTTACTGATAGCTTGGTCTTCTAAACTGGTCCTATTGAATTCGATATTTGATTTTTGTATTCATGCATTTCATTAAACCGTATTCAATTGTTCGTTGTTTTCTCTTTTTAATTGGCTTCTGCTTATTTGCAGAAGAAATCAACTTCAAAATCTGTTCCGAGGTCAAACTAAGTAATGTATAGTTGAGATCTGGTATGGATACATTTACATTTAATTTAGATTTTTTTTTATGATTCTATGAAAGGTTCATTAATGGTTGAATTTTACTGCGACATCATTCTTCAGATTTCAAGGTTTAATCATCAATTCTTAACAACTAATAAAAAAGTCTCTTTCAGATTCTGAACTCTAAACTCGGATCGTGTTATACAAATTATATTTTTTTTCTTTTCGTTTTTAGGAACAATTACAGCACAAGAAAAAAATTAACATTGTCACTTTCAGCAGGAGGGCCTCTACGTGGAAGGAAAAACTGACTGAAGTGACTCCTAAAAATATATTAGATGCATTCGAATGGTTGAAGCGGCAGCCATGTGGTGGATCAACCAACACATACGCAGCCCTCAGAATCGCTTTGGCTGATCCTAGTACACAGGGTATCTATCTTGTTACGGATGGCCGGCCCGACCAGGTAGACAAAATATGATATTTTTAACCATTATTACTTTGGCTTCTAGCGTTACGATGAAGAATGTGAACGTTACTTAATTCAGTAAATGATTTTTCCAACAGCCATCCTCATGTTTACAATGATTGTATCAGTGATTTTCTGGCAGTGTACATCGCATCCTATCAGAAATTCTTGTACACAATATAAGCACCAGGGTTTCGATAATCTCATCATGTGTATTTTTTCCGTCCAGAGTCATTCCTAACATAGTCTGTGATTCACACCAGGAAATACCAGAGGTCTGAATTGAATTTAATGTCCATTTAATGGTAGTGATTTTCAGAGAACTTAAAACGATTATTTGGTTACTTATTTTAGTGCATCATTTTGTTTACTATTATTGCGACGTGACGCAAACAATCATTAGTGAATTATTAGCTGTAATCACTAGTTCTTTCTTATAGTAATCTGTCACTTATACTATTGCCAACTAAGACTTTTTAGATTAAATATAAAGTAGCGAAGTAATTGATCTAAGTAACGCAGTTAATCTAAATAAGTGCCGCATAATTTGTTGCGATTTATTACAGAAGTTGATCTTTGGCGACTCCAGTATGTACCCTTAGTAATACCAAAGTAGGCCCTGCACTCGGTGTCACACTAGAGAATCAAAGGAGCTAAGTGAATTAGAAGGTTGACAATCAACAAAGTGCAGAATCGGATCTGAAAGGATATCAATGGCTGCCTCGACACGGAAACAGGAGGTCGACCCAGCCAAGCTAAGGATGAGCACATGCATAACAACCGGATGACAAGAAACATTTATCAGCGAACCATTCAAGAGAGAAAAGCCAGAGTCTTTCACATTCTCGCGAAAACAAGATCAACCTTCGAAGAAAGTCCACAAGTTACACACTCTAATTAATTAGAGAAATTCAGAAATGAATAAAGAATAACTTTACGTATGAAAGATTTAGTCTCGTATTTTTATTAGGTCGTTACAATGATAACATTACACTAAAAATCGAACACAAATATACAAATTACTTTTTAGTCTAACAATCCATATTATAAGATCGTAGTAATATCTGTGGCCCAATGATTAAACTCGAAAAAAAGTAGTAAACACTAATATACCTGGACATGATAATACAAAATGTTATGGAATGAAACTAATACCTCATTTTAGAATTGTACCCTCCCCACAAAAAAATGTTTTGAGCACTTGACGGAAACAATGAATTGAAAACGTCGAAATATCTAAAGCATAATAATAACTATGTATGGTAATGGCTCATTTTCATTAAGATTTGTATATAGAGAAAACAAAAGAAACAATAAAAATACTTAAACATGTGTATTGTTGAAAAAATATTAAAAAAAATGTTTATTGGTCATAACAATAAGGAAGGGAGAAAATAAGCAACATTTTTATGCCATTTTTAATTAAACAGGAGCAAAAATGCTAACCAGTCGCATACATTTTAAGACTAAAAAGACAGATTTATACAATTTATGAAGTATTTGTGAATGATCAAAAGTGTCAAAAGTGATTTGGAAGGTTTCCTGCTGGAGATTTCACTGTGCTATCCTTCATGGTGACATAGACAAGTTCGGATGTGGTATATCGTCAACATAACTCAAAATATCCAAATGAACCATTGAAAATCATTGGCACCAACTCTAGGCTATGTTATTCGTCTCCCATGACTTTATCATAAATTCCTTTCAGAAAAATCAAACGACTGATTCGGACACGTACAGCTCTCAGAGAAAAACAGTAATACATAAGAAGCATATGGAATTAATTAAAAGTGCATAATATTCCAGGATAATGCTAGACTGCATGGTATTTTGGTTATGAGGTACAAATCGTTACAACTTGACTGGAAAATTTTCCCTGATTCGCTGAATTCATTGAATATTGTAACTTCGGATTGTCATTTAAAACCGTTTTACAGTATTTATTGATTTTTTTTATTTGGTAAGGGAAACTGCAAAAGACATCTATAGTAGTGGGTTGCTGAGTAAAACAAAAAAATCAGTGACGATGGAATTATGACGTTGCCTAAATAATAGCAGAAGTGAACAGTATATTTTTAATGTCGAACAGACACACACACATGTGTATATGTTTAATCTGTGTGTTTGTGTGTAGGCGGTGTAGATAAGAAGCACGACAATTTAGAAAAGTCTTGTCAAATCGAGAATCTGATGATATAACAATGGTAAAGAGGCAAAGAACTGAAAAAATAACCAAGATAAACTAAAAAAAAAAAAACAAGCTGCAAGTAACAAAACTTATTTCAAAGCCATATTTCATTACCTGTCATAAATTTTGCCCTCTCACATTCTTTCATCTGTTCTCGTACTGTCATTCTATAACGACGTTAATAATTTGTCGTAGACGTAATTTAAGAAACCTACAATAATTGTGATGAATTTACAATTTCAATTTAGATATTTCTATGGAACAGAAGGATTTTTATTTATTGATCCGAGATATTTCATCACATTAAACGTTACTTTTAGTGGATAGCTATATTTGAGTAGAATTTAGATTTTTAGTGGATACCCTTATTTCAATGGGATTTAGATTTTTTGAAGATATCCTTATTTGAATGGGATTTAAATTTTTTGAGGATACCATAACATGAATGGGATTTAGATTTTTTGAGGATACCCTTATTTGAATGGGATATAGATTTTTTCAGGGTACCCTTATTTGAATGAGAGTAAGATTTTTCGAGGATACCATTATTTGAATGGGATTTATATTTTTTGAGGATACACTTATTTGAATGGGATTTAGATTTTTTTGAGGATATCCTTATCTGAATACGATTTGGATTTTTTTTGTGGATACCCTTATTTCAATGGGATTTAGACTTTTTGTGGATGCCCTTATTTGAATAGGAAACCTTTATTTGAATGGGATTTAGATTGCTTGAGGATACCCTAATTTGAATAGGATTTAAATGTTTCTGTGGATATCCCCCATTTGGATGGGATTTAGATTTTTTGAGAATACCCTTATTTGAAGGGAATTTAGGTGTTTCGCGGACACCATAATTTGAATGGGTTTTAGATTTCTTGAGGATACACTTACTTGGATGGGATTTAGATTTTTGTGGATACTCTTATTTGAATGTGATTTAGTTGTTTCTTAGATAACCTTATTTGAATGGGATTTATATTTTTGAGGATACTTCTATTTGAATTAGATTTATATTTTTTGAGGATACGCTTATTTGAATGGGGTTTCGATTTTTAGATTATAATCTTTTTTGAATGGGATTTAGATTTAATGAGGATAACCTAATTTGAATAGGATTTAAATATTTCTGTGGATATCCCCATTTGAATGGGATTTAGATTTTTTGACGATATTCTTATTTGAAGGGTATTTAGGTGTTTCGTGGACACCCTTATTTGATTTTTTGAGGATATCCTTATTTGAATGGGATTTTGATTTTTTGTGGATACCTTAGTTGAATGTGATTTAGGTTTTTTGAGGATACTCTTAATATAATGGGATTTAGATTTTTGAGGATACCCTTAGTAGAATGGGATTTAGATTTTTTAGGATACATTTATTCGTATGTGATTTAGATTTTCTGAGGATACCCTTAACTGAATCGGATTTAGATTTTATGATTATACCCTTATTTGAATAGGATTTAGATTTTTTGTGGATACCCTTGTTTGAATGGAATTTAGATTCATTCAGATTACCCTTATTTGAATCGGATTTAGATTTTTCTGTGGATACCCCCATTTGAATGGGATTTAGATTTATTGAGGATACCCTAACTTAAATGGAACTTAGATGTTTTATGGATACCCTTATTTGAATGGGATTTAGATTTTTTTTAGATACCCTCATTTGAGTGGGATTTATTTTTTTTGAGGATACTCTTATTTAAAGAGAATTTAGATCTTTTTGGGATACCCTTATTTGAATGCGATTTACATTTATTGAGGATACACTTATTTGAATGGGATTTAGATTTTTTTAGGATACCCTAATTTGAATCGAATTTAGATGTTTTGTGGATACCCTTATTTGAATGGGATTTAGGCTTTTTTGAGGATACCCTTATTTGAATGGGATTTAGATTTTTGAGGATACCCTTAGTAGAATGGGATTTAGATTTTTTCGGATACATTTATTCGTATGTGATTTAGATTTTCTGAGGATACACTTAACTGAATCGGATTTAGATTTTATGATTATACCCTTATTTGAATAGGATTTAGAGTTTTTTTGGATACGCTCATTTGAATCGGATTTATTTTTTTTAGGATACCCTATTTAAAGGGAATTTAGATGTTTTTTGGATACCCTTATTTGAATGAGATTTAGATTTATTGAGGATACACTTATTTGAATGGAATTTAGATTTTTTTAGGATACACCTTATTTAAATTGAATTTAGATTTTTTGAGGATACCCTTATGTGAATTAAATTTAGATGTTTTGAGGATACCCTTGCTTGAATGGAATTTAGATTTATAATAGATACTCTTATTTGAATGGGATTGAGATTTTTGAGGATACTCTTACTTGAACGGGATTTAGCTGTTTTGTGGATAATCTTATTTGAATGGGATTTAGATTTTTTGACGATACCGTTATTTGAATGGGATTTACATTTTTTAACGTTACTTTTATTTGAATGCGATTTACATTTTTTGAGGATACCCTTATTTGAATCGGATTTAGATTTTTTTGTTGATACCCTCTTTTGAATGGGATTTAGAGTTTTTTGAGGATGCCCTTGAATGTTTTTTAGATTTTTTCAAGCTACCTTTACTTGAATTGGATTTATATTTTTTCAGAATACCTTCATTTGAACAGGATTTAGATTCTTTGAGTGTACTCTTATTGCAATGGGATTTAGCTGTTTTGTGGATAACCTTATTTGAATGGGATTTAGATTTTTTGTCTCTAGTTTTTCCCTCTGTATATGTTACATTACCATTTTTTTTACTATACAACACATGTCCACTCAAGGTAAAGGGTTAATTTCTACTTCCTCCTATTTCACATAACTCAAGGAAATTTCCATCGATACTGAAAAGAGCGATAACACGTACTAGACTTGAGAAACCTATCTTCCCGAGAAATGTCTTAAGAGAAAGATTTTATAAATATTAATCGACAAACTGATCGATAAATGGATGTCGAATGTTTCCTTATAAGGAAGTAGCTAATATTGCCATTACCATTTACATTGAATGTATGACTCGTTGTAGTCATCGGGAAATATGTACGCAGAAGTCTGTTTCACAAAGTAGCGGTTCTTAGGAAGAAGCTTTTGGAGTGAGAGAGATGGTGGAAAATAAGACATCAAAGCTTGATTTTGAACTGTGTCAAAGAGGAAACGTGATGATTGGGAGACTTGGGCCCAGATATAGCAGCAATACTCCATTTTTGGACTCTTGTAAAGTTAAATTATTGCAGAATGTGTATAGTTTTGATTAGTATAAATGATGTCAGAGGAATAATAGGAATTAATCTTAGAGGATAATTTCATAAACTGATCATCTGGCTTATAAAGCAATGCATAAATTGTTAGTTTCCATCCAACTTGCCTAAATAGTATTTGATACGTGTAAAACCAATCAGTCTAATTATAATCTGTTTTTTGTGACTTTCTCAGCCGTGCAAAGCGATTTTGGCTCAGGTTCAAATGAATCCTTCTGTCCCCATCCACACAATTGCATTCAACTGCAATGATGAAGAGGCTAATTGTTTTTTATATCAATTGGCTAATTCAACACGCGGACGTTATCATTATTACACGGATAACGATTATGATGTTGAACCTCCTGAGTCATGGAAGGTAAGTCATTTTCTTTCTTTGTATGGTGTTATGCAAGTTTCATTTCTCCGAATAGACATACGACTGAATCAAGGAGGAGTTCCGACGAACATCTGAAACAATATTTGTAACGGTTGCAATATTCGCAACCCAACGGAAGGAAATGTTATCTCCATTGATAAGTATTCGATATCAGATTTTATTATTTTCACAATAAACCTAAACTTTGTTACATTTTAATAATATACATTTGTTTATTTGATAAATATATCATATGAAGTACAGATTATAATATATGCTTTTCTTATAAATATTTGCTATAATCGATATGATGGTGTGAGATTTTATTTAGATAAAACTTAAAAAGAACGAGAGTAATTGTGAAGTTGGTGAGTGATAAGAACAATGTTGAAAATTGCGAAAAGGTTGAAAAAAGGGAAAAAACCCGAATTGAAAACAGTGGCAAGAACAAGAAAACTTTAAGAATGTCACATAAAAGAAATTTTAGTAAAATTAAAGATTAATAAACATGAAAAGTGAACCAGCAAGAAAATATCTGTTGCCAATATAAAGAGAAAAGATAGAGAATAATAACAAAAAATTGTCAAAGTAATCACCTTTAAGTAAAAAGCACAAAGACAAATGTGTAAGTGAAACAAAGAAGTACATGAAAAATGATTTCTGCCAAATAGTTTTTAGCGATGAATATAGAACTACATTGGATGAACATAATGGCCGGGCTAGAGGTTGAATCTTTCATGGATATAATCAAATAAGACAAGTTAAAGGACAACAACAGGCGTAGATGAAGCAATGTTTTATTGTAAGTTGTAAAATTATGAGTTGATGATGGTATTTAGAAAAATGCAGAATTATTGACGTTCGTTTTAACAAATATCAATAATTGCGACATAGTTTTATTTTATATGATTAAGAAAAGAATTTTGGTAAAAGAGAAGAGCTTCATTTGACAATTAAAGTCATTTTTAGTTAGAACGATGACCATGTTTTAATACAGAGTACGGCAGTAATACTTCCCACATATACCTCTCAGAAATACATCTCACATGTGACATTAGTTGCAATGTTGCTAATGTCTCATCATTATGTGGGAAGTATTATACAAATTACAATTTCAAGTTTATTCTGATGCTTTTTTGACGTAGACGCAAGAAGAAATGAAATATAAAAAGGAAACGAAAACGAAAAAAAAGAACAGTAGGAAAGAAAAACCGAGTGACTAGATAAAGTGATTTATTTTTGTTGCCCCAAAAATGTCTGGTTTTGCTAATTTACTCCCTTCTCTCTCTCTCTCTCATTCTTCTCTCTCTCTCTCTCTCTCTCTCTCACACACACACACACACACCCCTAACTTTTCACCGAATGTTGTTATTTTATTCATAAATTATCTTTTGTAAAAATTCCATGTACAGTCAATTGTTTGGATTTCTTTCACAGTGTGAAGACCTTAGATTGCTGGAAGAAGAACTGAGACGTGGATATAGAAACTTAGCGACCGTGTCACGCTTACGAGAACAATGTCTTATGTCACTTTGGAAAGGAGAGATCAAAAGGCTTAAATCCCGTAGCTGGTACTTTGCGCGGATATTCTTTATTGATGTTCACTTATGAAAATATTTCTTTTATATTTAGTATTGCGCTTTTAAATATAGTAAATCGTTTGTCAACTCAACCGATTAGGAAAAAAGTATTCATGTTTAAGCATACACATACGCATACACGTGCGTGCACACACACACACACACACACACACACACACAGTAAAAAGATATTCTTGTGAACAAAGCAGAAACAAATATTTGTGATCATCTCTGAAACTGGGACTGATGACCTGATGAGAAATCTGGGTAGATATGAAAAGATTGGGAAAGAAAAGTAAACAATATAATGAAGTAGAAAAGTCTGCCTTTCATTTAGGATATTAAAAATAGTTACTGAGATCGACAAAAAATGACAAATTGAAAGATTGCCAAGTTTAGCAGAGAGTCCTTTGATGAAATCTCGTAGCCACAACTGCAGTTCATTTCGCAACATCAATGCAGGTGCGCATAGAAACTGAGAAGAACGCTGAAATGAAGGTAATAATTTAAGCTTTAATAGAAAAAGAAACCGACATTCTTGCTGCGATAAATGTATGAATAAACACAACTAAAATATGAAATTTTTAACATAAATGTCAAAATGTTAAATTTCCATCTTCCAACATTAAATCTATTCCTTCACATCTGAAAATACATTCTTTTCATGTCGACTGGGGTAAGATTGAACAGATGCTGATATTTTGTGGAATATATGCTAATTATTTCAATTAACTCGATTATATTTATATTTCCATTCATATATGACATTAAAATCGCAAGATCCAATATGTTTTTAAAGGACATATAGTTTTAGGGCATGGACGATCATGGCTCTCATTTTCTTTATTATTTATGAATTACTGTGACGTCTTCTCTTAGACTGACAGGCACCCAATAGAACCCAATGCATCCTACTATTTAGCTGGGGGAAAAAGAAATGGATTCATGCATTTCTCCAGAAGATTAGTGCGAAGTAAACAGTAGATTCGACCGGAATTTGAACGCTGCTCGCCGATTCTACTTTCCACGTCGATAACTGTATGTATGCGTGTGCGTGCTTGTGCGTGCTTGTACGTGCGTGTATGTGTGTGTGTTTAAAAATCGTATAATTATTATACTTATTTTAGCAAATCCGAGATGTCTGGTGAATCCTGTTCTCCGTCACCGAAGGATATCGATCGCAGTCAGAGCAGCTTCTCCATAAAAGGGAAAAATTCTCGTCAAGCTTTTTATGTGCGTCAAAGGCAACGTTTTCTTCCTCAATGGCCTTTTGTTCCATCTTGTTGCAAAAGGAAACAACATGGGCCAACAACGAAAATGTCAAATCGACATCTCCATGCCGGTAAGTGACAAAGATAGAAATTTATATACACATATACACTCATATGCATACACTGACATATGCACTGACACATAGACGACCTTGTATATAGATATATATGGATGGCGATAGATAAATAGGATGGAAAAGTATATAAATACACACACATCTATCTATTCCTATATTTTTATATGTACATATGTGTGTGTGACAAAATGGAAAAAATCCTACGTAATGCATTTCGTCCTTCAAAACGACGCAGCTGTTTATATTTTTGTTCCCTCCCACTGCATATAATTCCATTAATAAAAAGTCTGAAGAAGTCATTTTGAAAGACGAAACGCGTTACATACGATTTTTCTACTTTGTCATTTAGATATCGTATTCCCCCATACAATGACCGGCTACTCGTTTCCAAACACATCCATCTGTTGCAGACGACTGTGCTAATCCTTTATGCAGTTCTGCTCCTGCATCTATCAAAAGGTCAGTAACTATACTATCTTCACCTAATGCATTTTCGCGTTTAATATTTTGAAACGCAAATTTTATTTCATCTGTTGTACCAAGAACGTCACCAGTATCTGCCAGAGTGATTGTTGGTGGCAATTTTTTTTTAGTTTTCAAAACAATTATAGAATTGCACTGTCCTTCTTAACATCTTATCTCTAAATTTGTTAACTTCATGTTTCTGTCTTTCAATGAAAACACTTGTTGGTTGTATGGGTTTCGATAGAGCATAATAATTACACTAATAATAATAATGATTATATTTAATTAAATTTCATTTGATTGCTACTTTTTAACACATCTCAGTTGAGATATAAATAACGGTATATACGTATTCATACATTAGTTACTTTGTAGTATTTATTTCAGTGTTGGATTAAAAAAGAGAATCTTATTCTGAACGTAAATGACTGATTCTTTTTCTTCTTTTCTTCCCATGAACTTCTTAATATGAGAAAATACAAGTTGACTTCTTATTCACTTTTGAAGGTTCAACGAAAACGAGCATGTTACGCCATAGAATTGCACTAAAGCGGGAGATGTCGTCTTCAAGTGAAACACAGAGTAGCAATGAGGAACTACTCGAAGAACAAGAAAATTGTGAAATAACTGAAAATGAAGAAAGTAAGTTTTGTCTTCAAATGCATTCAGGTATTGATAAAACGTAAATCTCGTGAAAAAGAACAGATAAAATAGTTTGATTAGTTTACACATTTATTACTCAGTGTGTTGGGATAGTATAAACATAGTTGTGTTGGAGTTAAATCCTTAATTTCCTAATTCTCCAAATTGTTCCTAGAGGTCGGTATAAATACTCGAGAATACTACGTTCTCTCTCTCTCTTTCTTCCACTTTTCAGTGGACACTGCGACCATGTAAAGCTCTCGCAGAAGATTGCGTTTTCCCCTTCGTGGGGAGCGCTGTGCTTTTCCTTGTAAAGGTGCCATGACCATTACACACACACACACACACACACACACACACGTACGAACTCTTTACGTTCATGCACACAAACACGTTAATGATTTTGTTTTTGTTGTTTAATGTATATACATGTTTCTACATGTATATCGGTTTCTTGTTGTTTTTTTACAAATACTTTCATGGTAACTGCTCCGAGGAGCTGCTTTCGCTGGTTCCCAAACTTCACGAATTTAAGAGTTCTACTAGGCTGGCATCTCGCTCACATCCTTCCATTGTCGAAACTGTTAAATGTAGCCGTCTCTTCTACTCCAATAGCTTCATGTTTCGCAACTCTCGCCTGAGGAACTCCCTCCCATCTTCCTGTTTCCCTGATAGCTATAATCTCCAACTATTCAAATGTAATGTCAATCGACGTCTCCAGATCTATCCCCTATCTTTCTCTTCATCATTTCCTCTATCACTCCTATGTGCTCTAGCTCCAACTTTCTGTAACCCCTTGCGTGCTAGTGGCTTCCCGCCTTGCTTGGGGTGAAACACTTAAAAAAAAAAATTCTTTTGGTTGAACTCAATTGCTAGTCCGCCAAATATTTGAAGTGGACTTCCAGGAGTTCCACGCGTGTTCATATCACAACGCGTAAAAAAAAAAAAAAAAAAAAAACAACAAAAAAAAACCACGGTCCGCTACAGTTGATTTGTTTTACAGTTGGATAAGCAAAAATATAAATAATGTAAACACGCAATCACCAAATGCGAAATCCAACTATGCAAACGACAGATATAAAAAAGAACAAAACTATCTATACAAAGAACGATTTTTCCAAATGTTTATTTCTTTTTTTATTTTATCTGGAAATTGATATGACGTCTATACCCTCGTTCAGTCCAAATTATCTCTACAATCAAGTGATCTGAAATGCCTGAAAACGTGAAGTATTACCCATGTCATGCTTATCTTACTCCTCTTTCTATTTTTGTATATTCACTGAACTTACTTTCTATCCGCATGCAGGCTGTTTGTTTCAAGCAGATGTTGCAGATTACTTGAGTATCTGTCCCGTGTAACTCAAGCTTTTCTAATATATCAAGTTGTGTAATCTATGAAATTTATCATAGACATAGATTTTTAAAAATTTTATAATCCGCGATTATAAACACATCGTTCTGCTTATAGATAGATAAAGGAGGGAGACGAATGGGGAAAGTGATAACAGAAGTGAAAATACCCATCTATCTAAGAAAACAAGCAGTTAAAGATTATTATGTAAATAAGAATTTGCTAGACTTACCAAATTTAGCAGATTTTCAAGCATTTCAGGCATTAGATTTTATGCTGACTACTATATGTTTTATTATCCAATCAGACTATATCGAAAACACTGAGCAAATTTTTTTCCAGTTTTTATCAGTTTGTTTTCTTTATTTTTTTTAGTGATTCCCGATAAAAAATAAAATAAATATAAATATAAGAATAATACGTATAAACAAAAAAAAAAAAAAAAAAGAATGAATCAAAATTAAAATAAAGCATTTGCGCTTTCCTTTAAAATACTTATCTCTTTTATTCTCTCTCTAAACTTCTCTCTATATACTTGTCTCTCAACCAACAAGTAGAAAGCCCTCAAATAAAAAGAGGAAGAAGAAGAAAAGACTGAACCCGGCTGAAAAACACCGAAAGTTTGCCGGACCAAAGTATAGTAAGTTGGAACTGAAAACCAACAAAAATCAAGGAGGCTCCACTCATAAGTTTCGCTATTAAAAAAAAATGAAAAGAAAGGAACACCGAAAAACAAAATATGTTTTTATTGCACGTCGGATCAGTTTCTAAAATCATATTTCGGATTACATTTATATTTTCGTTGTCCTGTTATTACCGAGAAGTAAAAAACAAAACCAAATCTATTTCCATACCTGATGATGTCTGTATGAACAGATGAAAGCTTCTAAAAAAACTAAAAAAAGACCTTATGCAACTGGAATTTATAAACAGGGATCATAACATTCATCTACAGGTTCAGGGTTAATGTACTTCATTAAATTTGTTTGCGAAGATGTATTCTCGCCATTTATATCATTAACTTCTATATCTGTTTTTTGTATGAATGATTCATGCAATATATATATATATATATATATATATATATATATATATATATATATATATATATATATTTGAAGCTCCATTACTGGATTAGCGATTTCTATGTCTATGAGTTACGATTTCAAACTGTTGGGGGTCACTGGAATTCGTTTTTAGATGTGGAAATCACCAAAGTAGGGGTTTACTTGTTTACAGGTTCGTAATCCAAATATACACCAATTTATGTCCTTTTAAAAATGCATTCACTTTAATGAGCATAAATATATATTGCATGTAATGATAAAAATTTATATCTCTCAAAATAAAATATACAATAATATTCAAAGAGTATATAAGTTCCTATCAGAAAGTTCTAGAGTTTAAAGCTTTCAGTCCTTAAAGTATATTATATATATCCTATATATATATATATATATATATATATATATATATATATATATATATAGAGAGAGAGAGAGAGAGAGAGAGAGAGAGAGAGATCGAAAGAGAGGAGAGTCTTTGTTAATGTGTATGTAGATACGTAAGTATATCTTGTTAGTAGTAATTCTTTGACTCTCTGTGGGATTTTTAGGTGTCTGACGCTTGAGGGTAAGGAACAGCGGATGAAATTCTTTTCCTCGACAGGTCTGGTCCGTTTTTACCTGCCCGTCACTACCTGTCATAACACTTTTTTCTTAAGACAATTCATTCCCAAATTGTTCTTGATTATGATTGATTCCAGAAATGACTCATTTGACAATCCTTTTTTTCTTTACCTACATTTAGGAATGATAACCTTTTCGCCTCTTTTATTTATTTTTTTCTTATCTTTTTGTTTTCATTTCTTTAGCTTTCTGTTTGTTTTGAAATAGTAATCTTTTCCTCTCACTACATACTTTCCGCCCTAGTGAACAGAGTTCGTAACAGTTATTTGTTATTTAAATTTGAATCCATAACTTTATTTAATAGTAAAAACATGTGTTTTCCTTTTCCATTTAATTTTTCTTTTAGATTTAGTTTTGGCCGTCTTATTTTGTTGTTAATTTTCATTAGTTCCATTTGAATTCTCTAGTGTTATTTCGTTCTGGTTGTCATTCTACGGAACTTTTGCCAATCTTAATTTCTGGAATTAACGCAGGTTTCAACCTATCAGCTGTCACAGTATTATTCACATCATCTGAAATTTTTATAGTAAAATATCTTTGACTGCGATTTAATACCTTAAATTGACTCGTATACGGAACTCCCAGAAGTTTTCGCACCCTGTCGGTCCGTAAACACACATACAAATTTTCAAATCTTTGGGGACATGCGAATTCGATAAAGAATGCAGATACCTCTTAAATATTTTGTCAGATTCAAATTTCTGCATCTCTTAAGCCAAATTTTTTACTTGTGAATTTGTTATTTGAATGTCCTCATGGTCTTTGTATGAATCTGTTAATTTCCGAGGGACTTGTGCATTAACTCCTGTTACAGTAGTAAATGGCGAATAATCCGATTCATTGTGAGTTATTTTGATTCCGAGTAGAGCAATAGGTAGAGCCAATAACCACAATTCCTTCCTGGCAATAATTGCCATTTTTAAAGTCGGTTGGATACGTTCAATCAATCCATTTGTTTGTGGGTGGTAGGATGTCGTTCTCAGTCTGTGGAAACCTATTATCTTCGAGAGTTCTGAAAATAATTCTAATTCAAACTAACTACTCCTGTCTATAACGACATGGAGGGGGACTCCGAATTTGTATATTCACGTGTTGATGAAAGCTACTGAAATTGATTTTACTGAATTTTCTGTCAAAGGATATGCTTCTATCCATCAAGTATTTCTATCGATACATGTTAAAAAATATAGATAAGTTGAGAAATAGGGGTCAGTAAGGTTTTTAATTGGTCCTAAGGGACCCACGATATCGACATGCACTGATTAGAAATGACTAAACTTTACTCTTTGTATGCTGAGTTATTTTTGCTTTCTGACAATGTTTACACCATGTTTTTATTGATTTGCTCATTTTGGGCCAATCTTGATCAGATCAATCTTGATCAGATCATTTTTATCAAAGCTGATATTCCAAGGTGTGACAAACTGCCAAATACTGAATCCTGGACTCTAGTGTTACAAAAGGTCGTGGGAAGGGTAATGACATACTGTAGCAGGATATTTTGATGTTCATTGACAGGATATGGCTTTTAGCTTTCTTCATCAGTAGTTTGGTGTTTCACCATCTCCTACAAATCAGATACATCGATTGTAACTGTATTAGATGGTCGAGAAAAAACAGTCACCTACTATATTCTGATCACCTATTATATGTGAAATATCAGTAACATATTCTCTTATAAAAGAGACGTTGTTGTTTGTCAGATTTCAATGGCGTTTGGCTTGTAAAAGCATTAAAAACAGGTTTGTGGCCAGTTAATAATATATTCCTGTCTTCTATTTGGTATTTAAAATGCAAGGCTGCTAAGTGAGCAGCTAGTAATTCCATGTCGAAGGAAAATACATTTGTTGCATCAGTGACAATTTTGTTTAAAAAGAAACCAATAGGAATTGGTTGGTCGTCTCCCATTTGGTGTAATTCTGCACTGACAGCATAATTAGAACTCTTCTGTAACAAGCTGAAAGTCATTAGCTTTTGAGTTGGTGTAGGGGAGAACAGTTATGCTTGACAAAGTCTCCTTTATATTTTTGAAAGACTCAATCTCCGCTTTTTTTTGTGTCAAGTTTTTTGATTTTAGGTTTGCCTGTATACATTCTGTGAAAGAGAATACTTTATTGCTAAAACATGGAACCGATTTCCTATAGAAATTGGTCATCCCAAGGAACTGATGTAATGACTTGGAGTTGTTTGGGGGAATAAATTTATTTGATTCAGCAAATTTCCATCACCAGAAACACTGAATCCAAAAAAATTCAAGGTCATGAGTATCGAACAAATATTTCGAAAAAGAAATTTTCATATTGTACTAAGTTTTTGTAAGATTTAGTCGAGGTCCTTGATTGTCTGAAAAGATGAGGATATCATCAATATATGTAAACGTACAACTGAAGTCACGGAAGATGTTGTCCATCATCCACTAAAATGTACTTGATGTGTTCCGTAGTTCGAAAGGCATATAGCTGTATTCGAACAAATAGCTGTTGCAATAGCTGTTTTACATACATCGTCCGGATGAAGTGGCACTTGATGGTAAGCTGATGATAAATTAATTTTTGAATAGATTTTCTTACCATGTAGCTTAGATGCCAGTGAATATATGTTTTGCGCTTGGTATTGATCTGCTTTTGTATTTGTATTCAGTTGCCTGTATGTGCCATCTGACTTCAGTACCATATGTAAAGCTGAATTCCATTCCAAGGGGATATTATTTCTGAATTTTGCAGTTTCCTAAAATCTTCCTTCGCTATTCTGAATTTCTTGGCTGATAGCTGTCTTGGTTTAGAAAATGCAGGAGGATTGCTACCAGTCTCAATTCTATGATTAACATTTATTTTCTTTTGCATTAGGATTACAGTGCTGAATATTTTTCCATAATTTTGGGTACCACTGTGTCGGTAGAATTATCCTGGTTTACTGTGATATTTATTTAATTTATGGTGTTTGTGTTGCGTTAGACTGTCTATTTGTTGTTGTATCGACTAGTCTATTATTAGAGCAGTCGATCGTCGAACCGAAGTGATTCAAGAAATCGTAACCCAAGAGAAGTTTTGTGGTATCTGCAATTAAAAAAGTCCAAGTGAATTCGCGTCTAAGGTTGTGTAATACCAAATTTAATGTGGCTTGTGCTGCGCATTTGATCTTTTGACCGTTAGCTGATACAACGGATATACTCGTAGTATAGAACACTACACCGCGTAAATATCTCTTTGGTATGATCGATATGGCAGTTCCTATGTCCACAACAAAATTAATTTTTCTAGCCCCTAGTCAGGTAGCGACTTCAAGAAGCGACAGATGGGTGGAGGCTAGCATGTCCCACCAATTTATCTTTCTGACATCATACTAGGTGCCGGTGAAGGAGGTCAGGAACCAGGCTGTAATTTAACTTTCTTTTTATCCGGCCACTTGCAACATGACTTGCAGAACTTCTCGCGCTCCGCAAAAATATGGGCGTGTTATGGTGAAACACACCTATTCTATAGTTAATAGACTCTCCCACCTAATATAAGTAGGAGTAGTAAGAGAAACGAGGGTCAGTCGATGTTGGACGACCGGCTGAACGGTTGAACTCGAACGAGGTTACACCGAAGGGCGGAGTCTCGTTCGGGGAGGTAAACCGACCCTGAACCCGTTTATACGGGTTCAAAGGGTATATTTTTGGCCGAGCCCACGGGCTCAGAGATCCCACGTTAAACCGGCCTTGTGCCACATGATGCCCTCGTTTGGGGGTGACTAAATACTAGTCGATGTCGGACGACAGTCGAACTCTATGCCTTCGGGCAGAGAGGAACCCGGACGAGGCTATGCCGAAGGGCAGAGATTCGTCCGGGGAGGTAGACAGACCCGATCCCCTTTATGCGGGGTCTACGGGGATTTTTGGCGAGCCTACGGGCTCGGGAACCCCACATTAAATTCGGCCTTGTGCCACATGTGACTGCGTGCGGCAGTTACTAAATAGCGTCGATGTCGGACGACAGTTAGTCGAATACGAAAGTTGTCAGCGACCACAACAAGATTACTCTGCGTAATACCTATTATATCAAGTTCCTAATGTTTTGTACGTCGAACTATTTTAGGACCGATTTAGTGCAACTACAAGCCTCCACTGCGAAATTACTCTAAAACAGTGTGCCCTACAGATCTTTGGTTTTTGGTCCTTATTGAATGGTAGTACACTGGGCGGGCAGTCATTATTCTTCGGAGACGGAACTTTGGTCTTTTTACTTCTTGTATTTGGAATACTTTAGGCGTTGCGAACCCTCTTACTGTTTAAAATAAAGAAGATCGTCTGCCCAATCGATTTGTGTCAAGATCGATTTGAGCTGCTAAAACTGCTTTGGGCGATGTTGGTAGTGCCTGGATCAATTTATGTCAAACTATGTCATCACCAACACCAATCCGACTTGCTAGAGACATTAGTATATTTAAATATATGGATGGACGCCCTGTGATGACTGATATTAGCATCAATTTGTCCAGACTTTCTTACTTGGATTTTTTATACGAGGTAATGATGTCTTCGTAACTGTTTTGTTGTAATACTGCTGGTTGCTGTTTCGCGACAATATCCGAAGTTAGAAAATCCAGGATGTGGATATGAAGTTAAATTGGGCTTCTATTATGGAAAATCACACTAACGCGTTGGATTCGATGAATGCAAGTGGTTTGATGTATGGAGTTGGTTTGGACGGAAGATACCGGTTCTGCTTCACTGTCTGGCATTGTATGTCTTATGTGTTTATATATGCGTCAAGTCAATTGGTGTTTAGATGTGGAAGTCACCAAAGTAGGGATTTACTTGTTTACTTAATTCTTTTCACTGCCTGTGGGATTTTTAGGTGTCCAAAGGTTGAGGGTAAGGGACAGCGGATAAATTTCTTTTCGGCGGCTGGTTCGGTCCGTTTGCCTGCCATTACTATCTGTCTTAACACCTTTTTTTTAAGACAATAGAATTCATTTTCGAATTGCTCTTGATTTTGATTGGTTCCAGAAATTACTTATTTGACAATCCTTTTTTCTTTACCTACATTTAGAAATGATAACCTTTTCGCCTCTTTTATTTATTTCTTTATTTTTTCCTTACCTTTTTATTCTTATTTCTTTATGGCAAACCAAAATGGTTTGCCAACTTTTATTTTCTTCTATTTTACTTTCTATTTTTTTTTTAAACACTGATCTTTTTCTATCACTACATACTCACTTCGAAGATTTTTTTTTCTTAACACACGTAGAATAACGAGAACAGAGATAGATAGATAGATAGATAGATAGATAGATAGATAGATAGATCGCAACAAATAATAGGAATGTGGAAGACAAATTATCAAACATTAGTAATAACAACACTTTATCTCAGAATTACCAGTAAGAATATGGTGTTTTACTTTTCCTCTGTTGATTTTATTTTTTTTATATTTGAAGCTATGGACGAAAGAAAAGTTATCTTGACTGAAAATGACGGCTATGTTGAGGAATATAAGTAAGAAAAGTATTTTCTTATGATTCTTTTGGTAAATGTTTGAGTTTTTCCAATCAAAAAAATAATATTTGACCCGCAAGTTTAAAATATATATAGTCCTTTTTGTGCAAAGTATATAATCCCAACTTTATAACTTAATCCCAACAATCATTTTATTAATCAATGTATCACCTGTATTTTTCACCTCGATTAAGTTTGGTTTGAACAGTTATAATGTGATATTAATATTGGTACATAAAATAACACAGTAAAAGATCGACCTGTTCAGAAATGTTTCCTTCTTGAAGACTGAGTAAATCACGATTAGATTAGGAGAAGTTACTTAATGAAATCGTCCTCTTTTTAGAGACGTACCAAAATTTTATATATGTGAGGATGAACATTTGTGTATTTTACCAAGGAGATTAATTCGATTACGTCCTTTACCTTTTCCTTTAGATAATCCATAATATGTAGAGAATAAAATTTGCGAAATTATAAAAACTCATCTACATAATCAACAAAAACAATGATCATAACTGATGTCCATTCAAAGAAACAACTTCGAAATTCGTTCTTAGTGTATTCTCTGAAATGTTTGTTTCGGCAGTTTTCTGACGTTGGTAGATGACAAGCATAAATACTAATAAAATATAGAAATGTTATTTAAAGAATATTGTTGTAGACACACACACACGCACACACACACACACACTAAAAAATAGAAAACATTTGTGTTACTTGGCAATGATAAAGTAAAGATAAGCAATTAGCTGAATATCCTATAAAGACGTGTTGACTAATATATTAAATCGATTTGCATGTAAGTACTTTTCTTCACCCATCAAAATAACCTGTTTCAAGCATATGAATGGAGGTTTCCTTTAAAATCCATATTATCTGTTCTTTTTATTATAAGTGAGAGACAATCGGTTGTTTTGATTGATAATTCAAAATCTGTCGAATAATAATTCAACCAGGCAAACGCTGAATTAGTAATTGTCGAACAAAAACTATTTTGCCACAAATCTGAATTCCTAGAAGACTCAGTGTTTCACTTTAGTAGCTTGCATGACTACAAACTATTTTCACTTGTAAAAAAAAAACTCTATATAGGTAAATATTGAGCTGTACGAACTTTGAATCAATCTCAAAGACTCAAATATGAGTCAAATGTGCACTGAGTTATTTTTCTTTACTATTCTACATGTATTTTTATGTCATTTCAGAGATAATCAAACATTATCAGCCGCCAAACGCTGGCTGAAACGAAACAAGTTGAAAGCGAAGCGGTTGACAATAATGGACGCTTTGTCGCAGACACATATTCCTCACAGAGCAACGTATGTGCCTAGTATCAATAAATACGTACTTTCTAAGGTGTTCGATGATGTAAGTAACCATTTAAAAATACTTGTGATCATTTAATTTACTTACTATGAGTGTGTATCAAAAGTATGTTACAGACCTTTACTCCCCTACATGTAAGACACTAGTGGCCCGCTGGCGTGCCGCAGATGGCAACGCAAGCCATATTCTGGTGGCAGCCACCGGCGAACCAACTGTGGGCGACTAGCGGTAACATTGCCGAGATAGCGGGCCACCAACGTAAAAAAATGACCGGACGATTGTAGTGGATCCTGTTTTAACCAAAGGATGATCGTATTATATCCCAAATTAAACATTACATTGTTGTTGAAACGTTGTCAATAAGTCGATAGTATATGGAACGATAAAATAAAAACGTGGGAGCGATAAAATAAAATAAAAAGATAATCGTACATTAAACTGGCTAGTTTTTCCTATTGCAGACAATAGTGATAGAAAGCTGATAGCTAAGTGAATATATGCACACAAACACACACACACACACATATATATATATATATATATATATATATATGTGTATGTATTAAACAGTTCATGGATTTTTTAATCCGATATTATTTATTATTACTATAATCGTTGACACGTGTACTCACTACAGATAAAATTTATAGTAACTGTGTGTGTCTATATATATATATATATATATATATATATATATATATATATATATATATATATATATATATATATTCATAAATATACATTTTCCTCGCCAGTAGCACAATTCTGAGTTTCATGCAGAACGCAATCTTCAAGTGCTGAATAGAGACTGACGGTGACATATATCGGATTATCGTAATGGTGGAGCGGTCCATATTTTATGTAGGGATTGTTCTTAAAATAACTTTATTTCGTATTGAAAATAAAGATAAATATAAAGAAAGAAGTAATAACACTTCAAGTTACAAATGTAGAATTATAGTAGAATTATATGTAGGTCTGTATGTCCGAGAAATTTTCACAGAAAATATTTGTCCTCCGACAGAATTTGATACGCCATGAGCAGATATGAATGCACGTGAGAGATTCATGGAAGATTGAAGTTTAAATACAGTAAATTCGACCTTGCTAACCGAACGCTCCTTCGTGGTCAAATCGGTAAAGGCCCGTCAAGCTAAATGACGCTTCCGTATAGAATACAGGTTCGAATCCTGTCCATTTCATAATGTGTGACACACACATATATATATATTAACTGTTCAAATGTTGTGTAATTCAGAACACTTTTAGCCTCATCAAGGGTCATCTTATTTTTAAGTGGATGTATGGAGCTGTGGTCAGATAGGTGTAACGTAAGTCATCTGGATAGTCACAGAGTAGTGGGACCGATGAAATTATTTATGAATTCGGTTTGATCAGGAACACAGTTCCTTAAGGAGCATTTAAACTCGTAAATGATGTTCGTTCTTTATAGTTTTGATTTAACAGGCGTGTTGTTATTTTTGTAGATGAGGCTAGCTTAAATTTTCTGCAATAGATTAATAAAATTATTTTTTTCGGGTCACCTGGGGCAGTGTATTTGTTTATGATATTTCTACGTGAAGATTCATCTTGTTTATAAATGTTAGAAATATCATTAAAAAATACAGCTATCCAACCACAGCTCCATTAGAACTGATTTAAACACACACGCAAACTTACAAGACTCTATCTGAAACATACTAGTAGAAAATACAAACATAACCTCAGATTAAAAATAATGGAAGCCTTAATAATAAAAAAAGAAAAAAAATGTAACACTGAATAATATTAACTACGAACACGACCATCATGTTCTGACTATGTTCGGAAAATAAAACATCCCTATAAACTCAAGATACATACACACAACCCATACATCCAGTTAAAATGTAAAATAAAATCAACCTTGATAATGGCTAAATGTATAATTGTAATTTCAAAACATTTGGACAGCTTAATCTTAGTACACTGTCTGTTGTCTTTAATGAAACATGTAATTTCCCCAACCATGTTGTCGATGAAGATAAGATTAGCTTTAAAGAAACTAGAAACATTATATAAGTAACCAAATTGATATAAACAAAAATAAAAAAGCCATTATATTGTAACCAGATGCATCCTAATTATAAACAAGACGAAAGGGCTATTAAAATTATAATCCGTCGATATATAAAAGTTATAGATCCTAACAAATGCCATATATTTATGACCCATTGTAAAAAATTCGAAACGTCCAATCTAATGTTTAGAAATAATTCATCACCTCAAAAATCTACCGTATGTAAAAATAATACAGATCAATATATAACAAATAAGCAACATAATATTAAAATAAGATAAATTTTAGTAGATGAAATCAAAATTTTATATAAGAGACAGTAAAAAGGAAGACTCAAATTTCTGAAAGCTGTTGTAATAAAAGTGGAGCAGCCAACGTTAAATAAGATATCCTTCTCCATAGAAAGTGTGTTCTAAAAATGCACATAAAATTTCAATTTTACCTTTTAAATGACGTCACTTCGAGTAACTTGAAATTGATACCAACAACCGTGAGAACGCGGGATTTAATTAAATTTAATTAAAAAAACATTTCGATTTCATTTTTACCTTGAAAAAGTCGGAAGACGAAACGCGTCGGCAAAATGTATGATTTTTTCCAATTGTCATTTGATACCAATCTGTCTTGTCCACAGAATTCATCTGGGAATTTAACTATATTGTCGAATAGAAAAAAATAAAATAAATAATAATCCCTTACTATAAAGGTAATTTACATTAACCAGAAAAAAGGCTTAGACCCAAGCGTCTATCTTTTTAATTTTGAATTTTAATGTAACTATAACAGCAAAAACATTTCGATTTCATTTTTTGCCTTGAAAAAAAGTCGGAAGACGAAACGCGTCGGCAAAATGTATGATTTTTTCCAATTGTCATATATATATATATATATATATATATATATATATATATATATATATATATATATATATATATATAAAATGAAAAGGTATAATCATTGTCCCTTTAAATGCAGTTAGCCACTAGTTTATAAGCGACAAAAAAAAGAAATGTCTAAATTGTATTTAGGTCGCTATCAACTGACTGGAACAAGAAATAAGAACCTGTAATACAATACATACATTATTTATTGAAGTAACATTGTTCTCGTATATAAAGAAAAGTAAAAGAGAAAACTTGTAATAGTATCTGTACTTGAAACCTTCCTCACGTATAAATAAAACTCTTGGACAGAGAATTTAAATTCTACACATTTGTCCACCAATAAATAAACTTTAGTCTCCATTCCTTCATCTTTTTAGACATTCATCAAAACGAACACTTGTTTCAGGTCTTTCCACTTGCTCACGTGATGCGAGACAAACATATGCAAATGACGTTAGTGAATCCAAAAAGTGTCAACCTTCCAGCATACGAAAAGAAACTACAGAAGGCAATTAAATCGTACATGAGGTAAATTTTATCTAATCAATTACATTAAGCTTTCATGAAAAAATAATTTAGAAATAAACATGCAAACCTTTAGCTCATGATTAAAATTTCGTAAAATTAAGCCTTAAAATTGAGCCATGATTGCGAGTTAGTGTTAAATTACAAATAACCATTTGTTTTTCCAAGAGCAAATGGTTATTTGTAATTTAACATCAACTCGCAATCATGGCTCAATCAGTCGAGATAAACATAGAGTTATATCATGCTACTATTAAAACAGACAGCCAAAAGGAATACACTGAAAGAAGTTAATGTATCACGTTACAGAGATACGTAAACCATTTTTCAATATTTTATTACCAGTAATAAAATAATTACCAGGGAAAACTCTAAAAAAGTAAAATAAAATAAATTGTTAAAAATAATTTAGCTATTTCTATATAAGGCAAACACGGAGTAGAGAACTGGAGGTTACAGAACGACTATTGTTTTGTGCTTTAATTATCATGGCTTCTATGACCGAAGTAAATAAGTCGACATCTATGAAAGACAGACTTCCAATATATGGGAAGCGAGTTTCGTTAGAATTTACCTCTCCATTTTTGTTTGCTCTAATAGTCGAAGAGCTATCATTCCAGAGATTAGTGGTGAGAAATGCAGCAGTAATAAGATAGGGTAAAACCAGTAATGAAACAATAATTCCGACATACAATAAACAATTTAAGAATAGTTCCCTCTTGATTGGTTTTCATACTGTTTTGTACCTGTGTGAAATCCCTCTCCCCTACCACACGCAGATGCAGACACAGAGAACAGTTTGGTTTATTTTTAATTATTTTATCTTTTCTTAAAACTCGTTAATGTTTTGGCTTCTAATTTGGTAAGTTAAAGTTCAACGCATTCGTTGTCTGAATTTTATGAGATGGATTGATTTCGACAGTTTTTCAAGTCACATCAGATAAACAGGAAAAAAGCCGGAGACGACACTGCCGAAACTTTTAAAAACAGCAAAGCAAAGAAATCAGTCCGAGCAAAAAAAGACGTGAATCTAAAATAACTGCTGACTTATTATAGACGTGGTGAAATTAGTTGATGTGTTCTTGTCGGCCAACAATAGAATCGCACATGAGAAAGAAGTATTCATTTTACTCAAAATACAATCAGAGTAAAGAAGTTAAGCCCTCCACACGTTATTAGATATTTCATAGATTTTTAATATAAAATATGATTAACTTGGTTGTTTCACAAAACAAATACACTACAATATTTATATATAGTTGCGGTGGTGGCAGTGGTTGTGGTGTTGGTGGTGGTGTGTATACATACGTATATACGATATCGAAATATTCTGTACATGTTTTAAAATGTTCAAAATATTTTTACTCTGTTCAAATAAAAGACGTATTAGTGTTGTTTATTTATTGTATAAATTAGTGAATGAATCCCAATGACGAAAACTTAAAAAATAAATGCATTAATAAAACAAAGGAGCGCATTTAAAAAAATGACGTCCAAATGATTATTCAATCTGCTTAAAAATATTTCCTTTTAATTTCTTTTGCTTCTTCAGGTAGTATTGGTTAACATATTAACCTAATAATAGTTAGTGACCTCGCATACACATGGCAGTAGTTGAGTTTTGATCGAGTAAGACCGCCTCCAGGTCTCATAATTCCCAAATGAACATTTCAGAGAATATTTTCATGTTGTTGATGGCGCCTTAAATGTCTCATAAGACCTGCAAGTCGTTCCACTTTGAGTACAGGCAAGTCTTCTAACAGCAACCCGGTTATATGGATGATTAGTTTCATGATATCGAGTCTTGTTCGGTATCATATATTTTTTAATCGAGTTCATCCCATGAATAGAAGTAAAGCCACTAAGACACAAGGGGTTACTGGGTAAGGAATAATTAGAAACAGAAACATTACTAAGCAGCTATAACAATAGAAGAGTAATCAAGAGGACATTAGATATCGATTGACAGTACATTTAATATTTTTAAGTTTTTTGGGAAGCAAGAAGCCGGAAGGAAGGGAGAAGTGCGAGAAAAGAAACTGTCAGCATAGAATTTACGATTACATCTAACCAACACAACCAACACAACGAGATCTAGTCACCAGTCTAGTACTATGCTTAAATTAAAAAAAAAAGTCTAGGCACCATAATGAAGAGTTCATCCGAACAATTGCCATGGAAATATTCATAGAAAAGGTACATAGAGACAACCTTATGGAGGTGGGAAAGTGACTGAAGCCAAGACGCCTGATCAGGACCAATAATATTTCAGATTCTTATCTATTTATTATATTATTAAGGATCCCTAGATAAATAACAAGACTGCCAGACCATAGATGGTATCAATATTCTAAGCATGGATGAATGACAAACATAGATATGTAAGAAGATAGATTTCGGAAAGAAAAATTGTCTATCAAGACAATGAAGTAAATTTTTTAGCAGCTGACCTGCTTTCAATATAGTCTTTCCACTTCATGTCAGCTGAGAACGTGATCCCGAGAAGGTGCAATTTGTCACTTTTCCATGCTGATGGAAGACAGAAAGGGGTCTCCCAGATTATTAAGAGAGAGCGGTTAAAATTAACAAGCCATACTTTACTACTGTTAACTGTTTTGGACATCGATTGCTAATTTGACCTTATTGAATTGATCATATTTTCTATCGACACAAGAGTAAATGGTTGTGTCATCAGCATAGATACCAAGTTGAGAACTGATACCATCGGGAAGGTCATTAATGAAAATCAAAAACAAATTAGGATGGAGCCCTGGCAGACACCTATACGAAAGGGCCTAGAAGAATGGCTGTTTAGGATAACTTTTATGTTATGATTTGATAGTAAAGAATGGATCAATTCAAAAATTTGGCCAGACACACTGTAACTTTTCAGCTTATTAAGAAGACTTGTATACGAAACCCCGTGCCGAAAGCTTTCGAGATGCGCAAAGCTAAAGCAAAAAGGATTTTCACCATTGTTATCTACAGCTTGATAGACTCTTTTCGCAATTATAATCAGTACATCAGCAGTTGACCAGAAGAAACGAAAACCATATTGCTTGTCTGAAAAAAAAAAGGCCTAGCGTTGTGAGATGCTTAACCAATTCACCATTGATTATGGTCTATAGGAGTTTCCCAAAAATAATAGGCCGATAGTTGGAAGTGTCGGACGGTTGACCGGAGTTCTTAAAGTCTGGAACAACAGATGAGGACTTCTAGCAGGCAGGAAAATAAGAATCAGCGGGGCATTTATTATACAGCTTCGAGAGGATAGTAGCCAGTTCGAGAGCACAATTCTTAAGGACGATTACATCATCAAGCCTGCTTGATTTCTGGGGATCCAGGTTAGAGAAAACATAGAAGAAGTTATATGCATATCGCTTAACAGAAACTCAGTTCTAAGTAGGAAGTTAGGCTAGGATACTCCAGATGAGTCAAGAATAGAATTTAAGTAGAATTTACAGGCGAAACATTCAGCTTTATTAGTAGAAGATGTTAACACCTCAAACTGATTGAAGTGAGGAAGAATAGAGACCTTACACTTATTTAATACATTATTTTAGAGCCGCCAGTAATCACGCGAACCAAAGTTGTTAGATGCAATACGGTGCCTCATTCTCTCAGAGACTCGTTTATATTTCTTACGAGCAGCAACGAATAGGCATGATGTGACAGGAGCTAATACCATGTTATAGCCGAAAATAGTGGTTCTCGTGGTCTATGGCGGTAGAGCATTCTGGTATGAACAATTTAAAAGATTGAGGTTTCACCTGGTATTTCCGAGAAGGAATGAAAGCATCCATACTGACTTTGACCCAAGAGGAAACATTAGAGATCGGGATATATCTGTGTCCACATTTTTTGGTTAATGAGGCCTATCCCCAAGAAGCAGATACGGCCACATTCATCACACGAGAGGGTCTCCTTTGTGCCTTTCTCGGGAAAAGGGTTGACATCTTACATATATTTACACGCTCGTTTCAGCTCAGCGTTCTTCTAAGTTTCATCAATGCCAGCAGCAACCAGATATTTCCATGAGTTAGTATTTACGTTGATCTTTATTAATCTTTATTTATATGCAACTATGTTGAACAGACCTTAATTTTTGGGTTTTGGGAGTGAGGCCTTAATCAGCAGTTTGAAAAAATCGCGCAAATCCTCGGTCATAATGACTTGTGCCTTCGTTCTATCACAACCATCGATAGCTTCTGAACAGTTTTGTCTAACTAGTTTCACTCACAAAGTTTGAGTCAAACTTGCCTCGCATAGATTGCCACCAGTCTGACATGTATGAGTTGTATTTGCCCCAGCAACATTATCCAGGAATTGTTCTGAAACATTTCCAGAGTTTTGCTCTATCTATTAATAAAATTGTTTGTCATCATTGAGTTGGCTGCCTCTTTAGGCTACAGCTAGTCTGTGCATCATCAAGTAAGATATCATAATATCAAGCAATACATTTTTTTATAGTGGGGAAAGGCGATGCACTGTGTCAAACACAATCAAAAGCAATAATCCGAAAAGAAGAAAGAAAAGTCGACATCATCGGTTGCTAAATTCAATATGCGTAAAAATGTTTCCTTTTAGAATATGTATGTCAGAAATTTCAGTCATGTGTGAAATGAAATCATGCGCTCAAACGCCGCATTTTGAAAAACGCTACAAACTTTTGTTCCAACCCACTATTTAAATTCGTACTTTATAGAAAAGACGAATAAAACTGACATTTGGTGTCTTTTTCAAAAATATCCATCGATCTTTTTGTTCAGTCAGTTTGTACTTTACTCCAACCCAAGGCATCAATCCTAGAGATACCACCTCGACATTGAATGACCAACATTTAAACGCCTTACCGGAAGATCTCTTCAATATCCTAATGACACAGCCTTGGATGAAGAGTCTCGAATTAGGAATAATTTCGCATTTTTAATGGGTGATGGTAAAAAAGCGCTTAAAATGATTCAGATAGGGTATTTTAAATTCTAGATGAAAATAATTTGAAAATTTCTTTGTCAAAATATATCTAATTGTAGATTATACTTTTATAAAGGTTAATAAATTGAAATCTTTTCTATACCCCAAATATTCTAAACGTTCTGCAGATTTTTGGTACGATTTATTGTAAACTTTAATAGTATTAATTACATTACATTGTCACAGATTTATAATGTAACTGTCCTTGTAACTCACATGCAATCTGAAGTTTCCGATTTTCAATTGTTCACTGATAATCGGTATACTTTTAGTGTAGCATTACACAAAAGAAGAGATGAGATATTCATTCCTCTTGGTTTCTTTTCCAGAAAGTTGATACAAAATATGGTAATGTATTCTTATTTCGACAGAGAGTTGCTAATAGTCATTTAGCCGTTTTTGTTTCACAGTATTGGGTAATAATTCTAAAATGTTATGTGATGTATTCACTTCTTATCCTACTCTTTTTTTATGCCGAAAATTTTGCTATTTTCCGGAGTTTCATTCATTTTCTCATCCTAATATTTATAAAGTTAGTTAAATCCAAAAACTCTTGGCCAATCAATCTATAAAACAAAGTTTTGTATCGTGGGTGTACTGTCCAAATTTAATAAATGTTTAAAATCTTTTTTTCAAAATTTAGAATTATCTTCATTTCATTTTCAAACTGTCCACATAAATATTCTGTCGGAATATATAGCGATATTTTCATTCCGCCGCATGGGTTATTTAAGCATCTATAGAATTGATGACTGCGCTTCAATGATACAAATTGAATGGCTAAATTAGATCCTTCAACTCATAGAATTGAGTCAACAAGTGAAATTAATCAGTAGCTGAAGACTTTGCAAATACGTAGATTACTAGATTTGCAAAGCAATTAAAACCGTAATTACAACATTATAAGTTAGAATCTTCGGTATACATAGCACCTCTAATAAATCAGAGCAAAAGTATAGAGCGTTAACGAAAAACATTTCGAGATGAATGATAATATACATATCTGTGAAAAGCATAAAAGTTTATGTTGAAATATTAGGAAATAAAAATAACTTAAGGATAAAAGTAACAAACATTCCTATAATAATAATAATAATAATAATAATCAGATATTGTGATCAAAGACCACAGAAACTGATCGTAATATTTTTTTACCTGATTCGGCCAGAGAATTGAAATTTTATTACTGATAATAGGAAGAGGAAAGAGAAACAAAAATGAATGCAATAATAGTAGTGAGGATAATTGTGTTAGTGGTGTAATTGTGGTGATAGTGACCTACTAGTTATTTTTTTAATGATCTTTTGTTATTTATTTATTAGTAATTTATATACAATTTTATTTTATAAGCCATACAATGCAAACATTTATAATAAACTTTTCTTTAAATTTTATTAGCATCTATAAATTAACTGTACTTAGTTATGAGTAAAATATATTCACATTACGCGAAGATATTTTACTCATAGGGAGATTTGAATATATTTGCATATTATTGAACATGAGAGAGAAAAAGATGGAAAAGTTAAAGAAAATTCCGTTGAAAATTGAAGTTATGTCGAAGTCTCGTGAAACAGGTCGTGTTTACTTGGAATCCAAATGAAGATTTTACGGTTGTAGTTAATAGTAGCAATAACAATATATATATATATATATATATATATATATATATATATATATATATATATATATATATATAGTAGGAGGAGGCCTGGCAAATTAACGTGATAGCCCACCATAATATAAGTATATAAGGTCTGGCGCCCACGAACCAGCTCCCACGTATGGGTAAATACCAACTAACTATAATGGAGACACAACGAAAAATATTGCGGTTTAGCAATCGGTTGTCACGCGGGTCAACAAAGACCACGATCCCCAGGAATCGAAAGTCTGCAACTGATACAAACTCTACCCAACGAGAACTAGAGGAAAACGACGCCGAGGACAGTGCTCACAGATTCATTAAAAGAAAATCCTACAAAATTAACAATAAATAAATGGTCTATGGAAAATATATATTGAAGTAATGATAGCATTTTATGCTGCTACGATAAATTCGACAACGACCAAATTCGCCTATAATATATGGCTAGAAAAACATTCCTCAAACAGACTAAACATCAATGCCAACAAACTAGACAATGCCAGGCATAAAATCACCAGAAAAAACGATTACCTGAAGCATCCGAGAAAACATCAAAAACAGATTAATCGTTAACATCGATAGGCTAAATGCTAACAACCCAGAGAAGACAAATAGAAACCAGTTGTCATAATCCCTCCGAGGTATACAAGCAAATAGAGGAAGGTAATGACGAATATGGGAGAGAAACAGAGATGATAAAAAAGAAAAATCCGATATAAAGAGCGGGGAATGTAAAGGATATGTCTTTTGAATTCCAAAAGTAAGAAAGAACTGCCAAGTGAAGGAAACCATCAACCTCGCTAACCAACATGGTCAATTGAAAAAAAAAGGATGAAATGGAAAGACTGATGAACCTGACAGAAATGAATCATCTTTATATACGCGGACTCGGCAACGATCGCTGAAACAATAGGTTAAAAAGTAAAAACAACTTAAAGGAAAAAGAAAAATGTTAGTCTGGAAAGAAGAAAAAAACAGTAACCGAAAAAAATAAACTAGGAGGACAATTGTCACTTCTAAGTGAAGTAGACAAGGGATCCAAAATGAGAGAAAGAAAAGGGAGACAAGTGAAACGATGTCTTAACATAAAGAATAAAACTGACGTGTCAAAAGTTAAAGAGAGGCTGAAACAACAAATTTAAGCGAAGGCACAGAGAAGCAGGTGTTATGAAAAAAGAAAAAATATTCTGGCAAAACAAGATCTTCAACGAAGATGCCAAGAAATAATATCAAGAACAGGGAAAATAAAATAGATATAAAAGTGACCTATCTAATATCCAGGAAGTCGAGGAGTTCTGGTGTAAGATGTGGGAAAACTGCAAAATGCACAATGAAAGAGCTACATAGATCAAGCAACAACAGGAGCAACACATACATGTAGAATGGTAAAAATTAATATTACTGGAACAACCATTGCCATCTACAAAACCAAAATCTGGAAATTGATCAAATAGCCAATTTAGCACCCACCAAGACCACACATGGACATACAATAATATAATTATAAACACAGAAAAATACCCTAAGTGGCTCAGGTGGGTAGTAATATACCTACTCCTCAAAACAGAAGAGACGCAGAACTCGAAGAACTATAATCCCATTACCTGCCTATCAACAATGTGAAAGGTCCTCACTTCTATCCTAACCGAGATAGTATACAACTTGACAGAAGCAATTTACTCCCAGCATAACAGAAGCGATGTAAAAGAAGACGTTACCTATGCGAGGACTAACTAATTATCAATAAAATAATATTGTAAGAGGTGAAAACAAGGAAAAGGAACTTATCGATAGCATGGATCGACTGCAGAAAGACCTTCGACAGTGTACCATATTTATGGATAGAGAAGAGCCCCAAAGTATACAGAGTATGCCCCACAAAGGTCAAATTCATAATGGAGAGCATGAAAAACTGGAAGACCACATTAAACCTAAACCATACAAACGGGGTCATTAACAACGAGACTAATCAACATCAAAAACGGGATCTTCCAAGGAGATTCATTGTCAGCAATATTCTTCTGCATTGCATTAGCGCCACTCAGCTGCTTACTGAACAACAGGAACTATGGATACGAGTCAAAGAATGGCAACCTAAATCATCTATTTTATATTGATGATCTTGAAACGTTTGCCAAGGATGACAACCAGAAGAAAAAACTTACTCACCATTGACAAAACCTTCAGCGAAGACATTAGGATGGAGTTCGGAATCGACAAATGTACTAATGCCACCATCAGAGGCGGTAAATTAACGAAAACAAAACATTTAGACCTTGATATCCACAACAAGATTAAGGAATTTGACCAAGATGGTACATACAAATAATTAGGAATTAATGAAGGAGACGGTATACAACATTCAATTATGAAGAAAAAGATCCGAAAAGAATATTACAGGAGAGTGCGTTTGATACTAGAAAGCGATTTTAATGGGGCCAATAAAATGAAGACTATCAACACGTTAGCTATACCCGTAGTAAGATAAAGCTTCAACATTATTAACTAGAAGTGGAATGACAAAAGATTGAACGCCAAAACCAGAAAAATGCTTACCCAAATGAGGAGGCACAACACAAAATCAGATGTTGATAGGCTGTACGTACCAAGAGGTTTAGGAGGTCGTGGGTCTAATCCAACTTGAACTGTAAAAACTAAAACAATCGGATTGGAAGCATTTCTCACAAAAACCAATAGTAAAACACCAAATCCACTAACAAAGAATCTGCACTCGTCAAGAAACAGCTTAATGTACCTGAAAATCTACCGACAATAAAACGAAGTGAATGCCACCTATGTCAAATGAGTAAAGCAGAAAGCAAATCAACATGGTCAAAAGAAATTACCAAAATAAACTAGGAGGACAAGACGTTGCATGACAAATAAACGAAAGAAGCAGATGCAGGCCACCAGAAAACAGATCAATGGCTGATGAGCACCGGGTTGAAGCTGAGACAGTTGGCCTATTTATTTCAGCTTAAGACCAAAGCCTCGCAACTAGATCCTATCACTATCAAATAATCAAGGATAGTACTAACACGAAATGCATGACTTGCGGAAAATCTGAAGAAACTGTCGACCATTTTATCACAGCAAAAAATGAACACACCCACAGATATAACAAGGTAGTAACATATGTGCATTGGAAGATATGCAAAAAGTACAAAATCGAAACCACTGAGAGATGGTATGAACACCAACCAGACAATGTTACCCAAAATAACGATGTAACTAAACTCTGGGACATGTCAATTCAAACTGACAGAGAAATCAAAGTAAACAGATCTGATATTATCATAAAAGATAAAACAATCTGGAAGTGTGTTTATCGACATAGCAGTACCGTCTGAGAGAAACACCTCCATAAAAATTATCGAGAAATCGTTCAAAGACAAGAACCTATAGATCGATATTAACAGGGTGTAGGGAATGAAGTCTGAAACTGTGCATATAGTAATATGAAGCTCAGGCCCTCGTGATAAATGGAATGGACAATTTTACTAAGAGTGTCCCAAGTAACCTTAACATACAAGTTGCCCAGAAGATCGCCCTAATAGGAACATGCCATAGATTAAGAAAAGTATCAGTTAAATGACAATACTATAGGGCCTAAGTACCATATTTTGGACCCGGCCCTACAGGATACAAAACAGAAAATATAACATGCACAAATGATAATTACAATAATAATAATAAACAAACATCGTGATATCATTGTGTTGAGAATAAATTAAGGACTGGCAGTAAACAGTTAATTTCTGAGAGAATGAAAAGAAAAATTGTGAGTGGATGTCTCGAAGAATCCTCTCTTAACGATAAAGAACATTGTCAATGTTTTTTGTCAATGATGGAAAGACATCAGGGTTGAATGTATCGACAGTCACCAGATGCTTTCATCGAACAGGACTTGTCATTCAAGGAAAACTCCTTTGCTAAATACCTAAAATGCAGATTAGCTTATGCTAGAAGCCATCTAGAACATGGGAGTACATATTAGAACTTTGTTTTATGGTCAGATGAAATCAAACTAAAATTATTTGGTCACATGAACTCCCTGTATGTACGGAGGAAAGTGAATGAAGCTACCCCCCGCAAAAACAAAACAACAAACGATCAAAAAAACAAAACAAAAAAAAACAATAATTAAGTATGGTGGTAGTAACATTCTACTCTGGGGATGTTTTGATGCTTCTGAACCAGGCGAACTAGTGAGAGTATCATGGATAAAGAACAGTATTTGGCTATTCTTAAAAATAATATAAAGTAAAGTACATGGATGCTGTTTTGGGGCATCACTAGACATTCTACACGACATGAATTGTTACAAAATACTTAGACGCCAGCAAAATTAAGGTATTGGCACACCCCGACCTAAACCCATTAAGAATTTATGGGCATATTCGAATTTCGAGGAACTAGAAGTTATTGTCAAGAAAGAATGGAACAAAATACCTATCAGTGTGTCTAGTGATCTTGTATGGAACTATCAAAAATGATTAAAGGCAATGATCAAGAGGCGGCACAACTGATTATTGAGGCAAGAGGACCAATAATTTTGTACTATGTTAAATGTTCTTTTGTATTATTCTTGACATTAAAAAAAAAATAGAAATTTTGCATTACTGCATATTGTTTTAAATCCATTATTTCATAATTTGTGAAAAAATGTATAAATTTTCCATGAAAATATTACAGAATAAATTTTCCATGAAAAGTATTACAGATTTATTTGTAATTACGGAAGGGGAGAATAATTGTCCTGCAACTATATATATATATATGTATATATATATATATATATATATATATATATATATATATATATATATATATATATATATATATATATGTGCGTCCGTGCGTGCGTGTGTGCTGATCTATGTGTCTATGAAATTTTTACGCGCTAGCTATTAAATTTTAAATTTATAATAACACACACACACACACACACACACACACACACACACACACACATATATATATGTGTGTGTGTGTGTGTAAGAGGAAAAATTAATTTTCGTGGTGAGTAATTTAAGATATTAGCATAATTAAGATTAATATTTTTCTCCTCCGATTTGAAATTTTAATCTAATAAATTTTATTTATTCTCAGGACATGAAAATTCCACGGAGCATTGCTCGATTTCAGTGTAACAATATTTAACATGGCGTACGGACGAAAAGGGTTAAACGGACGAAAAGGGTTAAAACAAAAGGATTTTAAATTTTTTCAGAAAGAGAATTATTTTCCCAGGATATGGGAATAGATGTATGAATTTTGTTGAAAAATTTAAACAATGCAGTTCGTCGAACAGGTGCAGGATCAGAGGCCAGAGGTTAAGGTCGGCTGTTGAGAGATGTCCGGCTTGACTACCTGCTGAGAATAATTGTCGGCAAAACTTTCCCTGAGAACGAAAAATTAAAAAGCAGAAGATGACGTCAGAAAGGCTGACATCATATAGTGGCTCCTCTCGAAAGAGGAGGGGATCTTCCAAAATTAGATATGTGAAATAGCAAACGAAAGAAAGCAACTGGTTGAATTTTGGGAGATTTGCATAAAACCCACCTATTCGCCCGCACCACACCAGTTGAAAGGGACACCCATGAATAAAAGTGCCCACGTGGACCAAAGTTAGTTGGAGTTGGATTTGGAGAGAGTCGGGGCCAGTGTTAGTTGCCGTTGGAGTTGCAGTCGGAGGAGTTAAAAGATTTCGGATATAACACTGCTTCCCAACTTAATGATGATAATAATAATAATTATTTGCTGAAAAAGAAAAAAAAAACTCCGACGAATAACCTAGTGCCGTCCGTGAAAGTACAAACCATGTTTGTGTATAATACCGTAAATAGATAAAGTGCTTGTGAAAAATTATAGTTAAATAGCTTTCGCTGTTAACGACAATGTTGGATGAGTGATATACATAGTGACATTAAAACAGAAATCCAGGTTTGCAACCATTAAATAAATGTGTCAATCACTTTTAATCAGTATTTTGCTATTTTAGAATTAATGATTAATAAAAATACCAAAAGAACTTATACTGTTCGTCGAACTTTGTCATTTTCTCAAAACAGCGATAAAGCTCGCTTATATTAGCTTATATTATTAGGAAAGACAACATTATATGAGAAATGATTTTCCAGATTATCTATCTATCTATCTATCTATCTATCTATCTATCTATCTATCTATCTATCTAAATTTTGCATTTTCATTTCTCTTTCTTCATTTCCTTCTAAGTTGATTCTACTCTTTCTTCCTAATAAATAATCATGAAATTTCTTTTCCAGATGTTTTTTTAATTTTTGTTTTTCCGTTTTTCTCCACTATCTTGATTTAAGTATTTATTTCTCTGTATCATTAAGACACGCTTTTTCTTCATGTCATATTTATTTATTTATTAATTCAGATGCAGACCTTTTTATAGATGTGGAAATCAAAAATTAAATACATTTGCATATTTTTCTTTTTCAATACAGTTTCCTGGATAACATAATTTGGAAAGCGTTACCGGAGAGTACAAAGAAAAGGTTAGTCACTTTAAAGTAAAAAATAAAAAAAATAAATAAAAAATAAACATGTGTTACATACAAAGACATAGATGGTATTTGGCATTCTATTTCAAATGGTTAGTGTGCTGAGAGAATGAAAAAAGATAAAACACACACATACACACGCACATATACACACACATATGTGTGTGTTTGTGTGTGAGCGTGCACAAGGGAGAAAGAGGGTGTTATGAAAAAAATGCATCAAGGTAGGGCTATTTTCATGATTTACTATTAAAAGAAAAGGAAAAGTAGTATTCTTCAAAAGTTTTTAAAATACTTGATATTAATATTGATTTTATTTCTGTAATTGGTTAGGTAAGTTTATATATATATATTCATACGTCCTAATTAAAACCATTTGTTTATTTTTACTTTTTCAGATTAGGAAGTGAAGCACCACTTCCATTTTTCAAGAACAAGGCACGGTTATTGGGGGCACTTCGCGAAAACAACTGGCCAGTCGCCGCCGAAGATGTGGCTTTACTCGAGCGAGAGATAGAACAAGGATTTAAATATTTACAAATGTCACACGATCTTCAAAAAAGTGAACTCTCCCTTCAGAAAAATGATCCAGAGTTTGAAATCAAGTAAATATATCTTTTCACCGGAATAGAGATTGACAAAGATAAGAAAAGGTGAAACGGAATATGAATATTCATTGGATTTATAGAAGCTGCAGCTGTAATAATTAATGTATAATATCTATCTATCTATCTATCTATCTATCTATCTATCTATCTATATATATATATATATATATATATATAGAGAGAGAGAGAGAGAGAGATGCCTCTGTGTGTGTGTGTGTGTGTGTGTGTGTGTGTGTGTGTGTGTGTGTGTGTGTGTGAATATGCTTAGTAATGGGAAAAGAATATCAGAGTTATTAATTCTAGATCCATTAAAACTATTCATCAAATAAAAATAACGATTATACAAGTTTCACTGAACATCTGTTTTTATTGATTTAGCGAATTTTGTTATATTAACTACACTTTCACCAACTTTACATATGATATTAATGTTAGAATACAGATACATTTGGTATTTTTATATCAAATAGTTTTAAAATCTTTGAAGGCAACCCAAAAGTAACATTTAGGTTAACGTCCGTCTAGATTAACCGTGAGTCCCTGAACAGAATTCCATAAAAATAATTCAGCAATCTGAAAAGAAAGAAAGATGAATTCAACACACATGGATTTTTATAGTTATAGCAAAGCCCAGAAAAGAAAAATCCATTCATTAATAAACTACTAACCTTTTGCTGTGAGTGAAAAAGTCAGTCATTGTATAGTCATTGATAAATGAAAACATGTAACTAAATATTTATCATTTTATTTGGATCGCCAAAATCGAAATACGACAGATAAATATCAATTGTACGTGTAGAAGGAACTCGTTTTCTTCTGTCAATATGTGTGGATAAAATTGTGTGTGTTTGCGTTTTATAAACCCCCGACATATTTTACATTTCAGAAATTATTAACAGGAATATTTTCCTCTTCTTTATGGGAGACAAGGAAATGAGAAAAATTATTGTCCAAGCAAAATTTTATAAATTTTGTTATATTTTAGCGTCACTCCGGAATTTGCAGAATGATTCTAAGGAAGAAAAGGGAGTAATTCCCGTTCAATAAGGGAAATAAAGGGTGGGGTAGGGGGAAATGGTAAAAACGGTAGTAAGATTAATTTTTTCTTTTTATGAGGATGTTAATTTGACAGAAAACAGCGTTACCAGACTCGCAATTTCTCTCTTCTCTCTTCACGTTGCTAATCTCTAACCATGTGTAACTTTTAGGAGTATGCCTTTTTCCTTCCACAATTTTTTTTCTTTAGTTCATCAAGAATAATACAAACTTTCGCTTATAATCCGTTCATCGTTTGCAAACAACATTATCACGGCCTTACACCAGTCAAAATGACATGCTTACTTTATGTAAAAGCAAAAGAAAACACTAAAAAAGTCGTATATGTGTACACTGCTGCCTGGCATGTTCATACAATGTCATGAGATATTTTCATCAACTTTTGTGTTTTAGTATAAGAAGTAAGTCCAATTTCTTACGCCTTCCTTATTGATTATTATCTACAACTGTAGAAGATAATAAGGATATCTGCCGATGAACTATGATATTTTAAATCTTATATACGAAGGGAATGCTGAACATTTTTAAACACAACTCATTTCTCAAAATAAGTGTTCTGATGTTTGTTTGTCAAAATATAAATTTTAAGAAATGAGTCCGGTCGAAAACTTTTCAGTACCTTTTCGTAAAGATTAAATGAAAATAAAATATTACCAAAATATAGACATATTCTCGAGTGTTCATTGTGTTACAGCCACCAATTTTTCAAAAGAGTTATAGGATTTATCAGAAGTTTTAACGGTGAGCATAATCTTACCCTGTTGTCACTATGTTGATGACATATTCAAAAGAAAGACTGAAATGCCTCTCTATTAACTGTGATAATGCATGATGAATGTTGGTTAGCAAAATAGATTGCTGAAATTGTGATATACGTATTTGAAGATGTCAAAATCAAACCGGAATGGAAATTCAACTATCTGGGTAGTGTAGTGACAGACAACAGGAAATGTGAGACAGAAATTAGAAGGTGCAAAGTAATAGCGAAAGTATCTTCGAGAATCTAAGCAAAATATTATGAGATAGGAAAATTTCTTTCGAAAGAAAAAACTGAACTGCTATGTAATATCAGCTCTTCTATTTAGTAGTGGATGCTCGAAAATCTTATCACAGATGAAGAGACAAATGCAGGACAATGCTATTCCGCATTGACAGAGCATGAGAACAACGATGAAGTTTTAAGGAAACTAGTAACTACAAGGGTACTTACAATAAGGAAGAGACAGTTGAAATTTCTGGGGACACAAAGAGGAAAGAAAATATGGAGAATCTAGTACTCACAGGATATATTGAAGGTAAACTGAGCGTGGCGGTGAGCAGCGAGTTACCTATTTAAGGAATTTGTGTGAATGGGTATCCAAACAAAGAAATCAGACACAGAATTGTTAGATGTTTGTCGTTCAACAGTTTAAAACTGTCGAGAAGCAGATTGCTAATAAAAATAAGAAAAGAAAAATAAGAATGAAAGAAACGCAGTTTTATGCTATTAGTAAATGTTTTAAATAATATCTTTTAAGTATCTTAGTTTTATTAACTATGAAGTAGTTCTACAATAATACTTGTAATAAATAATATGGGTAATTTTAAATGGAGAGAAGATGTCAATTTGTTTAACCCAGTTTAATTTCAAACTTTGTACACATAATGCAATAAAATAGACAAAGAGAAATAAACAATGTCTATTTTCAGTTTCTCTTTCAATTATATTTTTGTTTCTTTTGAAAAAGTATAATAGCTTGGAAAATCAATGCATGAATGATTTTTAAAACTAGTTTCAGAACCATGAACATGCATTATACATTAAGGCTGTATAAGTCTGTTTATGCTATCGGCTTCTGTTTCAGAAGCTAATTTATTTATCATTCTTGTTATATTTAGTGAACAAAGCAATCATAGTCTGTCCGTATTTTCCTTTTAGATTTCTTATTAAAATGTTCTTGACACATTCTTCGAACAAAGTTATGTGTATGCACCCAATTGCATTGGAATGTAGCAAATAAATGAAATGAAATTGAATGTCTAATTATACATAAGTAATATAAATACGTCAGTTGTATATGTTTACAGCTGCATTGAAGATGAAAATCACTAACTGAATTGGCGTCGAGATTTTAATAATATTGGATATTAAATTTAGAAGACTAGATGAAGTTTGAAACAAATCTTAGTAATGCTGGTCAATTCTATATAAACGGGATTTGTCTGAAGAATTATTCGTTCTTCTTTTCTTCAGGGAACATGAAAAATGAGACGAGATCTGCTTCGGATTTACAGCAATTTAGTTAGCACAGCCTAGATGTGGCACAAGGCCGAAAGCATGGCGCACCCAGTGTGGACTGAACTCACTATTCATTCAGTTGTAATTGATTTTACACTATGCATCGATTTATATTTTTGTGCGTATTTAAAAATTCATTTTTCCTTAGAAATGTTTTCGTCACAATCATTTTGCTACAAAATGCAATTTCCCACAAGTTCAAATTTCCAGCAATATTTAAATGTTAAAGTTTACTAGGTTATTCATATGGCTAACATAAATGACAGATGATTTGGCTAATTTATTGATATTATGAAAAGTATTTCATAAAGGAATCATTCTTTTCACGTTTCAACTTCATCATAGTTCGCCATTGTCATAATAAAGTCACTGCCACCTGACGCTACTAGTTCAATTCTAACCTTCTTTGTCTTGGTGGCGTTGAAATTTACAGATATTACAGACATAAATATACACATACATGAATATATACAGTGCCTCTCATAATATTAGAAACTTAATGCTTTATCCATGTATAAATTAAATATTTCATGGAATCTAAATGTTTATTTGCTGAAAACAGTAAAAAAAACATGATTTAAAGTTCTTCTATTTAAGAAATATTGGATTTAATGAATCACTCGTTGATTACATATATTTTTACTGTTAAATGTTAGAACAACTCATTCATCAAGTCCGTGTTAAGTTATTAGGTACATGTCAACCTTGTTCGGTATAACGTTAGCTGGAAAAGGAAATGAAAAATCTTACTGATTTCAAATATTTCACCGATCTCAATGTTTCGAGTTGTTTCATGTGTAGCCGAGGTCTCTTGACTATTGTAAACAACTAAGTGATTGCATTGGAAAGCATCATTTTTGAAAGAATAGTTTAATTCCTTCAGATAGATACTCTATAATATATAGATCATTCTCTCGAGTTAACCGATAAAACTGACCTGATTGCTTTTCATAAATGCACACGCTCTTCGATTTCATTTGGCGATGATTTATTGAGAAAATGTCTACCATGAACCATTTTCTTTCAGCTCAGTAAAATATATATTCACAGAATATGTATTTTAGATTTTTCTGAGAGTCGGGAAATATAACACTATCCCTCCAGCCCATGAAAATTATTTTCCAGGCCTTTGAAATTAATCAACAATGATAAGCGTGATGTATTGTCTATTATATTTTATGTATATGGTGTCAAACATCCTGAACATAAATGTACAAATACTGGGTCGGAACAAAAGTGCGTAGCATTTTTGAAGGTGGAGTCTGCATGCATGATTTCGTTTAACACGTGACTGAAATTTATGACATATACATATTGTAAAAGGTGAAATTTTTATACTATTCATGTGTGGGTTGCAAATTTTAAATGTTTTTATGTTAAAAGAGAAAATGAGGTGCATATTCGTCATTTGAGAAAAAGAACGATCTTCAAACAGCAACAAAGATAGGTGTCGTTTATGAAGATCAAATGAAAACATGAAATATGAATTGCTTACAACAATGTGAAGCGAAAAGATTTTGCCATCAACTACTTCAACAGCTCGTCCGCATCCGAAGACTATCATGCAATTTATTTAATGGGATTGGAAGAGTAATGTGCACTCCTTTCGCAAAATCAGATGTTATCAGACAATGGTCCGATTAAAGGTAATAATCAATAAAAAGCGTCCAAAACTATTTAATCAGAAGAGTGTGGTCATTCTTCAGGACAAGAGAGAGAGAGAGAGAGAGAGAGAGAGAGAGAGAGAGAGACAGAGACAGAGACAGAGACAGAGACAGAGAGAGTAATGTAGAGTGACAAAAGGAAAGTGTGATATAGAAAGTGATTGGAGTTATTTGTAGAGAGGAGTTAAATCATGTTTCGTAACCTAACGATCTGTCGAGGACAAATTCACTACTGAATTATAAGTGACCTTAATCTTATCTTCACGAATCTGATTTCATTTAATTATTTTTCATTTCATTACGGTATAATTTGTCCATTCCATGAAATTCAGCTTTTACATAACTGAGATCGACTTTAATGTGTACATTTTAAAAACTTATTTTAAATAAACCTTTTTTTTAAAAATAAAACTTGTAATAATTCTTAAAGCATATTTTAAATAAAATTTATATTTTAGATTATCTTAAAAATAAAACTCAAATAGTACTCATATATCGGTAACGCAATGTTACAATTAATTATCTGGGTAACATGTCCGTAAAATATGAGTAGTCAGCTAAAGACTAGGGCACATGTTACGTGCGTTTGCCCGGGTTAAACTCCTAAACAAACTTCGGGTTAAATAACATTTAACTACACAATACTCTCATAAATTAGGATAGCCTGAAGATTGCGTTGAAGCATTAAACAGATTATCAAATTAAAATTATATTTTTATCATATATATATATATATATATATATATATATATATATATATATATATATGTGTGTGTGTGTGTGTGTGTGTGTGTATTATATATATATATATATTATCATATATATATATATATATATATATATATATATATATATATCTTCCTTTCAGGTGCAAATATTGCGCAAAAGCTTGTAAAAGTAAGGCTGGTTTAAATGAGTCATCTGCGCTCTCATGATCGGTGAGTCTGAAAAGTAATAAAAATGGAGATGGTCTTCTTCTGTCAAGTAGTGGTAATCACCATATATATATATATATATATATATATATATATATATATATATATATATATATATATATATATATATATATGTATATAGGCAGCATCTTTCCATTCAAACAAGTTTTGTAAATAATTTAGACATATCATGAAATTGAGTAAGAAAAATACCAAAATTTTCTTTCGAATAGTTTTTATTTTTCCAGGTACTATCAATCTCATCTGAGGCCATCTTCACGCTGTTGTCTGTGAGTATGTATATTTAAATCATTTCAACTGTTTGTTTTTTACTGCTTATGCAGTGTTCTAGATTTCAAAGTTCACGTGCTCTTTTGGGTTTTTTCCAGTATAAGGGAAGTAATGTTTTTGTTTTTACTCATACGTATATATATATATTTGTTTTTGCTTATCCGTATATATATATTTTCATAAGCATTTGTTGTTATACCCATAGTTAACTTTATTTATTTTGTTATTATTTTTAACTCAAGGTTTCAAGAATTTTGAGTTTTTGCTTGTTATTGTTTTTATGTAATATAGATGTATTTTCAACTAATATCCGTCTAATCTATGAGTGTGGGCATGAATGTTCCTTGAATTGCTGATATATTGAGCTACGTTCAGCCAAAAGAAATGTAAGTATTCTTGTTAGCATCGTCGTAGTAATGCCAACGTTCGTATTGGCATTTTTATCAGAGATACAGTCTCTTAAAGGACATTTAAATTGATATACAATGTTGGCCTTTTGCAAGATGCTAGTTGGTGGAGAAGAGTTGTTTTTGGTTGTATTAAATTTAGTATAGTATATAATTAATTTTATATTTTTACTTGGGTCAGTGGGTCATATTAGAGATTATGAGTATTTTTTAAGAATTTTTTCCTCCTGTTCATAGTTAGAATGCATTTGATTTCGATGAATTGTTGTATTCATTTTTATTTATGTTAATATTCCTAATAGTTTCTCTAATTTGTTCATCAATATGTAATTACGGAAGTCATTGTTAATGAAGGCTAGTTTAATATTTTTAATTCAGTGGAGAAAATCTTTTTTGTTGAAGAATTTGATTTTATCAAATTTCATATAACAAAACTTGAAAGTATCACAACGAAAACGAATCGACATGATATACCTAAATTGTTAAACCAAACATATCTGAATATATATATCCATTTTTTTCTACCCATTTTGAAGGATTTCTCTTTCAAAACTCGGAAAATTAAAATACTAAACGATTTTTTTTTAAAGTCACTCATTTTCATTCACTTTTTTAGTCATGAGCAACGCTAGCTTGGGAAAAAATATAAGATTTCATTATTCTAAACACGCATAAATGCATACAGAAGCAACTCAATTTTTTGTCTTCGATCTGATGGAGCCAAAACAGTCGAAATGAATAGCCGGATATTTTTTTCGTTTTAATAACGTTTTTCCAAATGTCAATATCTTATATACCCAAATTTATAACACACACACACACACACACACACACACACACACACACACACACACACACACACACACACACATATATATTATGAAATCGATTAAGTCCAATAATTATTTATTTAATATATTTTCTGTTTATACGTTATTTTTATAGATATAATTTATTTAGGTAAATGCTGTGTTTTTAATTAAATAGTATTAATTGCATTTGCTGGCCTGAATGATCGAGAAAGTACGTACAATATTCAGGTTGGTAAATTTAATTAATACTGTTTAATTAAAAACAGAGCATTTACTTAAATAAGATATATAAAAATAACCTATAAACAGAATATATATATATATATATATATATATATATATATGTGTGTGTGTGTGTGTGTGTGTGTGTGTGTGTGTGTGTATATATATATATATATATATATATATATATATATAAATTGACAAAGTGAAAAAAGTTTATAGATAAAAATTTATATATTTCTATCTCATATATATTTATATACCTGTGTATTTTATATACGAATTATTTTTTCATACAATTTCTGGGTTCAGTCATGTGCCCTGCGTGATACACACTTGGGCGATCTTTCGATACATGACTGACGAGGCAAATTTTTTTTCCCGCAGTAGGTTATTATTATTAATATTATTATTATTGTTGTTGTTCTCGATGTTATTATTACGAGTTAATTATCTGTCTGACACTTCTCTTTTAATAAGTCATTGATTACATGAAGACAGGGAAATAATAATTTCTTAATTCAAAACAGGATGTAGCAATGTATAAGTGATTATGAGAAGAGCTTTGTTACTTAACAATTGTATAAAGGACCCCACATAATATATATGCTTGTGCGTGTGCGCGCGAGATCACACACCCCACAGGATAAGCAAAAAGAATTTGAAAAATCAGGCCAACTAAGAAATAAATAAGTGATTGCTCATTAATCGATGACAATTATTGTGCGTTATAAGGACGCCATCGCGGCCATTTTGATTGTGTAGATAGGATCTTCCCAACCGGAAGTTGCTGGAAAATCGATCTAATGGTGCTTTCATTTTACGCGTATCCGTTTGCTGAGACCGGAAAATGCGTCAAAGGAATTGATCTTACACGAAACTCATTATTCTATGATAAAAAAATGAATAAAACGGAAAATATATACGGGTGTATAAAGAAAAATACAGGGTCGAAAGCTAACGGGTGGAATTCAGTCGCATTCATCTGAAAGGTTTTTAACTAGGAGTAAAGATCACTGCTATTGATAACCAACCGAAATGCAATATTTTGTTTGCTGTACGTGTTTAGGTATGTTTTCATATATTCGCCCGCTTGAAATTTTCACTAGCGTAAAATTTTTTTTTTTAAATGTAACACTCTTACACTGAGTAATCGTAAAAGTGATAAGGCAGTTAATATTTTCTTCTACAGGCTCTTAGCTATTTTGCTCTGAAACATCCGTAAATAAGAGAAAATTAAAATATCGTAAATTATTAAAATCAAATCTCTGTATTTAATAAATTCTTTAATTCATTATGAGTTCAGTAGACATTTTATAGACGTTCCGATTATTGATTTCTGAGAAGCTCTTCAGGATTGTGCTTTTTATGGTGGCACCATTTATTCCTTGTAAGTCGATTATCAGTTGTTTTCTGTTTGCATTTGTTCGAGAAAAATATGATGCTAAAAATGGCCACGGAAAACTTTACGGATAACTTATATGCCCTGTGTCTCTTGAAAAACGATTCGATCGCTGAGTGGAACTTTTTCAGTAAACTTTGATTTATTTCATAGCTGAAAAATGCAAAAAATATAAAAAAAATAAAACATGGCGATAATTATGCTGATGACAGAATATTCCGTTATATTCTGCTAAAGAAACCGGAATTTCAAAAAGTAACATCAAAGAAACTCGCACGAAGTTTCAAAGCATGTGAAGTGTTTCTGGTTAATAAATGTGTAAGGAAACAGAAGACGCGTACCTCCCTTTGGGGGAGACAAGTCACGTGGGTCAAACGACGACCTCTTAATGACTTCGCTCCATACAGAGAAGAAAGCGCCGGTCAATTTTGCAGTTCGTTTTCAACAGCCAGAGCGAAAGTTGGTTTCTTTAGTTCACCCCCAACCATGCCCCAAGCTGAGGTTGAATCTACCTCCCAAGCAGCTTACAAGTCCATGGCGCCATTTCCCTTTGGGAATATATTTTTCCAAGATATAGAATGAAACTCCAATTTGGGAAAACACTCGCTGTTTATCGTTCATGGAATATGTCCTTGCTTGAGACATTAGATGAATCCGACCAGTTTGAATCTGGAGCCCTAAAAATGGTTTATTCAGATACAGTATTTTAATATTATATGTACTATACTATCCTTTTTGTTTCTTCTTACATTCTGCTTTTATTGTGTAGATATTTGTGATCTATTATTCTCCGCGTAGGACACACACACACACACACACACACACACACACACACACACACACACACACACACACATATATATATATATATATATATATATATATATATAGTTTGTGTATGCCTTAGTGATATAAAGTATGTCTGAGAAGAAAGCACCTTTGTTATTCTTTTCCCTTTCAGCCATTCTGTTCCGCCCATGAAATGTCGGTGTTATTATATCATGAATATATTAATGCCTATAACAGGGTAAATAGAAATGTGCGAATAAATCTTTCTTCCCTAGCACTCTCGTTAGAAAGGTATTCTCACCCTCGAAAGACACAACACAGGGATTATACCGAAAATGATGTTGACAGCAACAGTTCTTGCTAAACAAGGTGTGTGCCTGTATCACACTTTTATATCGGTTCCAATAGATACTAATAAGAATATCATTCCAGGCCATGAAGACGTTAGATAGCAGATAGTGAGTAGACTAAAATATTCGATGGCGTAAAGAGTATTCAGTTTTCACTAAATTTATTAAAAAGATTGCGTTTAATTGTATTGTATCATCGTGCTTCTTATTTTTTTTAAAGAGTAAGAGAAAAAATATCACAAGCAGCAATCTTGATATAAACAAAAATAAAAGTACCATTCGCTGATAAATAAAAAAATACCATTCGTTCGTAAATATCACAGAATGATTGTAAAAAAAATTTACAATTATTATTTTTCATAAAATTCTAGTTTATTAAAATTTAAGACATATAGCAGTAAATGCTGGACAATCTCTTCAAAGATGAAGAAAAGACTTGAAGAAACAGAAATGTGATTCTACAGAAGGGTGTTGAGGATATCATGGACCGAATATGTTAGTAACGACGAAGTTTTAGACAAAAACAGTAACAAAAAATAACTTATAATTTAACATCAAGAAGAGACATTTGAAATTTCTAGGGCATGTAATGAGGAAAGATGGATTAGAAAACTTGATACAGATTAAAGGCAAATGAAACAAATGAAAACAACGCATAACATACTTAGTGAATGAATGGCGGAAGTTTAGGAAAAAATATCAAAAAGACAAAATTTACTAATAGCTACAAAAGATGGGAAACGCCATGATCGCATACGTCCAAAGGGGTCACATAAAGAAGAAACTAATCATCACTAAAAGCCGAGCGTAAAAAGCCATAAAACAATGCTGTTTATGAAATATATTAAATGAATTGTCATACCGTTTGAGGAAGTGTATATTCAGTACGAGCTATAAAAATAAATTATTTAAATGCGTATTAATAATAATAATAACATCAAGACTGACTTTTTTCTAAATTTTATCAACTCTGGACATTGAAGCGTATTTGGAACAGTTGATTCTTCTGTAGTAGGATGCCTTTCACCATTTCCTACCTAATAACCAAGAATCTTAAATTTCCTTATGAAAAATACAGATTCTATTTACAGTTTCAAGAAAATTATTTAAGTTTCTATCATGTTCATTTTCTGTCATTCCATATTTTCTAAATCAGGAAACGTCCTTTCCAGTTTTTTCTCGAATAAATGAGTTCATAATCAGCTAAAAACAAACATGAGCATTAATTACTTCAAATGTTATTCTAGTAAAAACTGATAAAGGTTGTCATATACTCCAAATAGCGTATCGGGTTTTTCTGGCTCATTGATGGGAACTTGATGATATGTACTGCGATGGTTTGTTGTGAAGAAGGCAATTTTATTAAGAGTATCGTAAATGTGGGGAAATGGATAGCTATCACGTATTATAAACTTGTTGATAGTTTCATAATAATATTTTCACAAGCTTTGTATTTTGCGACTCGTCTAAAGCACAAACATCTTGTGTTCGTCGTGGCGAGTTAATGGGATCTCTCATGTATTCCTTTCTTGCTCGATACATTTACGATTTTGCAGCAATCTCACTTTACATTTGCTAACTATGCTGGTTGATCAACACAGTATCTACTAAGTTCATAGATTACTAAAGGTGGAATGTTTTTCTACTGTATCGCAAGATTATTTTGTTGTGAATATTTTTAAATCCATATCTAGGATTACATCTGAACAATATCCAGGAAGTATTTCCAAATGAATCCACCAATCGAACCCATTCACATAAAGATACCCCTACCAATACCTCATTGTTTTAACGGACAGCGATGTTGATACTATTGAAACTGTGCTGTGATGACGATAACTCTTCAAAGAAAGACATTTGTCTAGACAAGGATAAATATAGATACCAGAATTCTCACTATCAACACGTCCATTCACCTCTACTCCATTCATAGAAACATTTATGACAGCTTTAAAAATGAACTCGGGGTTGCGACATAAAATACTATGGCTAAAATATTATCTGTCCGTGTTGCTGATGCACTCGTTGAGGCGATAGAGCAATATACCTAAGCATAATGAACTGTCTTTTTATATTTCCTACACATAGTTTCGGGTGCAAGGCAACCATATCATTGGTGTTTTGCACACGCACAGAAGAAACATTTCATTATTTTATTGCAAACCTTACCGTAGGCTCTTCACTGACCTCATGATTAGATGCAGCAACATTCAAAGGTCGTGGCGTTGTATAAGAACTGTACGAGTTTGGATATATCCGTGCTATTTCTCGTCCTTTCGCTTGGATGAACATGGTGCTGATTAAATATTGTATTTTACAATAATCGCTGTTTAATCGAACCATGTATGAAAGTATTGCTGATGTGTTCCTACCAGTAATAGTTTAAATTTAGAAATCCTTGGTTAAAGCATTCAGAGCTTGTAAATCTTTATTTTTTAGATTGAGTGTTTGATGTTGTTGATATTTTCAAAGGTACCACACTCAGATATGGTGTTATATATTGTAGGTGTTATGAAAATTATTAATATCGATTAAGTAGTTCAAATGACGAAATTTAAAAAAAATTAAATTTTTAAATTTTAAGAAATTATGTCATATGAGCATATTTGTTTTGGATGAATCAATTTACAATAAATTTACATAGCAAACTAGATCCCCTAATAACTTTTATAAAATTTAATAAAAAAATAATATTTTTCATCTGGAGTACTTAATTTACAGTAACATTAAAAAAAAACTGATGATTATTTTTGGTAGCAGTCCGTATTTTACAACTCCACATATATATATATATATATATATATATATATATATATATATATAGAGAGAGAGAGAGAGAGAGAGAGAGAGAGAGAGAGAGAGAGAGAGAGAGAGAGAGAGAAAGAGAGGATGCAATGGGTAAATTGTCGCCATTTTATATTTTTAATTTCGCACATGCACGTTGTTTGTTTTTGATATTGTCAAATACACAGTTGAATAGGGTCAGTTGAGCACAGTCTATGAGAAAAAAGTGCACCATAACGCAATTCACTCCGCCAGAAATTTGGAAACGGCATGCTGCAGTGTTTGGCATTCCCGCCGGAAAATCCAGTACGAACATTTCAGAGTGTTTCGATGTCAATCTGAGTGAGGACAGTGCAGAGGATTCGGAAAGAGTAGGACGAGTCTAATTTGTGTAATTTTGATAAATCTGTTAAAATGAGATGTCAACGTTATTTTCATTTTTGCGTAATTTAGCCGACAACTTATCCATCGCAACACACACACACACACACATATGCTTTATCATTGGCTTCTATAAGGACGTCTAGGATTTAATTCAAATTATAAAACTTAGCATAATAGCTTGTCTGTAATTATTAATGTGTGTGTGTGTGTGTGTGTGTGTGTGTGTGTGTGTGTGTGTGTGTGTGTGTGTGTGTGTAACTGAAATGTAAGTCTGTGTGCACATGGATTGACTGAAAGAAAAAGTGATTCAAGTTATGACCAAGACCAATATCCCCTCTCTTACAAATGATTCTAATAATCTTAAATGCAGAAGTTATATTTTTGTCAAAGAATAAATGAGAATTGATCTTAGTACAGGATTATTGCGTTGATTTCCGCATTAAAATAAACTCAATTTCTCAAAATGTAAATTATTAAATGCAAATGAAAATTTCAAATGAAAAATTAAAATAAATTATTGTCATTTTTCAAAATTGTCATGATAGTTTTTCTTTTTCTGATTCTCCGATGATGGATATTTTTTACACATTCAAATGATGGATGATCATCATTTATAACAACAAACCATCTTTACTGTCAAGATGAAAATAAAATTTGCACTGGATTATGCCTTTACCACAAAGAAATGCGTACAAGAAAAATATCTTTAGAATCTCATGGATTTTATTCATTAATAAATAATTTTTATTTCTTTTATGAGATTATATTAAAATAGATTTATTTCGTAACAACTTGAGAGTTTGGAATTTCAGTGTGAATAAAAAAATTATTAAAAATATCAAGCGAGAGAACTTTAACCTACGATGACCCACAGCTAAACTCCTATTTTTGCCTAAAGAGTTTTATTTGTGATGACACAGTGCATGGGTTAGGGTTTGATACACATCCACATATTAGCATAGGTACCTCTGTGAGATCGCTAAAAACAGAGCATAGCATGATGAAAAAGGCGCCAAACTTGACGAAAACAAAATTTTAGCGTCTAAATGTTTATGTTATTATTGAGAAGAAAGAACAAAGTATTTTTTAATTATTTAAAAAAAAATTCTTTCTTTTTAGAACATTCTAAATTTTGATTCAAAAACCTTGTTTCTCTTTGTGTCCAGCGGAACTACTAAGTAACATAAAATTTTAGCGCGTTTTTTGTTTTTTTTTTCTGTATAACAGACATTAATTTTGAAAATCCTGCAAAAATAAAAATAATTGTCGGATTTTAATGAAACTTTCAGAAATTATTCACAAATGATAGAACTTATAAATATGTTTTCCTTTTTTAAAGTCATGGCAAAAATATTTTTTCCCCTAACATAGCTAATTTTTACGAAAATTCTATAATTTCAATTTTGGGTAGATTAGTGATTATATTAGTTAAATGCACAAGGCTTTGAGGAAACCAAATCATGTTTTTTTTTTTTTTTTTTTTTTAGTTGGACCACCTCTACCTGAAAATCAATTGTAACATACAAAACTCAATAAAACAAAAATATTATTTAATTTCAAAAGCTTTTTATTGCTTTTATTTATTTTAATGAACATGGACAATATTGTCTGAAAGCAAAAAGGTATTTCGATGAAAGAGATTTTGGCGTGGCATAATATCAAAGTGGCATAAAATCGGACATAGTTGATCAATCTCACAACCAATCCAACTGAATATGTTTCTTGCTGTGTGTTCTATAAACATAATTTTGTGCCAAAGTTGATTTTGTTGAACAAAGGTTAGTTCTAAATGTAGGATTTATCAAAGGAAACTTTAGTTGGATCTCTGCATTAAATGCAACCTATGGACTTTTTAAATCTTAACCTTTTCTATTTCTCTTACTATTTTTTTTAATATTTAGGAAGGAATAGAAATACCTAATCTTTGTATTTACTGTTTCCAAAATGTTTTCTAACTAAGTAACAACAATTTACTTATAATATTGTAGAAAGTAGTTTTATTAATAGTAGATTAATATCTTAATGTACCTTTTAAGTTAATTTACACCTGTTCATTTTCTTTGAATTTTCCATCCTGCTGTTATGCTTCCTATTATTTAGATGCTAAGAATTTTGGAGAAAAACACATAAAAATAAAAAGTTCTCTTTTGATATTTTTAACACATCCTTTAAATTAAAACTACAAAATTGATTGGAATGATTTAAAATAAGAGATAATCGCTTTGACTGACGATTTGTTTTGCTCAATTACAATTTATTTTTTATTTAAAAAAATATATATATTTTCCCCCGTTGTTTAAAAGTGAAGCTTAAAATTAGTTAACAGCGCAAACCAACCTTTATTAATAGTTTTTCGATAGGATGCTGAAAAGGTTTTTGCTTAGCATCTTATCGAAAAAACAATTGGGTTATATTTTAAGAGGTGTGCCAAACTTTTCACACTGATCGTATATTTATATGATGTATAATTAATGCATTTTTGTTTTTTCTGGGATACATCGACTGTATTTCCTGCATAGCGGTAAGACCTCAATGCCCAAAGCGGCCACTTACCAAATAAATACTTACAAACTCAAGTATGAAAGCAGAAATGATTAACTATATCATCATCATCATCATCATCATCATCATCATTTATACAATTAGCGCGTTTTGCAACGATGTGGTCACCACACCTATCCATATCACAATTACAGTTCATAGTGACATTCAAGGCAGAATAGTGCAATGCCTTGCCGGTTCCTTTTGCCTTGGGGATGTTGAGGTAACCCCGTCCCTAATCCCAGTTAAAGAGGTAGGAACTATAAGGAAACAACTATTTTGAATTCAGACATTTCCTTCACCTAGACTGGTTGCCAACCAAGGTTATAGGTCCCAGTTTGTCCTGCTATTTACTCATAGCTGGCGGAGGAATTTCGGAAATCCAAAGAGCTATCAATTACATCACTGTGCCTCCATAACTATAATTTCAAGTATAATAATAAAACAACTGGTTTCGATGTTTGAAATGATGCAGAAATTCATCACCCAGAATTGCAATTTGACCCTTTCCTTAAAAAAAGCATATATTTCATGATGTCAATATTGTCTTAAACAGATATAACATTTTACCAGTTTATATATGCCTGACAAGGTTTTAATTTCTGTTGACTTTTATGCCTAAGTAAGAAAATTTCAAATGTCAATTATTTTAATGTCCTTTATGAAGTCAGTATAGAAAATCAAATATTGGTCAACTAATAGACAATTGATGGTCACACCAATTTGTTCTAACGATTGAAAACAGCGTAAGTTTAGAATTATTTCATGTCTAGGCAAAATCAAAGTGATATTTTAAAATAAATCTTTAACATAATCAGGTTTTATGAATGTAAATATTCCTTTTTTTATAGATTAAATTCCATGGTTTCTTATCCTGAATTCATTACTAATTTACAGATGTTTTAGATGTTGATTGAAAAAAGAGCACGATATGTTAAACTTTTTTCATTTATTTTTAATGATCCTGTATTTCAAATAATTCCTAAGCAGATCAATCTAATTGTTTCAGCAGCAAAAAGCTTAATTAAACATGTTTTCTCCTGTCATGTTTGGACTGAGTTGACTTAAATGGATACCAATAAAAATTATCTTAGACCACAACATGCCAATAACCTTCAGACTAATATATCATTCATAATTCTTCTATGTGCTGTGACGCTTCAGCACGTTAGTGACCATGGCTCTCTACAATTTCCTGTCCTTAATATTTTTTATTTTAAACCTTGATTCGCCACGCATTTAGTCAAGTTCTCTAGGTAGGTTTTATGCGTTTTTCCTCTGTTCCTCTTGCCTTAAATATGTCATGTGAGTATCAAATTTTCCAAGCCTTCTTTCCCTATTATGTACCCTAGAAAATTCAACAGTCTTCTCCTAATGCTAAGGATGTGTTCTTTTTTGTTTCTATTTTCTCTAAAACTTCGTCGTTTCTCTCATGGTATTATCAGCATTGTTCTGTATAACCACATTGCTGTTGCATCAAGTCTCTTCTTTATCTGTAATGAGATTGTTCAGCATTCCTTGCTCTATAGGAGGACTGATATTGAATAACAGCTTAGTTCACTTTCATTTGTTTCTGTTGCTTCAATCCCTTCATCTGTGTGGAAATTGTTTAGTATTCTTTGCCATATAGGAGGACTGATATTGCATAGCAGTTCAGTATTCTTTTCTTTGTTTTTGACGAAATTTTTCTTTTTCTTAATACTTTGCTTAGATGTTCACTCATTTCTTTTCACTTTCCTCCACTACTTTTTGTAGGAGTTTATTGTAGTTTACATTCTGTGTCTGCTATGAAGACTGTGTCATCTGCATATATTATTTTGTTAACAATGTGGCTGCCAATAATGAATTGTGGTATTACTTCTAATTCTCTCATAGTCACCCCACTGTATAGGTTAAATAAATCTGGTGAGAAGACACACCCTTGTCGCACACCCCTTTCTATTTTTGTATATTTACTGAACTCATTTTCTATTCGTATGCAGGCGTTATGCTGTCAGTATAGATTTTGGATTATTCTAATACCCTTCCCAGATATGTCAGTGTCACCTAGCATTTTTCAACAATTCTTTTGTGACGTAATTTGTCAAATACCAGAAGAGATCATTTAAAAAGTATTTAAAGCTCCAAATTAATTTTTTTTATACACTTACTCTCTTGCCTTTATTGCTTTTGTATATTGCGTATATAGTTAAATGCTAAAATATACAGGCTTATACGAAGGAAGTAGCAATGAACTGTCTGTTGATTTTAACCATGCTACTAAAAACAGTTTGTGGCCTAGAGTAATCAACATAGTTCATTAATGATGCCTTAATAATATCGGCTAATCTGGTTCTATATGTGGATTGATTAATGTTTGTGTGTAACAGCATAATTATTAAGTTAATTATGATATAAACTTTTCAATATATCTATGTGATTAATAATTATTGTTGAATTAAGTGTGCTGAGAAGGAAGGATGTAGCAACACACACACACACACACACACACACACACACACATTCTTATATAAAATTAAAGATTGTTTCTAGTACTGAATTATATACTTTTTGACAGGGGCATTCTTTTGAGAACCAAATGTACAGAATTACATACAATCAAATGAGAACGAAAAATCGGAAACAATCATTTAATAATAAAAATAAAATGCTGCCATTTGTTTTCATGAAAATGATTTTTTTATGACAGTCTATCTACAATTGATATAAAAAAATGATGAGTGTCATGAATTATTTTTCAAGAAACAGGTTCATTTTTAGAAGAAAAGGTTTGAAAAATCTCTTGATCATTATAAAATATATCAGAGATTATTTATTCATTTGAAAAATGAATAAATATTTGATATATGGAAAATGAATAAAAGAAAGCGAACCTAAAAGAGAGTGATGAAAATTTATCTGCGTAACTAAGAAATTAAAATAATATTTCTTATATTTGATCATTTGATCAAAAACTGTTCATTACTTGTATTAATCTTATTCTAGTTATATGTATTTACTAGCATAGACTATTCAGGTCAAAGGCCATCGTATTGAAGCAAGTACAAAAACTTGAAAGTATTATGTACACTATTTACATTATTCGGACTATTATCCTCATCTTTGTCGCCATATTTATTACAATGTTTTGGCCGTTGTACGCTCCGGCCTTCTTCAGGTGGTTGGAATGTCGAACTGACCCCTTTATTTCGCTCACTGGGGTAGACTGTTCTAGTTCCACGTGCCATGCCTAATGGATGTACATTATCAGCAAGAATTTTTTACCAGTGCTCTGATATTTGAATCTGTTTAATGTTTGTACTTGGCGAGCCTTGGCTACATCGAATTCATGTCTGTAGAATTTATCCAGATCATTTTGGATCCTTCTCTGGTCTTCTTCATTGGTAATTCTGTTGAAGATATCCTCGAGCCTCTGGGAGATATGAGCTTGTAGTCTGTTTTATCCAACGACTGTACCGGTTTTTCTCTCAGAAATGGGCGTGTCCCGTTTTTTCTGCGACAAGAAGGGTTCAGTTCGACATTCCAACCAACTGAAGAAGGCCGGAGCGTACAACGTCCGAAACGTTGTAATAAATATGACGAGAAAGATGAGGACAATAGTCCGAATAATGTAAATAATGTACATAATACCTCATCTCAGAAATATAGACGGATACTGAAGTATTAAAACGTTTACCACTTCTTTCTTTGAACACTCAATTGAAAATATACGAAAAATTTCAGTTTTACTGTTCATTTGTAAACTGTTATTTCTTCATTATCCATTTATTGGATATCATAGTGTAAGCTCGGGATGCCAGGAGTTGAATTTATTACCTTTTCCTTACACAGGATAAAATTAAAAAAATAAAATCAGTTAAATCTCCTTGAGGCTATAAATATGGACATTTTGATTTGCTGTTTTGGGAAATTTTTATCTCTCAAAATTACACAAAAACGATTTTCCCAAATAACCAATTTTATTTCTTACAAGATATTCTTTGATGGAATAAAAACTTATCACATCAGATGATTTGCAATTTGCAAGTATTTCTTTCTGTTCAAATTGCCAGTTCTATAGAAAAATCATTTTATTTGTATTTTAGGTTACAAACATGAAATTACAACGACTATAATAATTAGAGCAAATCTAGCGTTTATTGCTACGAGCATCCGACAGGTCTAAAAAACCCCCAAAAAAAAAAAAAAAAAAAAAAAACACAAACAAAAACGAAGGAATTGTGAAATATTGTGCACTTCAAAGCAATTTCTTTTCATACATCCGTTATTTTAAAAATTTCCTTCACTTCAATATGTAAACTATCATAGTTTTCTAAAGATACATTTTCGTTATTACCAGTGAATTGCCCTGATTTATTTGATTTCTCCACATTTTGAAATCTGGAGTATTCCCTCTCTTAGACTAGCTGCTACACAAGGTTAGAGAATAGAGAGACCGAATGTACTAAGGCATAATCTTAGCAGCACATATGATAAGTATTATCTTAAAAATATCTGCCCCAGCAAAAAAAATAAACTAAGAAAAGTAGCTGTTCTTCAGATTCTACAGATGAATAGAAAACACCAGCGACACCAAAAACTCTTCAGAATCTAAGACAACTGCCAAAAAACAACACCCCCCCCAGTAATTCAACAACAATTCAAAACCAAAACACAGGCCTATCAACAAAGAAAGAGACTCCGACTTGGCAAATCCGACTCTGGCAGCATGCAACACACTTGGTCTACCCGTTTAATAGAACAAGCCTTCAGCTACGCAAAACCCAACCTAGTGAAGAAAAAGAAGATAAGAATAAAATGCATAATATTTTGCAGCAAGAAATAACAACAGAAGAAATGTTGCCCATCACAGCTACATCTTCAGGCAGAACCGTTTCATGGAAAAAAGATGATGATTATTTTTATTAAGACACTCCATTCTTCTAACTTCTGTTATGATTTATGATGATGATGATGATGATATTTCATCATTCTAGAAATAAAGATCTAAAATCATTCTAAAACAACCTTTCCACCACAAGCAAGAGTAGCAGTAGTAAAAAGAACAACCCGTATCTCCTTCGCAACCTGAAAATCCAGAATTGATTGATTCAAAAGCTTCTCTTAGCCAACAAATTTTTAGAACGATTATAAACACGAAAGCCCATATTTTAAAGAAACATAAAGAGACAATTAGCCTGAGAACATTTAACACACACAAAGCCAATATTGTAAATAACATCACGAAAAGAAAAATGCATATACTTGTCATTAATTTCAACATGTCCCTCATTGATGTATGTTTTTGTTGTATGTTTTATTCATTTCATTTTCAGTATAAAAAAGAGAAAAGTAATCTCCTATCAACTACTAATCAATATAACACTACTAATACATATAGCGATTTTCTAAGCCCGGCTTAGATGTGGCACAAGGCCGAAAGTATGGGGTACCCAGTGAGAATCGAACTCATTACTCAGTCGTAATTGAACTAGCAAGACAGGCTTTCTAACCATTACACCACGTCGAGGTACCCCACTACTAATACATATAGCACGGAGTAACTTGCATTAACAATCCTACATAAACCCTGTAACATGTCGAATACAATCGTTTACCCGTGTTACGTTTCACACATACACATTTGTACAGCGTTAAAAGTTGTATTTAAAATCTAAATTCGATCAATTTTTTCGGCAAGTCAAACTAAGATTTTAGATTTTACAGATTCGAGCTTATTTACGGTTACAAAGCTTTTTCTGTTTAGAATAGAAATAATAAGCATTTATGGTCGTCGTGCAGGGCGTTTTGCGATCGCCATATTGATAAAGAACACTGAAGCGAAAGTATAAAAATTTATTTTATTTCTTTTAAGAATGTAAGTCTTGAATAAATGTTTAATCATCTAGATTTTATTTTTTATGAAAGCTGGACGATTTGTGTAAAAATTGTTACATTTGTATGTCTTTTTCGGCTCAGCTGTTGAAAACAGCCAAAATTGTAAAGCATCTATTTCAAATTTATGGAAAATTGTTTTTTTCGTATTTTCTGGTCAATGAGTGTTGTGGTCTCATGCCCTTATGAAAACTTCTGAACGAATAAAATCTCAGGTCAGTGGACGGAGAGAAGACATTTAGACAGCAAGGGGACTAGGCAAATCAAAGAGCAGAAGGCATTTGACGTCAAGGAGAGAGCATCAAGAAGGAACTAGTTACCAGCCAGCTGCGGAGAGACTAAATTATTTTGAAGTTCAAGTGAAAATTCTTATGTAGTTGGACAACAAAAAACGAAAAAATATTTAAAGAAATTTTCCCAAGCACAAACAGTTTAATTTTAAAAGGGACTTTAAAAAAATGACAACATTGTCCCGGGGACGCCCGTGGGGCAAGTAAAAGTAGGTGTTTTCGTTTTTCCTTTAGACGTGGTTGCACCTTTGATTTACTGCTGTTTACTTGAGTTGTTATCTCATTTTATCTTTTTCCAAATCCTTGTCCTTTCCCAAACTGTAATATTTTCTATTTTCCTTTTTATTAGAAATTGTTATCCTGCTTTAATAATAGGCGCGTAAAAGGAATTGTGTAATAAATATGTTTTCCTTTTAAAATTTTATGCAGTGATTGTGTCTTATTTCGTGACAAGCAGCATGACCCGGCGTTGCCCGTGCTTGATTCAAAAATCGTACGACTCATACAGCAATCGCTATGACTTGACTTAAAATATTTTTGCCCTTCCTTGCCTTTAAAGGAGTGCCCTTTGCCGTGCTGATGTTGCTACATGCCTTACTTTTTGCCTATCTCACACTGCGAATTTTTTTCTAAGCTCTATACTAAACATTACATCTGTTACGAAAAAGAACTAAACAAAATGAACACAAAACGATCAGCTTTAAAAAAGGACTCGTAATTGGAAAAACCGAATGAAAAAGAATGTTAACAACAAACACTTTTTCACACCCAACCCAGTTCTGCGGAATCAGAATCAACGTTGAGTTTAAGCAAGCGAATGAGCCAATTGGAGTAAAGTGCCATGCAGATTTAAATTTTTCCCACTTGTGACGAATGCAGCTATCGACTTTTTTTTGCATGCTAGCATGCTCGTTAACATTCGTGTCAGTCAGCTGTTGGCTCTCACGCTGGCCACTAGAATCTTCCTGCCTATTCGTGGTAGCCAGCTATAGGCTCTCACACTGGCCAGTAGAAAATGGCCTCAGACTACATGAAAACTGCCGTAGAAGCATGAAAAAAATTGATTATTTCCACTATCGATGGGAGTTGGGAAATGTAAAGTCGGTCTTGGCCTTCCCGCTAACTTGGAGCATGTAAATTTTGGTGCAAATCTGTCGAAAATTGCGGCCGTGATATTCGTTACACACACATCCTGGGGAGGTTGAAAATCTCAAATTGGATCATAACCAAAGATGTAGCGGGGAGTAGGCCAGGAACAACACTTAGATTAACTAGGTACACAAATCTTGTCTAGCCTAACTAAGGGGGGAGCTCCACAGGAAACTACCTCGATGTGACGTAGATAGACCTAAAAGAGAAAATCAAGGCTAGCCCCATTCAAATGATCCAAGCTCGCCCCAGTCATCCACCTTTCGCTGAAGACTGTCAAATGCAAGCATTTTGTATCAGTTCTAATCTTCATCTTGAGCTGATGCTCGAAGAATCGGATTAGATCCTGATAAGAAAGACGGTTGCCTCGCAAGACTTCCTCCTGTCGTGTCGTCAAAATCACCATTCGGGTCGTGGCCAGCAGCGTAAGAAACACCATTCGTTTCACCCCAGAATACGGGGGCGACGCATTTTCACACGCGAATGTATGATCAATGAGCACAAGGGGGCGGACCCGAGGACAATACTAGAAGGCGTGCGAAGCCGTTTCTTCTAAACCAAGGTCACATCGTTCACAGTCTGGCAAATCCGCCAAGCCCCATATGAAGGCTTTGTCATTGAGAAGCAGCCTATTCCGGTTCAGTCACCAGGTAAGCGAAAAAACAGGATCACTGAGATAACCTGCCACTGGCGCCCAAGACCAGAAAGAGTGAAACTCCTCCTGCGACCCGCTAACGTAGAAGATCCTTCGCGACCTTCCTAGGCCGAAAAAGGTCACTGAACCGAGGAATTCTCCAGCCAACGAGCGGCGTATGAAAGCCAGCCTCCAAGAATGCGGACAGGACCGTCCCTCCAACCGAAGGGCCCCGAAAGATCGACCACCTCCCAGGGACCTAACCGCAAGCCGGACGACTTATCACCTTTTCAAGCGCTTTCAGTACCACTTCAACGTCGCTGCGGGACGACACGAAAGTAGATACATCATCGGCGTACGCGGAAACCCTGGCTCGAGCCCTTCCAGGGACGGCAATTCCACGTAGGATCGGACTGCACGCCCTGTCCCTCAACCAGCGAAAGAGAGGCTCCAACGCCAAAGCATAAAGTAGGGGCGACACTGGACAACCCTGACGAACCGACCTAGACAGCGAAAAAGCGCCCGACAGCACTGGGAGAGCGATGCAGGAGGCTAAACCACCGAACTCTGGTTCGAATCCGTCGGCCTGCAGAACAGCAGCAAGGCAGCGATAGTCAACCCTATCAAATGCCTTGGACTGATCTAAATTGATCTACGCGGCCTCATCGTCGTCTTTTACACCCTCTATGATCGTACGAATCAGTTGCAGGTTGGGATCTTAGCCCAAATCTTTAACTTTGTGTTTAGCAGAGTTATGGGCCTACAGTCATCTAATTCCCGCCCAACACCCTTGCCCTTTTTCAACAGCGTAATTACACCCAGGTGAACCGGGGACGTTGTTGAACACGACAGTCAAAATCGGGACAAAGATGTGCGACAGCCTCAAGTACAGTTCATAGGGCAAACCATCCAGCCCGGGCGACTTACCTCTGCCGACCATTTTCAATGTCGCGTAAACTTCACCCTCCGTAATCCTGCCCTTGTAGCTAGCCGCTTCAGTCGGCGAACGCTGAGAAAAGTCAGCCAAATAGCTGCGAAACTCGTCAGGCTCCTCAAACCTGACTCCTTGGTAAACCGGCTCTCGAAATGCCGCCGAAACGCCACGCACATGTCGTCAGTGGCCCGAAAGTATACCCCTCCGGGGTTTTGACTTCACGAATATAGCGACTGGAACCTCGGTGGATCTTTTCCTTGCGCAATTCTGCGTCCATGTTTATCGCTTCGGAAGACATCTTGCTTAACCTATGTCTAATTACTTGGTCCATGCAGCGCTCGCTAGTCAAACGCTCCAGGGCCTCCCTAGCTAAGGCTATCTCTAGGGGACCCCTCACCCCAGCCACCACCTAGCCTTAAGCGTCTTCACCTTGTCAGCTCTATCTAGGGCAAGCCGCTTGCTGAACTCAGTGGTTAAGGACCTAATAATATTTTCTATTTTTAAGTTTCTCCCACCACCTATTACCGATAACCGCCCCCACTAGCTCCCGCTGCTCGTGGAAATCCTGCCTGTCCAGTAAAGACAGATTGAACTTCCAGTACCCAGCCATTCTAGGCCTACAAATCTAACGCCATCCGAGCACAAACGAGTTTGTGGTCCGAATAGCCTACCCAGTGAAACGTGGAACAATCTAACAAGTCTACGTCGGCTCCTCTAACATTCTATCCAAGTAGCTAACCACCCGGGTAGAAGGCCAATTAAGAGCCCACGTCCACATCTTCCCGAGGTGATCTATCCACCCGTATCTATCGACGAGACCAAACTCTTCGATCAGATCAACGAAGCCATGATCGCCTCTTCACCGCTAGCTCCCCGCCCCCTATCTAACTTGGGGTCCAGAATGGCATTCTAGTCCCCCATTAAGACTAGGTGCATTGAATCCACCAGGAATGGCCCCAACCGCCGAAAAAACGAGACCCGCTCCTCCTGGTCGTTGGGAGCATAAACCGCAACGACTTGGAACAAACCACTTTTCATGGCAATATCGGCAACAATCAACCGATCCTCGGCATCCACATGAACAAAGTCCACCTTCGCATCCAGAATACGTCTAACCAGCAAAAAACTCCTTTGGCATGTCGATCCCCATATGCTGAATAAACGACAAAATCGCTAGACAGCACACACGCATCGACGTTTGCAAACAAAGTGGGATTCTTCGATCGCGACGACATACACCCCGAAAGACAAGAGATCCCGAAGCAGGCGGGCAGCCTTACCCCGATCCCTTCGCATTCTGACTGGCTAACTTGATAGATATCTTTTAAGTCCTGCAATTAGAAAAATAAGAATTAACCTACCCACATAGCGGGCGGAAATCTGCGTCAGTAAGGACTCCGACGGATTGTCCTGGGGGTCTTGTACCTAGTTCCGACGTCATCCGTCTTTCCAGGACAATTCCGTCGACGTTCGTATGTATGTTAGTTTAACACACCTATATAGGTAGGTAAGACAGGGACCATCCTAGCGCAAAAATGTCTTAATTTCTTTATTTAAAGAAATTCAGACATTCATCCAATTGAAACATTCTAATGTTTATGAGTGCTTCTTTGGCCTCAAAAAGATGGCTCCAAACTTTTAGATAGCCTCCTGTGTCTCTCATACAGATGACTACCCCAGGAGCATCGGGGAAATTTCTGGGGTCCTCAATGGATTTCTCATCTACACTATTCATCAAAAGACCTGGTAAGGACTTTCTTTGGTTCGAAAGGCCTTTTTTTTTTGACTTGTTCAACGTCTACTTTGCAAATTCTTTTCTTCTTTTTCGTGCCAGGGAAGAAGTGGAAGAGTGAGAGGGAGTAGATAATGAACTGGCAGTGGAGGTGGAGGGAGATGGGGATGGAACTCGAGTAGGTGAAGCTGGGAGGCTCCTAGCTTTCTGCAACTTGTTCTATTGTTTCTTTTGGTGAAACCGGTACCGATAGAGACCTGATTTTTGGTACACTTCTCTCCGCCCGCCCTACTTCGCCCAGCACGTTTTTCCACCGGTTTTTCTGCGTCTTCATCCTCTTCTCTGGTTCTCGTCAAAGAATAGCGAGGGGGGGGCGGGCATTTGCTCCACCTCCATCTCTTCTTCAGTTGGCTGCTTCTTGTTCGATTGCTGTTTTTGTTGCTGTTTTTGTTGTTGCTTTGCTTATTTGGGGAATTTCTTTTGTTGCTGCTGCTTCTTCGCCTCCTCGCACCGCTCCTGCCGTTTCGGCAATTGCGTGACTTGCCGTTGAGGAAAGGGTGGGTTTGTTATCTCCCCCTCTTCACCTCAGTCCAGACACACTGGAGGCCTTTTCTTTTTCTACTACAACTGCTGTGGGAAGTGTATTTTTGTAGGCTGTTCAACCTTCTTCCCAGGGCACGCCTTTGCCATGTGCCGCATTGCACCCCACATGACCAACAACAGAGCCTCCTACCTTATACACAACGAGCATTCTTTTGTCCCGGCATGTCAAAAATTTGTGAGGTCCTGAAAACTGTCGGGTGAAGACCAGATGTAGAACGATGTCTCCGGTTGTGATGCCAGTTTTGCTGCGTAGAGCACTCACTTCATCTACCTGTCCATACTTCCGAAAGAACGCTCCCATTCGATCTTCACAAATGTCCACCGGTACGCCATGCACTGTTATTTTCGTCTTTCTTGTTCCCATATATTCGGTCTGGAGTCGCAATGAAGACGTTGACAGGATACTTCCTGTAAACTGCTTGGCTTCTTGCTCTGATCTGAGAAGAAGGCCCCACATCGCATTACTTCTCCTTGCCAAAACTTTGGGCATAATTGAGCCTTTTTAATGTCTCTTCCATGCTTTCTCTGCTGACCCCAATGAGTTTACAACTCTTTACATCTGTGGTCTGCAAAGATATAATTTTGGCATTGACCGCTTCCAAAGCCTCCGGAATAGCGAGGAACTCATTCCCTTGCAGGCATTTTTCGATTTTTACCCGCTGTTTCTCGTAATAGGCCGAGTCTTTTTTCTTTGGCCCGCTCTCCGACCAGGCCATTTTTTTCGCTAGTGGCGTATTTTCAGTTTGCACCGGCAGCGTATTCAAATTTTCGCTCATGGTGGCCGATAGCCACCACGGCTGAACAAATAGAACTTTGCCTGTTATCTATATATTATTATTTTTTATGCAGACATAAAAGGCAAAACAAAAATTGTGAACAACCAAATAAAAACAAGAACGTGGAAAAATAAAACCAATAAGTACGTAATTTGTGTGATGTTACGTTTGTTGCGGCGCATAACAGGGTTCGAATAATGTTCAGGTTTTCTGGGAGGAGGTTTTCCCTGTCGGTGATCGGGCTCTTTCGATTTGCGGCACAGCCAAATGAATGATTTTCCAAATGATGCCATTGTATTTTTCGCACTGCCCATTGCCTTAGGGATTATACAGTGTATTCTGACTTACAGACACCCCTTAGCCGTGGAGAAATTTCCTAAGTTGTTCTAACATGAACGACGTTCTTCAGTCTGAATGGGTATATGTTGGGACTCCAAAAAGGCGAACAAGCGGCACAGACATTTTATTACCGAGTTTGCGCATGGGAATGCGAAATGTAATCTCTAAAACCTTCTGATTAGAGTAAGCAGGTATCTGTTTCTTGTTTTAGATTTTAGGAGACCTTTGATGTCCACATTTAGCCTTTCGAAACGTTGAGTGGCTTCTATAAGGTCTTCCGGTGATGGCCTATACAATCGTTGCTTGTATTCAGCCCAGATTCGGAAGAATATTATAACCTTGATCTCCTCAACATAGTAAGGTAAATTTTGGCTTCGTACTACGTGTGTCATTCTAGTTATACCCGGGTGGCATAGTTCATTATGTAATGTTGGGAGATCATTAGAACTTGACACAGCACTACTAACTCTCGATAATGCGTCTACCGCAGAATTTTCTTTGCCAATAAGTTATATAACATTGAAAGAGAAACAAGGGCACTCAATTTTCCTTCGTGCTATTTTTTCGTTTTTAATTTTACTTCTTGATGCTGAATATGTGCAAGAACCTAGTGACAGCAGTGACAATAGTGACTTGGACGATGTACCTCCAAGAAAGAAAAAGAAAGTAGTGCGTGTTAGCCCTGCCTTGCCTGTGGTAGGCCCTTCTAATGCACCTGATACTGCCCCTGTTGCTGGCTCTTCTACTCCACTTGCTGATGCCCCTGCTGCACCCCGTGGACAACGACGACGTATTGTACCTCAAACAGATCGTGATGAGCTCATTGTAAGCTTCGACACAGCTACCATTAGATCTAGAAAAGGCTTTATGTGGGAAACTAGGCCGAATGCAGGAGCAGTACGTACTCCTGCAAGAATTATATTACATGGTGTCTGGTCTGGTCTGGTTCCTCCCAACAAGCTTCCCAAGCCGACATCCCAGAGAAGTGTTTCTCTTTGTTGTTTGTGGATGAAATCATCAATGAAATTGTGCAGTGGACCTACCAAAAATTAAACATTTACGCAGCAAAATACAATCATATGAAGGGCAAAATACAACCTACAACACCTGAGGAGATACATGCCATGTTTGGGGTCCTCATTTTTAGTGGCTACAGGAGAGACAACCACCTCTCCACTAAGGAAGTCTGGAGCCCTAAAGTTGGTTCCAATTTCTACAGTGCAGCTATGTCTGAGGGGCGCTTTACTTTCCTCCTCAACTGCTTACGCTTTGATGATTCTAATACCAGAGAACAGCGAAGAGGAACCGACAGGTTTGCCCCCAATCAGGAAGATGTGGGATACTTTCATCGAGGCCTGTGGCATCCATTATATCCCACACGATTTCCTTCCTGTTGGTGAGCAGTTGCTTGCCTTCCGTGGCCGCTGCCCCTTTCGCATGTACATCCCAAATAAACCAGCGAAGTACGGTATCAAGATCGTCATAGTAAATGATGTCAAGAACAAGTACATGCTGTCAGGGATCCCCTATCTTGGAAAGCAAGAGACATGGGCAACAGACATGCAAAACCTTGGCTACTCCTTCACCAAGGACCTGACACAGCTCTACCACAACCAACAGGAATGTAACAAACGACAATTGGTTTACCTCTGTGCACCTCATCCAGAATATGCTGCACAATTGTGGAATGACGCGGATTGTGTCAGTCAGTGGAAACAAGTCAGAGATACCAGAAGAGATGAAGGACAAGACCACACGGGCTCCAGGTTCCAGTGCCTTTCTGTTCACAATGGACATGAAACTTGTGTCGTATGTGCTCAACACCCCTTCCAGCAAGAAAATTGTCCCCCTCATGTCTTCAATGCATGGAAATAAATCCTTGGCCATCCAGGACTATAACAGGATGAAAGGAGGAGTGGACACTTTCGACCAAATGTGTGGTCAATATTCGTGTGGCAGAAAGACCAAGAGGTGTGTATTTTATGGCATGCCTCATTGCTGGGGTCATCAACTCCTGGATCATCCATGGGAGAAATATGCAGAAGACAGGTGGAAGACAGATGAAGAGGAATCAGTTTATGTAGGTGTTGGCTGAGGAACTGGTGAAACCCTGGGCAGTGCATCGCCTCTCAAGTCACATTCTGCCGAGACAGTTCAAGGATCATATATGCACTGTTTTTGAGCTGCCCACTCCCCCTGGACCTTAAAGAGTTTCTGTCCCACGAAGGCAGACGAAGGCAGACAAAAAACACGCTTCAGGTGTGTGTCCTGTCAACGAGCTGTGTCCCAAACACTATTACACCATGTGTAGCAACTGTATATGAGGCTGAGGTAAATAGAAATGCACCTGAAGACTTTATTTACTTGTACATAACAAATAAATAGTCAGTTGCTACAGTCATTTTAGTTAAAAAAATTATTAGTGTAAAAAAGTGCTTTTTTATGGTAGATAAAATAAGGCTCTTTCCCACGTCTCGTCCCTACAGAAGCCGCAGCAGATCGGGACCAGTACCCCACTTCAGTAGTGACTCACAGGACCTGGAAAGCCGTATGAGGAGTTTGGAAGTCATCAGAGGATAAATTTTATTTACTTTTTTAATTCTGAAAAATTTTCCTATTTTTAATTACAATTTTCAATACCTGATTTTCTTACCTAAATAATATGATTTTCAGTTCCTATTAATGTTAACTCAAAGTACAAAGTTTGAAGTGTCTGCATGTAAAATATTTCAAATAAAGATTTATATTTAATATTTTCTTTGTTATTTTCAAAATCGGGTATGATATACCCATGGTTAGTAGTGGTGTAAATTTAATTGATGTTTAGTGTTCTAGGGTTAAAAAGTGTTGAGCGAAAACTTTGCTTTTAGGCTTGACGTAAATTTCGTGCAGTAAGTTTATAACTCTCTCGCAAGAAGTGGAGTCTTCTGTAGAGAGCGAGGGAGAGAGAGTTCGCTATCACCCTTATCTTGTCTATTTGTCGGTGAGGTTGCTCCTCTAAGAGTTTCTACGAAGTTTTCGAACGTTAAAATCCAATGGTTCTATCGCTCAGTAGCTGTAATATGGCCAGGGTCGACGTCGACTTTTTTCAACTTAAAATGTGTCTGATTGGATTTATTTAAATACAAAATTCGTATAAGGGGAGATAATCAATACCATAGATGTTAGAAATTCATCTTTTTGGGTTTTATTCATAATGTTAATGTTACCTATAAGCAAAGATTTCTGCACAAATTCTAGAAGTAGTAAATTTAAGAAAATTAAACATGCACGCACACACAAATGATGTGGGGAAAATAAAACAAAATAAACCTTATATTTTCCGTCTTTTGTGGGGTTACTCCTCATCAAACCAATACTCTGAACATCTGTGTCAATTAGTGATGCTCGATGCAGGTGAAAATTTTATTATAGGTGAAAGGGAGGGTTGTTTGGAATAGTTTTTCTTTTTTTGGTGTAGATTTAATGATATTACTTTTGGAAGATCTATTTTGGAGATGACTCTCAGCCTCAATTGGCCGATAGTCATTTATTTTTTTTCTTTTCTGCTTTTATTATTAATTAGTTTTCTAATCGCTCTCTTAAATTTTTGTGTTTCATTAAATATGGGTTCATTTATTTTTCATGTGTCGGTATTGTTGAATAGTAAATTAATTTTATCATTATGTGTGTTACTATTCATAACAACAATCCCAAGTGTCTCGGTGGTAAAGTTCATTCATTACTCGTTTCTATAATGGTGATAATATTCCATGACCTTTAATGACTGAAACACAAAAAATTAATAGAGCGATTAAAATCTATTAATAACAAAAAAAATCCTGATATAAACTAATAGAATATTATCCTAGAATACTTTTTGTATGAGCGTATATTGGTTCTACTTGTTTTCTTGCCAATGAAACTAATCTATATTGTCGTTTCTTTAACATACTTAGTTGTTCTCTGTTTATTTTCCCCGGATTACTACAGCCATGACACCTTTTTAAAAAGTCTTGGAGACTGTTAGTGATAGTCAGGTACTTTAGACCTTCCTTCCGCCTTTTCAAGCCACCTGCTATTGACTATTGTGAAAATGCCAACACTTTTTTCAGTGATAAGGGCGATGCAGAAGGGATAAGTTTAAAGTGTTTCACAACTGTGCTTTTATTTTTTTGGATCGTGGTGGTTGGTAGATCTTTGAGCGAACTCTTTTGACTGATGAGCTTAGAATGATTTCTGTGTTTGGACGACTAGCGTTGAAACCCTGACCAACTTGTCCTCAGAGACAATGCGCTGCTTATCGTTAGTTTCCAGCCCTCCATGTTCGAAATTTTGGGAATGGCGGTAAAGGCTTTTCTGTCGTCGGTCAAATAGAACCGTCATTCCTCATGCACACGATTAGAGGAAATAACCACGAAGTTCCCAAAATTATGGCAGATAAGTAACCCAAATTTCCCAAAAAACAGTAAAGACACTTCAGATTTTCAACTTTTCCATTTTTCAATACGACCTTTCGTGTACAAATCTGGATGAGATAAAATCAATCTTTTTGTGGTAAGCAACAATATTTCCCACTGAGTCATTTAAGTGCTTTCAATGCATTGTTTTTTTTTTATCGATTTCATAATCTTGTTGTTCTTTTTTATCAATAATGAAGACAGACACTATTCTTTGTCGGGTGGTCTTTATTTCGAGCAAATCAATCAAAAGTCGACTCTCTTTTATAAGATGACTAATTATGGACTCCTTGTATGAACTCCATTACGTCGCTTGTCATACAATGAGGAGATTATCAAGAATGTGTCGAGGTTCTACTTGTCATGTCAGGCACCTGCGTATCAGGGCTTTGAAATAAGATGAGAAAGGTATAATATGAATGTTGTTGTTGTGCTTATAGTAGACGGAGCACTTTTATCAAAAACGCTAGAGGCAAGAATAGATGAATTAGTAATTTGAAGAAGAGTTGCAATTGTCCACACTACATGTATAAATGGAGAAAATGTCGAACATAAATCATCATAAGACCGTTTTTCATGTTCAAATCTTTAATGTATATATATATATATATATATATATATATATATATATATAAATGCTAACAAAGCTTAAGCCTAATTTGTCAGTATATGACGTTTCAATGGTTTGTTATAATACAGCAAAATGTCAATGACTACAATAAGTGAAAAGCAAAACATTAAAAAACGATTGTATCGTAATCATACAGAACAAGAAAAAAATTGTTATATTTATGAACAGATATAACAAATTGTATTTAGAAACATTCTTTAAATGCGATCAACAGGTTTCGAGTAACTTAACGAACCTTTATCCGGCCATAGGGGCGTTCAAATCTTGATTGAAATTTAATCGCTTTCATTGACAATAAACGTTTTACAATGATGTCGTTTGTTTTCAGATAGTTCAATTAGTTACAGTTTTTCACTATTAGTCACTATTATCATGCTTATATGCCACAAGGAAGTAAAAGTTTCAGGTCACTGCCATTCGATATTTATTTGCAAACGATATTCACCTTTCTTAAGTCGCATTATGAATATTTTCCAGGGAGTGTTAATTTGAAAATGAAATTGGTGAACTCAGTTGGATTTGATAGTTAGCTTCCTTACTCACGTTTTGTTTGATTTGGATTTGAAGAGGTCTCCAGATGAATCCTCGGTCAGTCAATTCTTATTATGGTCAACCTTGGCTGGTTCGAGTATTTAATTTACTCCAGTAACAAAAATTCATTTGTTTCAGTGTACGTACATACGTGTGCATTCGAATGCTACTTTCACTTATAGAATTTACAATGACTAGATTTTGGAAAATTCAATATAAAGTTGCTCGCAGATAAATACTCTTCCTGACAGAAATATAAAGTTTTTAAATTTATGCTTTGGGCTTCATTTATTACTAATATATTTTCTGTTTCATTTCCATTCAAAATGGTGACTGGATTCGCAGATATTAAGGAAAAATTTGAGCATTTTTATGTCGTCTATGGATTCTAGGTAGGTAGCAGTGGCGAAAGGTGACTTGGGAACCAGGGCATGCAAGTCCATTATGAAGGTCAAGGTGGATTGGGGAAAAGAGAAACTCACTCTGCGCTCCTGAAAAATTATTTACCTCCCCCCAGTCATCTGTGAATGTGAAGTGAACTAATTTTAATGTGAGAAAATACAACTGAGTCCGTTTCAAACTTGATACCCTTCCCCTATAGACTTGATGCCCCCCCTTAATAATACCATGACGACGATGATGACCACTATTGGTTACGAGAGAAAATAAATTAACAGTTTCTCTTTTGATGAGATGCAGACATTTTTATTTTGTATTTTTAAAAATGTTCAAATAAGTTTCTTATCGCTTAATGACAAATATCAGAAAAAGGTGTTGATTCATGACTGTAAATGTGAAAATTTGTAATTTTTACGTAAACTAAATTAATATTGTTTTAATTTAAGTTGTTTTTATTACCCAAATATTCTTTTAAGATAAAGTTCAATCTTTCTTCTTTAAAATAATACCAACATTAATATATGAAATTTTAATTTAAATATATTTAATTTTATTTTAAAATTAGGTATTGCAGTGATTTTTTTAAAATGACCTAAAACAAAATTTAACATGTTTAATGAAATATTATCAAGAGTGTTTTTACATAACTTTTAAAAATAATTATGAACATTTAAAATTAAATCTTAAGGCATTGAAACAGATGAAAACTTTTAATCACAAATAATAATGGTTGCTTTTTTCGCTCTAAGTATGAACTGGTCAAAAACTTTCTGGGTAATGGTCTGAATTCCCTAAAAGGGGTCAAGAATACTCTCCAGTTGTTAAAACTTTTTAAAAGTCAGTAAAAAAAGCACTTTTGATTTGAGACTAAAGTCGTCAGACGTTTCCTATATACTTTTCAAAACCGAATATTATAATTTTAAATCTGTCCAACTATAATTCCTTTGAATAGGTAAATCTTTGATTTCAGCCGAATACAATAAAAACATCATCACTTCAGTAAAGAGTGTCTGCTGGTTTAATACGGCTGGAAAGCTTTTAGGTGACTTTTTATCTGTGACCCCCACTTTATTATTCTGTTTCTCCTTTTCATGAACCCAGCTTGACGGGAATAATAAAACAAGGAAGGCTAAAGCCACAGCCTTTTCTAACGCAAGCAAAAGAATTTCTGCTGTTCAGTGACTGTCTCTCTTTCACCCACTCACTTTTCCGTCTCTCATGCTCGCTACTAAAATGGGTAGTAAATTCATTGCTTTTACCTGCATCTTTTTTCGCTAAACAACAAGCGTTTTCTCTAATTACACTCCCTAAATAATATCGCTTGTAACAATTGTCCTAAGAAATGGGAAATGCAAAAAATACAAGTACAAAGAGGTTAGTGAAAATTATCAATTTTATATTACATAAATTATTTGTCCTGGAAAAAAACTGTAAGTCATGCGTTGCATACATGGACCCATTACACCTGGTAGGTAGATATGAATAGCCACGTTAATATAAAAGAAAATAATAAATTAATCTAAACAAAGTTGTTTGAATCGTAATCACTTAATCTAAATGAATCGATTTTTGTTTGTATTGCACACATATAATGTAAATCATCTTTTGAAAGTTGATGCTTATGAACTTCTTTTATCTAGGAGAGAAATAGTAATTTGGAAGACAAATATCAGAAAACAGTAATTACTCTATTCAATAAAAATAATTGCTAGAATTCCGACCGCTTTATCAAGCCAACCAAATACTGCAATGCAAAATATATATAAATTCATAGTAGAAAAACTGGACACAGAGGCATTTTGCTGTCTCCTGCAAAAATATATATATATTTTTTTTTTTTGCGCCGTCATTTTATGCCTAACTTTAGCATAACACTAATTATGCGATCCTATGCCAGCTTGGGAGCGCTGACGTTTCAACTTGACAGGATCAAGCTAACAGAACGTACGCTCAGAAGGATATTCTCTGGGGTTTTTTTTTTTGACTACATCGAGCGTTCCTTTATTTTACGTTTTACAATTTTTTCTATCGATTCAGTCTTTACTTTTTTATTTTTATTTTTTGCTGGTATCGCATCTCTGTGGAAGTTTGAAATATTCCTACTTTTATTTTTTATCTTGCTTCGTTATTCCTTTTGGCTATTTTGTTGTGGTTTATTATATTTTCTATTTAATTTTATTTCATTCATGAACACTTGACAATCAGTTCATTCAGCTCGTTTGCATCATTATGATAAAAAAAATGTACTGTTTTGCATTTAACATTTCCCACTTTCCAGATCGGAGGAATTCAGTGATAATTTCCTGCGGCTTACATAGGTTGTTTTTTTATTTATTTTACCCCCACAACCAGCAGTGAATTACTGTATTATACTCCAACTCTGATGCAATAGTTGGAGTAATGTTCTTCTCCTCTGTCTGTTTCTGCTTCTTCGTTTGTCTGCCGCATTCAGTTATTTTACATTTCCTTATAACTTTCTAGCAATTCTAGGTCTGATAACATACTTATTTTTGTTTGTCCTGATCAGAAATTTCTTAGATGTTTCTCATAGTGCCTTCTTTAGCACGTCAAGGAAGATTTACTTTTAAAGTTACAATCCATAATTTACTCGTCATTTATTTTTTACTGGTATTCGCCTGACAATGCCTGTATTCTAGTAGATTATTAAAGGAACGACTACTAGGTACGACACACAAAGCATTTGATCCCCATATATGTGAGAGTAAAAGTCATATCAGAAAACTGTATTTTACCCAACCATGCTGTGTACAACTAGAACACCTAATTTAAATTGCCTATATATCTCTACCGACTCTTATCAATAGTATAGTATATATATATATATATATATATATATATATATATATATCAGGTCATCCCATAAGATCTGTCCGAATTTTAACTTTTTGTTAAAATGAACGAAATTTAAAGAGTATTTTATAATGTCTAATGGAGCTGAACATTATTTTTGTTTAGGTGCGTTTAAACTGATCAAATTTTATTTCATAGAACAATAAAATAAAATTTTGTTTGATTAAAACCATGCTAACATGGAAGTACCCAAGAATCATTTGAGGCACATAATGCTTTATGAGTTCAAGAAAGGAAACTCAGTAGCCGAAGCGGCTAGAAACATTCACTCAGTTTATGGAGAGGAATGTGTGAATGAAAGAACTTGCAGAAGATGGTTTGCAAAATTCAGAGGTGGAGATTTCACCCTTGAAGATGAAGATCAAACCGGACGTCCAATTGAGTTTGATGAAAAGCTTCTTGAAGCAGCCCTTGAAGAAAATCCTGCTTTGATAAAGGAATTGGCAGTGGTTCTCAGTTCAAACCATACAACTGTTCATCGTCATCTTCAACAACTTGGAAAAGTTCCTAAACTTGGAAAATGCGTGCCTCATGAATTGTCTGAAAACAACTTCAAATCCAGAGTTGACATCTGCTCTTCTCTATTCTCGCCAACTTGTTTCACCTTTTTTGGATAGACTTGTGATTGGCGACGAAAAATGGATTTTTATCGAAATGTTAAGCGTCGTAGACAGTGGCTTGGTAAAGGGGAAGGACCCCAGCCACAGCCGAGAAGGGAACTTCATGGGCAAAAGGTTCTTCTTTCAATCTGGTGGGATCGCCAAGGAATAATCCACTTTCAATTCTTACCACCTAATGCAACAATTAATGCTCAATTATACTGTCAGCAATTAGAGCGTTTGAACCAATTTTTGAAGAAAAAAAAGACATGCTCTAGTGAATCGAAAAGGGGTGATGTTTCATCAGGACAATGCGCAACCCCACACAGCAAGAATCACGCCACAAAAGATCGAAGAAACAGATTTTGTAACACAGGAAGGGATTAAAACTGACATTTGTAAGTTCTTCGAATCAAAGCCAAAAGAATTTTACAGTAATGGAATTAGTAAGCTTGTTAATAGATGGAAGGAAGTCATAGATAGTCAGGGAAAATACATTGTTGATTGAATCTGTAATTAAATGTAACATTTGGTCACTTGTTTTCTTTATTCAAAATTCGGACAGAACTTATGGGATGACCTGATTATATATATATATCCTGAAACCTCTCAACCACACACAGAACCATATCCAGTTTAACCAACTTCTTCGTCTTCTACATCGACATCTCCAATCTGACACCCACACGACTCCACAAACCAACAACTGAGGAACAAACAGTATTATCAAAAGGACTTTCTTTTTGTCCGTCCAAAAATCTCGATCCCGTAGATTTATGTTACGGCTTAGAAAACGTTCTCCGCAACATCAAATTAAGGGAATATTTTTTTCACCAACAACAACCAAAAATCTTCCACCACCAAAACACGCAAGTCCACACAAGAAGAAGAAGAAGATTACTAATTGCAATGCTTCTAAAGGGATTAGCAGATTTTAAAGGTTCTTTCCCAATAATAACCGAGCAAAGTGAATTTAAATCCTCTTTGTGAAGTTAAAAAGAAGCAAAAATATGTAGAAAACAAAACGACACACGTGACAGCTACTTCATGAAAATAAAATTAAACCTTGAAGATAGAACAGCTATAATATATTATAACTGCAGTAAACCAGAGCTTGAAAAAATGCGAAAAATAAAGGCAAATTAAAAAAAAAAAGAAGACAACAAGGAGACTGTGTGAAATTGGCGCAAATGGAACTCGTTAAATACTGAATGAAGAAAAATTCAGCAACTATCACATGAAGAAAAGATCCATATTTCTTCACCATAAGTACACTTCAAAATGTTGATAATTTTGATAATATTTTAAAGAATTTCTGAAATATGTTCGTTGACTGCACAGTTTCAGATCATATAATTATGGATAAATCCAAATTTATCAAACCAGATAAAAATTTTGTTTCGTCAAAACATTTTATTGAATTAGCTGATGGAAGACGTTCAAATGGCGATGTCTCTGCTAAAAGGAGATACCACCATTTGTCTCAAAGACTATAAATGGAAGAAACAGAGTAATTTTACAAGACTTCCTATATATTACTTCTTATAAATCATATATATTCTCAGTTCAAATACAGAAAATGATATTTTAATTAATTTTTACCAAATTACGCTAAATTGAATGTTCCTAATGGTAATAGCATTAAGGAAAGTAGAAGACTTAATTCATATTTAATATATATCATAATTTATAATGCTATTAAAACTGAAAAAGATAGATTCACTGAAAGAATGGTAATAATAATAAAACATTATAAACATAATAAAACTGAAGGGATTTTAGAACATTCTTATATAAGAGTCAATTTAAAATTAAAACATGCCGTTAAAGATATGAAAATAGGAAATAAAAACATTTGTAATTTCAACGTATGGAAAAATACGTCAATACCATTAAAAACTAAAATTGACTAAAAGTCAAATCGGCAATTTGAATTTGTACTACGTGACTTGTCCAGTCAAATGGAACCAGCTTATATAAATTACTCAAAATAGGACTCACCATTGTATTTCTTATGCATACATAAAAATGAATCTTTTAATCCAAATACACGAAACCTCCTTTTGGTATATTTACTTCAGAAAAACCTGGCTAAAGCAACATACCTCCTCTTGGTCCGACATATTTGGTTTACATATGAAAATAAGAAATTACACCAGAGTAGTGAACAGGGTATTTTTGTTGGATGTGTAAAGACCAGCTCATTGCATTTACTTCCCAGATAAAGAAAACATTAGAAGAGGAAGAATAAATGCCAAAATAACACCGAATATGTGGATGATAACCTGTTTGAGCTGTTAATGAGCCAACCGTCTCTACCAGGAGAAAATAAAAAAGCATACTACTGGACCTTCAGTAGAACTTGTAGGGAAGCCCGACGTGGTGCAATTCTTAGCAAGATTGTCTCGCTAGATCAATTACGACTGAATAGTAAATTCAATCCTCACTGAGTGTTCCATACTTTCGGCCTTGTGCCACATCTAACCTACGCTTAGAAAATCATTTTAAGTACAACTTGTAACATCAGATTCAGATGAAAACAACATTGAAAGAAGATATTCCCAGAATGTTAAGGGGTCCACCCCTTTTTATACAAGTGGACTCGCCTAGTGTGTACTTATACTGCTGCCAGTGAATACCCGGGAGTGAGAGTGTGAGGTAACTGCTTTGTAGGAGTCACAGTTGCGAGCACGTAGACTCAGAAAGAAGTCATACTTCGATACTGAATTTCCAAGACTGTATATATATTATTATTGCTACTAACCGCATTTCTGGATCTACTAATCGTATTACCAATTGTATTATTACGTCAATACATTTATTTGCTATATTTCATTCCTGCTTTTGTCATTCATTTTGAGACCTGATTTCATCCCGGAATCCACAACACAGAGGAAAACAAAAAAACAACACAAAATACTTGGAAGATTTCATTGATCCTAATAATTCGGACGTAGCCGACTATACGATATTATTGCTACAGAATGAGAGTCATATGAAGAAACAAGTCATCTACTGAAGTAAATAAATGAAAATAACAATGAGTGATGAAATAAGGGCACTTAATGAAATTGAAACTTATGAACTCATTTCTATTCCTAAAAAGAGAAAAATTATTGGCGTTAGATGAATTTATGCGGGGAAATTAGTGCCCGACAACGAGAAATATTTCAAAGCTATATATGTAGGAAAAGGATATTCCTAAATTGAAAATGTACATCACCGAGAGACATTCTCCGCAACAGTTAGAATTACGTCAATACGAATACTAATATAACTAACTACACCAGATAATTAAATTGTACATCAGATGGACTTTTAAAGACTGAGATCGAATGTAAAATATATGTTGAACAATCAAAGTGTTTGATGCAAAAAATAAGAAGTGAAAATCTTTCTTGTAAACTAAAGAAATATTAAAATAAATTAAAACAAAGCGGAGGGAACTAGAAAAATTTGCTTCATAAATTCTTATCAGAAAAAGACTTTGGACAATCATTAAATGATTATGTATATAGAAAGAACTTCAAATACATTAAGATTATAGTGATTTGGGTAAAGGATTTGATCATTGCAGCTTGTAAAAATGAATGATATAAAGCGTAATCAATTTGAAAGCTTTATGATAAAAAGATTTCGGTCAGTTATCATGGTTTTAATTAATGGGTTTGAATTTTATGAAGATTTGAATTTGTACCCCGTGACTTTCAGTGAATGTATCATTTCAGTTTTAATATCATTATAAATAATGATATATATTAAATATAAATAAATTCTTCACTTTCCTTACTGCTATTACAATTAGGAGCTTACGTTTAGCATAATTTGGTAAAAAATTAATTGAAACACCATTTTCTGTATCAGCTTGAAGTGAGAATATATGAATGAGTATAGCTCAAAATAAATACTAATCGATCTCAGTGCTGGTTTATGTTATCTGGTTAGTAAGTTATCTCAACAGTTAGCAAAGCCTATCAATGCATTCTTAAATTTGAGAAAATTTGTCATAAAATATGGGTATTTTATCTTACCGCTACAATTTTAAACAGTCCGAAAATGACTTAATTAGATTCTGTAAGTCAGATTAGGCAACTTCAAAAGATAGAAGAAATATCATTGGATAATGCTGTCAGTTAAATAGTGAGAGTCTATTTGATTTCAAGGATAATCAAAGCAGCAAACGCCTGTTTTCACATCCTTGCTCACATGTGAAACGGAATATATGGCTTTATTTTATGATAATGTCATATATTCATATTATTCTTATTATGGTACTTTTTTTACCTTAAGAAGCAAATTTTCTGAAATAATTATTTTCTGATGTGAAGTCTATCGGTGAGGCACCAGCAAATATATGTCGCAAACTAAGGATCATCAAAATTAGTAAAAATCACGTACATCATGAAATATCAAAATATTGATGTAAAATGACATCAAGTCAAGTTAAAATCGACAGTATACGTTTGCATTATGTAAGTTCAAATAACAATATTGCAAACATATTTACGAAACGAATAGATTTAATATTATTAAAGTTTAATAAATGTCTTAAATTCCTTTATTATTATTATTGTTATTATTATTATTAAAGTTTTGAGTCCTATTCCCTACTTATTTTGGATATTGACGTAAAGAAATTTTACTCTAATTATAACCTGTTAGAATATATCCAAAATGAGCTGTTTTTATGTTGTTTATATTTCAGGATATTCCACGACTGCTACTATACACCACTTTACGATATATCACATGGACCTTGTAGGTTTGGCATCAATTTATTGAATCTTGTATTTCTTGTCAGTTCCAGGAAATAAACGAAGTTTGGTGTACTTTTAAATATTTTATCCGTTACCGAGGACTCTTCATACTGCCTGTTTATATGTCAGTAAATTTCTGAAATGATCCGCTGTTAATACAATGTTTATATAAGCGTTTACCCCTCATAATCGCTTTTACAATACATGTAGTTAAAATTTCGAAATCTGATTTTCTAAGCAAGTAAACCTTTCCCATTTAAAAGAATTACATGATATTTATATTTAGCAACAATCGGGATATTCGAACACATATTTACATAACAATGTTATTTGTCTCTATGATGATGATATGCTGTTTAACAAAGCTCCCTGGCAGCTAGAAAGGTTCTTTTACCCCAATATGAAAGTGTGTCATGTTTCACATTCTTTTTATATAAAAACATATATGCACTTAATCTGTGAGCTTTTCTTTGGCATACTCATTAGTCATGACTTGAAAAATAAAAATAATAAAAAATGTGAATAATTAAAAAAAAAAATACCTGGATATTGCATTGAAAGCTAACAAACGATTTAAATAACAATACGTAGTCCTTCTTTATCGGAGTAAATTTGTAATACTATTCCATAATTTACCTGAGAGATTTGATTTAAATACTATAAAAATCTACATAAAATCTTGGCTAACACTAATTGACCATTATAATGGAATCGATATGCCATACACAACCATAATGATATAGTGCTAAAAAGTGAAACTTTACATTACTTTACTATTAACTCAATGTTGAACCTAATTTATTCATCCTATTAAAAAAAATGATCCCCCCTTTGTATGCGCAACCGATCTTGTAAATTTAAGTCGTGATGATAATTTGAGATTTTTATGGTCCAGAATGATGAGGATATTTCATCATTCTAAAAATAACTTGTCATCAGTGACAATAGAAAAAAAAGGATATTTCATCATCCTAACACTCATCATTATAAAAATGACCTTTCCACCACGTGGAGGGATCGGTAGACAAATAGTAGTAGTCAGTAAAAAACACGTCTATCATTACTCCGGAAGATCGAAAACAGGCGATTTCAAACGCATCCTCACAAACGAAATTCTCGGAAGCAATCCAAGTAAGCACCGACTTTTAAACAAATGAGGCATTGAGAACATTTTTACACACACCATACGAATATTCTGTAATTTACATCACAAAAAAGAAAATACAAATTCTTGCTATTATGTCAACAAGTGTATCAAGTTTTTATAGATTATATTATTGTTGTATGTTTTAATTCATTTCGTTTTCAATAAAAAAATGTAAAAGGATTCCTCCTACACTACAAATACATATCAAGTCAAGATTACTTCTATATCAACCCTGACTTATCTAACCTGTTACAAAATAATAATATACATAATAACATACATTAGAAAGTAATAATTAATTTTAAAATTTAATCGGAAAAATTGATTTGATTCAAAACACAATAAAGACAACTGCATCGATAAAATAAAGAATAACTGTCTGTGAAGAATGAGTGGAAAATATTTCCATCCAAATTGAAAACGGTTTAAAGCTGAGAATCAGTTACCAGTTGCGCTAATTTCCACCAAAAAGAAGTCAATCAAAAAGAAGCATTTACTGAAGGAGAAGTTGTATTAGATGTTTGATTATTAAAATTATTTGGACATTATTTGCCTGCAATGCAGTCTATCCGAAAGAAGACAGGTGAAGTACTGTTATATCTGTATCAGTTTGTATGTTGATTATCTATAGAATCCGACTAACACTTTCACTCGGATACAAATGGCAATATTTATTTGTACAAAACACAAAATATAGCATAAGTATCGAAAATTGGGAGGGAAGCTGAAGGTGTTGCTTTCCGTTATCCTATCATTAATTTAGTGAGTTGCATTTACTGAGCCAACCATTCTTCATTATTTCATTGCATTTATTCAGTATCTTTCATATGATTATCCTCAACAATATGATATTCTCTCTACAAAAGTTCTAACTAGACCCATATTAGCAATTTCATGTGGGGGAAATGAAACAATTGATTCCTACATAAAAGAAAAAAAAAATTTCTTTGTCATTTAAATGAAAAATATATTTTAAAAAATACCTTAAGATGTTTAATACTCCATCTAGTTTAATACGGAAGGAAAAAATTTAACCGGTGGAAAAAAAAACAATGTGATAAAATTGAAAATTAAAAAGCTAAAAATAAAATAAAATTAAAACGGAACTTTCCCACATCAGCGGAGAAGTTCTTTCATCTAAAGGGGAGGTGGGTAGCAAATGAAAAACTGAAACGATGTTTGAGCCTATTAATCTGTTTGAGCGTCACCTATTTAATGTGACCGTGAGCAAAAATGTAGGTTATCCAAAACTTCCCTAGGACAAGTCAGTTCGAGGGTCGTTCACCCGGTTAATTATAATACTGTCCCAAAGCTTTAACTGTATTTAAGTACCAGAAATTTCTAATCGCTTCTGATGTTCTTGCATAGAAATTTCACTGAAGCGTCTGCTTTATTCAGTTGTTGAAAATTTATGAGAGCAAGGGTACAGACATGTGGCAGTCTCGCGTAGATATTTTCCAGCGCTTCCCAAGTATCATCCTCTTTTATGGGAGCTTCGTATCTAGTTACTTCAGCTGCCTCGAGATGAGGAAAGTCAGCTAAATAGATTTCGATCTGAGGCGAACCCAGAATTAGCTCACCGGTAAAATATTAGCAATCATAAAATAAATGCCTTCTTTTATAATAAAAATTACCTTCATAAATGGCTTCGTTTATAATCAAACACCGTCCATCAACGGCATTCGATAGATCAGCGGCCATATACATCGAGGTGGTGTAATGGTTAGCAAACTTGTCCCGCTAGAAATATTACGACTGAGTAGTGAGTTCGGTCCTCACTGGGTGCGTCGTACTTTTGGCCTTATGCCACATCTGAGTTACGCTTGGTAAATCACTACATCGCCTCGGCGTATATTCTTATTCATCTAAATCTGAAATAAGTGATCTATTATATAGAGAAATAGTTGACTAACGGTTGCACTTAGAATCACTTTGAGTAGAAAGCATATTTAAGTTCAATATTGATTGAAGTTAGAGATGTCAATTTTAATATTGACCGAAATATTTTTGTAAATTAATGAATCAAGATTCAGTCTGTCAATGATTCGAAAAGTTATTTACCTGTTTTTGGTTATTTGTTTGGGTTTGGTTAATCAGATTAAAAAAACAACAACAAAACAAACTATAATGATAAATGATACTTTCTCAAAACACACACACATACACACAATGCATAAACCATAAGTGTATCAGCGGAAACAGATATATTTAATATTTGATTATCAAAGAAGGAAATGATTTTACATTTCATTTTCTCCCAAATAGAGTCACTGAGGGAAAACTAATTTCAATGGACATCAAAATAGTAAAATAAACAGAAACTACAAATATTTTTGAATTTTCAGAGTTAGTTTCAGCCTCCCTCCACGCACACCTTATAATCTGTTTTGTTGCAGCCATATCAGTAATTTATATTGGCAATGAATATGAACAGCCAGGATGATTAAAACCAATAACAAATGCACTGCAACATTAGAAGTCAGTTTGAAACGAACTATTAAGTCAGTTATTCTTTTCATCCTACCAGCTTTAACAGTAATCATTTTCAGGCATAATACAATAAAATTCATTATGACATAAATTAAGTTTAACGAACATGTAAACAAAACCACATTTTAAATCATAAAAAATCAAGCTGATAAAGATCTTTTCATTTTATGTTAAAATGTTTCGTGATAAAAGAAATAATTTTACAGATATTAAGAATTAATAATAATTGTATTTATAACAATAACGTATTTGTCACGGTTGTTATAACAGTGAAATTTTAGCAAGTGTAGCAGTAGTAGTGGTATTAATAAAATGTTTTGGAAATGTAATTAATAAGAATATAATATTTTGCTACTTATTTTATATTTCAAATTTATAAAGATCTTTCATGGGTTACGACTAAAAAAGTTTTCGGGGTTAATTCAACCCTACATCTGAAAAAAAAACTCTATCCTTCTATACTCTAATTTTTTATGATTTTACAATGACAATCATGATAATGCAAAGTAAGAAATATTATATAAAAGTTTGTCTCAGGCAGACGATATTTGACAATTGTTTTTTCGACATGGGTTTGTTTTCAGACTGTTGCCTATTTTCTGTCTGTTTATCTCTTGAGTTGAGATCATCTTACCAGCCAGCAATAGACCTAAAAGAATTTGAAGAAAATGAAAAACAATTTGGTCATTTATTAAAAGAAGGTCAGCAAAAAGTGAGAATGGAATGTAAAAATAAAAAGGGGGATTATTATTTGAAGTAACAAACCAGTGGCTAGTTGACCGGGTAAAATGAATTTTACTTGTCCTGCAACTACTATATAATTAACCCAAAGAAGGAAAATTTTCCTTATGGATATCCACTTATAAGATACTCAAAAGATACTGAAAACGTCTATTTATTTAACTAGCAGTTCTATGAATATGGTATATTTATTTCTGATGTGAATAATTTTCAGGACAAATGGTAGGAGAATTTGAGTTATTTGAGAAGATACAACATTTTTACAAGTAATGCACACAAAGTTAATTGTAACAATGAGATTAGCCGTTTCCTTATAAGGAAACATTTGGCATGCATTGATTGAAGAGTTATCGTTACAGTTGTTTGAAACAGACTGAGTGAATACACTGGATACAATAATATACATATGGAATAATTTTAAAACAAGCAAAACAAAAAAAAGGGCAAAAGGAACATGCAAAGGTTTTGGGGCTGGAGTTTTAAAACAAACAAAAAGAATCTATCAAATAATGAGTGTAGACGTCTAAATGGATTGTAGATTGAGAAATATTATTCAAAATCTGCGATTATTGTGAAATAAAGTTGTAACTATCGTGGCAGTAATCACTGGAGCACTGGTATTATTCCTGTAGAACGTATCAAAGTAACTGAAAAAACTAGGAGATCCGATGATAAATTTAGATGATTTATACTGCATTACAGTTGAAATCCATGAAAATAGCGAGGTTTGAAGAAACTTGTTGAGACTTAAGTATAACCACAAACAGGAAATTAAAGCAGAAAATAAATTGTGAATCTAAAAACAGTAAATAAAGATCTGTACGTCCATTATATAGGATATCATTTCAAAATACATAATTACCAGCAATTCCCTCATGCCCTAAACATGTAACTAACGCTGTTTACTTCAATGCAGCCAACGTTCAAAGGCGCCTATCGAAAATGGCCGACAGTGAATGTTGAAAACGAAGGCATTACAAGTTTCATCAGACTTTTTCCAAAACATCATTTTCAGTTAGTTTCACGAATTTTTTCCACATTTGTGAAAACTTTCCCACATTTATGAAAACTTCTGAACAGCAAAGTCACACCACACAGCAGTTCTTATATTTCTCAATGCTGAATACGAAAGACATTCAATATTTTCTGTAAAAAAAAGGTAGACTGAAACCGGTTTTGCAATATCTGCAAACAGAAGGCAAACTGAACCAGTAGAAAAGCGAAAGGAGATGTAAAACTTCTAGACTTCAAAACAATCATGAACTCAATAAATGTAACTGAATCAACAAATCAAATAATTTTTCAATGGAAGTGGAATTCAGGAAGTTTAGAAGATCAACAAAGTGATTAATGCTTCGTGAATTCCAGTGAGATTAAATAATTGATTATGCCGTAGCTCACTACGGATTGGAAATGTTTCGTCGACTAATTGACAAATGTCATTGAATATTTTTCTAACAACAGATGAGCTTGTAAAGGACACAAACTGTTTTGATCCACGTTATTTCCAAGAACTCAAACAAGATGAATTGCCACCAGAAACACTGTAATCATGTGGAATTGTCTTGGTTTGCATAAACAGAGCAATGAATCGTAAACTTCAACAGCTTTTTAAAACTACACTCAGAACAGTCACTTCACATTCCCTTTCCTATAATTTCAGATTACCTGTCAATTTCTGAAGAGTCATATAAGAAGAACCTGCTTTATGTTTTCGTATATAAATATTATACAAACGCATACTCGAATTTGTTCATAGTTTGTTAATCTTGGTGTTCGCATAAGAAAGTTGCGAACACAGATTCAGTAAGTTTTAAAACTCGTAAAACTGTAAAACTCGACTACGCTCCACAATATGGCCACCATAATTTCTGTGGATTATATTATTCCTTTATTTTTGAAAACTCAAGAGAGATTAGATTGCTGTCGAGGTGATATTTGCTTTGTGAAATACTCAATTCTTATTGTTTTATGTGATATGGGCACACATTAAAAATACACACATTCCAATTTTAATTATGCTTTGAAAATAATTTCAAATTTTACTTTGAAAATCACTCGAATTATTTGTTATATAATTTTTCATTTTTATTACAAGATTATAATTTTTTCCTAGCATTTATATGTACGCGTTAGCATGAATAAACACAATCTTCAATAAACATAACGATTTCCTTTTATTTACTCTGTTGACTACGTTTAAGATTAAGTGTGCTTTTTTACAAGGTTTTTCTGTAGAAATTTTAGAACCATTTCTTCACATAGATACACACACATACACACGCACGCATGCTCGTTCACACGCACACACAGACGCACACACACACACACGCACACACACACACACACACACACATATATATATATATATATATATATATATATATATAAAACAGGATTAATACAGCTGGAGGAGCAAGATAATGAATCCAGTTCTTGTTAAATTTGATCGGTAACGATGGTAATTTATCTTGGTTTACAATAATAGTTACCAATATGCAACTGTGTTAAACTGAGTATTTATATTCTGTTGTACCATTAGAATGTCTGACGCTCAACTTCTCGAGAGCACCTCTCTGCGGCTGCTCGGTCTCACGTTGACTGCTGACCTGAGATAGAACAAATACAAGTCAATTGCTTCGTCCACCGCAAGGAAAGTTGACTCCCTGTGCCGCGCCAGGAAATTTGTCTCCCCGGAATCGATCCTTCAGATCTACAAATCAACAATTCGACCTTGCATAGAGTATTGCTGCCATATATGGTCTGGAGCCCCTTCTGTTTGCCTCGGTGTTCTTGATAAGCTCCAAAGGCGGATATGCAATATAATTGGCCCTGTTCTGGCATCTCGTCTACAGTCGCTGTCTCACAGACGCGCCGACGCCTCTCTCTGTCTTTTTTACAAATACTTTCATGGTAATTGCTCCGAGGAGCTTCACTCGCTGGTTCCCAGACTTCCTGAATTCAAGCGCCCTACGAGGCTGGTATCCCGCTCTCACCCTTTCACTGTCGAAACTATTAAATGTAGCCGTCTCTTCTACTCCAATAGCTTCATATCTCGCACCTCTCGCCTGTGGAAATCCCTTCCCTATTCCAGTTTCCCTGAGAGCTATAATCTCCAACTATTCAAATGTAATGTCAATCGACATCTACAGTTATCCACTATCCTTCTCCTCATCCTTTCCTCTATCACTCCTATCTAATCTTGCTCCAAATCTTTTGAAACGCTTAATATATATATATATATATATATATATATATATATATATATATATATATATATAAATATATAAGTGTTTCACTCCAAGCAAGGCGGGAAGCCACTAGGACGCAAGGGGTTACAAAATAATATCGAGAGCCAGAACTCCAAAAAATTTCAGAGAGAGATGCGACTTATGCATGAAAGAGAAAATCCTCATAATCAAACATAAATATCCAGACTTATTGTTAAATAGACACAATGAACTAGTTTTTAAATACAGACACAAAAACAACCTAAACCTAAGTAAATACATTGAAAAATAGCTATATAGGAAGAATATTATTGAATGACCTTTGGTCTTTTTGCTGTTGGTAATATTACTATGCACGCATGAGCGCGAACACATGACTGTATGTATATGTCTATGGTATTTTATTTGAACTCTGATACACTTTTTGATGCGTACATGTATATGCGTTTATATGGAAAGAGAGGCATACAAGCGTTTTTTTTGTTTTTTTTGTGAGTGTGAATGTGTATAACTAGATGGGTACTATGCCTTGCCATAGATATGGGATAGCGGGTAATATATGTGTAGAGATATGTATAATTATACGATTTTGTGTATTCATAATGTTGATATTGATATGGTACTTGAATGCAGGCATAAGTGGGTGTATGTGTGGACATGTGTATATATATATATATATATATATATATATATGTGTGTGTGTGTGTGTGTGTGTATAGATATATACATGTGTGTGTGTATATATGTATAGATGTATGTGTGGGTGTGTGTATATATATGTGTGTGTGTATGTGTATATGTGTATATGTATATGTGTATGCGTATATATGTGCATATGTATGGATGTACATATGGGCATTTGTGTGTGTATGTGTATGTGTGTATATGTATATGGATTTACATATAACTTTATGTGTGTGGATGTATATATATATCTAAGTATATGTGTATGTGTGGATATGCGTGTAGATATGTGTGTATGTATTTCTCTATAGGTGTATATGTGTAGATATGGGAATATACATATAATTTCTGTGTAGATGTGTGTGCATGTGTATATATGAATTCATAGGTATATAGGGAGATATAGGTATGTAGATATAGATAGGGGTTAGGATATGTGTAGAGGTGTGTGTGTGTATAGATTGTAAATGAAGGACCTAATTTTCTTTTAGTAGTGTTTTATCCAAATTTCTCCTCTAGGATTCTTCAATTGGAAGTGAGTTTAAATAATACGGAGGTAAATTTTAAATTGGTAATTTAATTTGAATGGAAATATATTACTCTTTAATAATCATAATTGATGATAAAATTATTTAAATTGGAACAACCTTTGATAATAATTAGGTAGGTATCTAAAAACAGTCACGAGTTTAATTTATGAACAAGACTCAAACGAACAGATGTCAACTGAATAATCAACAAGAAAAAAGTATGTATGTACGGATATATAGAATATTGTAAAAGAAGGACCTAATTTTCTGTTAGTAATCTTTTTATCCAATTCTCTAATATTCTCCAATTGGAAGTGAGTTTAAATAAATAATACGGAGGTAAATTTTAAATTGATAATTTAATTTAAATTGAAATATATTACCCTTTAATAATCATTACTGATGATAAAATTATTTGAATTGGAATAAACCTTGATAATTAGGTATCTAAAAACAGTAACGAATTTAATTTATGAACAAGAATCAAACGAATAGATGTCAACTTAACAAGCTATAAGAAAAAAGTTTAGGAAAATAAAAAGGATTACTAGATATAAAATGGATTATTCTTTCAATGTACTTCCAATCGACTATTTCATAGAAAATACCCAAAACTCCAACAAACTTCAAATTAAATTCTTCCTAGATTTTTTAGACATTTAGATTTATATCAAACTCTAACCCCCAAAGATACCCTTTAAAGTAATGCAAAATAACAGGATCTAAGAATTTGAGTGAATCCTGCTCTCAGGGACATGATTTATTATATCATTTTTAACTGTATCTTCCCCCTTTAAGTCGGTCTTCTTCCTCACCCCTTACCCATCTATATCTAGATAGCATACGTTAAGTTAAGCGGCGTCTAGCCTACGCAGAGTGGGGTTATGGGTAAGGAATTGAAGATGGTACATCTAACTAACTCATATTTTCTCTCCCACCTCACTTCCTCATTTCGTTAATTTCACATACGCTTGGTGCTGTCCGTCAAAAATGTGTAAGTTTCTTTTCATTTCAACTTTTAGAAGTAAAGTCTGATGATCCAGAGCCCTTTAAAAGGGTTATGGTGAAATAACTTATTACATGGAACCTTAAAGTGATCTCTTTTTATTCAAACATATTTGATCTGAATTTACATTGAGCTCTCTGGATATCATCCTTCTTGGGTCTACCCATACGGATTACCTAGTTTTGCATAAACTCTCTCTCTCTCTCTCTCTCTCTCTCTCTCTCTATATATATATATATATATATATATATATATATATATATTGACCACTAATATTATCAATCTCTCTCTCTCTCTCTATATATATATATATATATATATATATATATATATATACGTTTATATTTGCATGCATGAACGTATGACAAATTACCTGAACATTTTAGAAAACATTTGCTTAAAAGCTGGTAAAATACAAGAAATTTTTTGCGACACCGTCCTATGTTTTAACAATTAATGTAATTTTCTCGCCTTTAAAACGAAATCTTTGGAAATGCTTTTTAAGATAACTTACAAGACTGGGTTGAAAATTTCATAGACTGTCTATGAAAGAGCTGTGATATCTTGCATGTAATAATTTCATCTCTTATTAATAACTGTATTGTTTACGTCCTGGTAAACTGATATTTAGCTGTTTAAAGAACACTTCAGAAGTAACTAATAGCGATTTCTGAAAATGGAGAAAATTTTGCATCACGATGTTATCATGTATCTTACAGAAAAATGGTTTAGCCCCTACGGGAATTCACGCTGATATGGTTGCTAGAGGATGATGTTCCACCTTTATCAACAGTGCAGGAGTGGGCAGCTGGATGTAGAAGGAGAAGCACTTGAAGATGACGCAAGGTTTGGACGTCATGCAACTTCTATCAGCGAAGAAAACATTGATCGTGTTCCCCATATGGTGACTGATGACAGGCGATTGATCATAAATCAAATAGTCAATGCTATTAGCATATCCCTTAAGAGCGTCGAGAATATTCTGTACAATAAAATTGGCTTGACAAAGGTTTCCGCTGGGTGGGTGTCAAGTCTTCTGACATCTGATAAAAAGCTCATCAGGCTAAACACATACCGGAAAAATCTGACATTGTCTGAGCTGGTTTCCTATTACAGGATGTGTGTTGGATTCATCATTTTGAGCCAGAGGCAATCCCGTTATGAAATGCTAATTCTAATGCTAAGACCAAACGCCCAGGAAAACTTGCAAAGTGGTGGGGGGTTGTTTCATCAAAATAATTCTCCAACACATAAGTCCTTGGTTTCAATGGTTGCTGTGGCTGTAAATTGGTTGATCACTCTCCCTATTCTCCTGATTTGGCACCATATGACTATCACCTGTTCCTCAACAACATCTGCTGTTGATGACTTTTTTGACCAACAATATAAAAGATTCTTCATCAAATGGATCCAACCATACTGATGGAAGAGCTGTGTAGGCCGCAAGAAGTACTATGTTGAAAAATAAACCTCATTTGGCCATAATCCATGAAAGTATATTAGTCAGCCTATGAACTTTTCAACTAAACCACGTAAATACTATTGATAACGTAGATAACGGTAGTGTACTAGATGTGATATCCCTAAATCTATATAATTAATGTGAAATTAAAAATAAAATAGATTATAGAATTACTTATTAATTGATATTAAAATGCACCAAGAGTCTGGGTAGAGGCTTAACTGATGACTCCATCGAGAGACAATATGGCTAATAATACTAATGATGTAAATGTTTTTGAAGAAATAACTTAAAAAAGAAGAAAAACATCAATTCGAATTTGTTTCTTTTTCGATGGACATGCTATTCTCTTAGTTATCGCAGTGTAACTAAGATAAAATTCATCTCCTTGTAATTGATAATCCTCTTAGTTCATTTGTATTTTATCTGTTTTCTCCGTTTTCTCTTATTGTCTCCTTTACTCATTTTTTCGTCAAATATTCCCTTTTCTTGATTGATTTTTATATTTTCTTACTACCTTCTCTCTTTCTGTTACAGTCTCTCTTTAATTTTCATTTGATTTTCTTTTTTAGTTTCCTTTTCTCTCATTGCCTTTAGTCTCTATTTCCATTTTTTTCTTTTTTTTTAAATTCTATACCGATGTCATTTTCATTTTCCCCTGTTTTATATCCTCATTCCTTTTTTCTTTCTCCCTTCTTTCTTTTTTGCTTCTTTTCCCCCATTTTTTCCTTACTTTTTGTTACTCTTTCGTTTTTTGTATTTTTTCTTTAACTTTCCTTTGCATTTTGTGGATGATAATTCAAATAGAACAAGTGTCCAACGTTATCAGATCTCACGAGAATACGCAGAGAAGATATTATGGTGTTTCTTCTTTAAAATTATATCCTAACCGACTTTTACTCTATAAAAAAAAGCGATTAGAGTTGATTGTTAAAGCTTTAACACGCAATATCAGAAGCAGGCAATACAAATTTAGTCCATTATTGTTATTTAATGCATTTATTGTTATTTAAATGCATTTATGTATTTGTGTGTGTGTGTGTGTGTGTGTGTGTGTGTGAGAGAGAGAGAGAGAGAGAGAGAGAGAGAGAGAGAGAGAGAGAGAGAGAGAGAGAGAGAGAGAGAGAGAGAGAGAGAGAGAGAGAGAGAGAGAGAGAGAGAGAGAGAGAGAGAGAGAGAGAGAGAGAGAGAGAGAGAGAGAGAGAGAGAGAGAGAGAGAGAGAGAGAGAGAGAGAGAGAGAGAGAGAGAGAGAGAGAGAGAGAGAGAGAGAGAGAGAGAGAGAGAGAGAGAGAGAGAGAGAGAGAGAGAGAGAGAGAGAGAGAGAGAGAGAGAGAGAGAGAGAGAGAGAGAGAGAGAGAGAGAGAGAGAGAGAGAGAGAGAGAGAGAGAGAGAGAGAGAGAGAGAGAGAGAGAGAGAGAGAGAGAGAGAGAGAGAGAGAGAGAGAGAGAGAGAGAGAGAGAGAGAGAGAGAGAGAGAGAGAGAGAGAGAGAGAGAGAGAGAGAGAGAGAGAGAGAGAGAGAGAGAGAGAGAGAGAGAGAGAGAGAGAGAGAGAGAGAGAGAGAGAGAGAGAGAGAGAGAGAGAGAGAGAGAGAGAGAGAGAGAGAGAGAGAGAGAGAGAGAGAGAGAGAGAGAGAGAGAGAATTTTGTTTACCAATTTCTCAGGAGTGCTGAAAATTTCTAGGCCCACTTTCCAAAACTAGATAAAATACAAAACAACAGAATTTGTGACGATGGACTTCTTGGACGGGTCGATAATTTTTTAGCACCTCTTGTACTTTTTTGCATTCAGGCTATTTGACTTATATATAGACTTTCCAACAACCGTCTTTTCATCTTATACGAACATCATATATTCAGCATTTACTTTTAGTTTTTTGTTTTGATGTTGTGTTAGGCTTTCTGTACTATTAACTTTTCTTCTTAACTCATCATTCATTTAAAATTTGTATCTTCATCTAATTCTTACAGTTTTTTACGTCCTTTCTATTCTTAGTCATCTTTTTATTTCCTCTTTCGTTCTCACTCTTTCCATTTCTCCATTTCTTATTTGATGTCATTATGCATTTTCTTTAACCTCATCTTTATATTTATATATATATATATATATATATATATATATATATATATATATATATATATATATATATATATATATATGGGTGTGTGTGTGTGTATCGTATATATAAATATATATCTGTGTACGTCTGCTTTGATGTTAAATTTACACGTATAAACTATAGTTTCTGTTTTTTAACATTTATAGAAGGCTCTCTAGAAGTAAAGAAATAAAAATACAAGGAGATTTTTAAATCAAAGTAAATGATCCTTTTCTAAATAAATATGTACATTATTTTGTTATAGGACTAAGTCAAGTAAAATGTGAAGGAGGGAGACATGAAATACATGAATCTATCTATCTATCTATCTATCTATCTATCTATCTATCTATCTATCTATCTATTTGTCTAAAATAGAGTGTCAAAAATCAGAGACACTAGTACACGAAATGCTTTCCCTTTTCCTTACTTACCTGGATGTATGTGTGACGCAATAAGTAAATACGTAACTATGGTAGTTATAGAACATGAACAAACCAAAAATGACAGCATCGTTTTATCTCTGAAGTAGATAGGAATCCTTCTGGAGTAGCAACAGCAAGAATATGCCTATAATATGGGAATTCTGGACAGATATTAGTGGCACATGAAAACTGCGAGTATCCACAGGTGAAGCAGGAATGGGTCTACCAGCAATTCTCAATGATAATAACGACCCAATGAAGGAGTATCAAATTATATACCAATTCAACGCTGGTACCTCTTAACTCATTAACCAATAGCATACACTCCATTCTCTTAAGTTTTCTTGTCATCGACAAACAAAAGCATCGTTTACTGCACCTCATTATTGGCTTGAGAAGAAGTCTGGCGGCGTGTTACATGGTCAGATAATTTATTATTTCCAGATCTTTCAGATAGACAATCGACTTCGTGTGTGGAGGAGACTATATGGAATTATGGATGTAGCCTTTCAGCATGCCATTTTGCAAGATGTTAGTAGCTCTATAATAGTTCTATTGTAAGGACTGTTAGTGAAACTGCAGTTTACCTTGACAGGTATACTATATACATAACTTCTTATCGATCATTTACACCCATTTATGTCCACCATGTTTCCTGATTGTGATGATTTGTTTCACCAAAACTTGTTCCTCCATTATGCGAAGGTAACATAAATCTTGAGCCAAGAACACCTGATTAACCTCTAGGCAGACCATTGACTTCCACGCTCACCCAACTTTAACGCCAGTTAACATGCCTGTTGCAAACTGCACACATTCCCATAAACAAATACATCTCAGTTACGAATAGTCCTGGAAAGTGATTGGATAGATTTTCTTCACGTAATGTCTCTAGCAACTAATAAACTCTACACCATGACGCGTAGCTGCCGTTATTCAGATGAAAGAAGTAGCTACATGTTATTAGGTAGTTGTCTCTAACATGTTAGTACTTCAGTCTATCTATCTATCTATCTATCTATCTATCTATCTATCTATCTATCTATCTATCTCCCACCAGGGTTTTTAAGCTAAATGTTCACCAAACACATGACTCAAAATAGGCTATTGTATAAGAAGAGGCTGATAGCAATAGTAGGAAGTGAAGATTATGGAGATAAAGAAAGGAATATAGATTGCGACCCTTGACTTGAAGAAGTTAAGATTGTAATGGAACTTGTCTTAGTGATAATTCCTCCTTACAAATGGAATACGGGGAAAATGTGAGTGTTTAAACTCCTTGGACGTAGAATGGCGAGCCCTTGCTGTAAAATTTTGAACTGGCGGAACTAATGAGTAGAGCTCATCTGAACATTAGACAATAACATTCTCTAATGGGAATGTTTGGTATTCTCAGGCACTCCATTAACTCAACTGTCAATTTCTGTAATGCAGGAAGACGAAAAAAATGAACGGCTCAACGAGAAGTGTGCAGAGATGAAAGCACAAAGAAACATAAACATAATAGGCATCCATTAAATTATAAAATAATAGGACCGAAAATGCGATCTTCGACAGGATGGATAAAATCTAAAAAGTGATCATTCATGATATAAAAAAAGAGGTACTTCAAAGATGGAAAAATACTTAGAACTCTTCTATGACAACAGTGTTAGAAATCTAAAATAAATAAGAATCTGCAATATTGAAATATGAGGTAGGATCTTTACTGATCAAAATGAACACAAACAAAGCAGTAGGATCAGATTCAATTGTAATAGAAATACTGTCAGCCTTAGACGATTTCATGGTCCATAAGATCACTGAAATAATAGTGAATTATACGAAAGTGGCAACATACCAGAATATCTCAGTAGATCTATCTTCATAGCGATGCCAAAGAAGTCAGGTTCAAATAATGAAAGCTCAATTTGAAAATCCGCTAAATGAGCCACATAACCTTATCATCCAGATTTTGAGAAAGCTTAGTAAAATTAGACTAGCATTAGGGAAATGAGACTTTGTTCTAGATACGCTACTAAAAATGCTATCCTCATAATCAGAAATACTATTAGAGCGGTTAGTATGAGTGCAAAATGACCTACATCTATGTTTCGTAGCTTTCACAAAAGCATTTAATATACTATAACACAAAAAAGTATTTGAATGTTAGGACAATTCGACTAATATGGAAACATATTAGAATAATCAGCAACATTTATGAGAACAAATCGCGTGAATGTGGATAGGAAACGAGTTAAGCAGGAGGAGTAATACAAGGATTAGATTTATTCAACCTATATAGAGATACGAATCTAAGAGAACTAGAAGGCCTACCAGGATTTATCATTGGTGGTCATAATTTAACAACATAAGATATGCAGAATTCAAGAACGGCAACAAAAGGTATGGTAGTTGAATTGGAAACATCAGAATGAAGCACATATAAAACATTCTTCCTATCTAGATAGTGGGAAATGTGATGCAGAAATTCGAAGGCGCATCTGAATAGCAAGAAACGTTTCTTACAAACTAAGCAAAGTATAAAGAAGTGTTAAAATTTTGTTAAAAACGAGTGATGTATCCTCCTATATGGCAATGAATGCCACACATTTACAGATGAAGAAGTCACTCGAAGCGGTTAGAGATATGGTTCTACAGACATATGCTAAGATGTAAGGAACAATGTGGTGTTAAAGAAAACTGGAACTAGAAAGTGACTAATACTTAAAATCAGAAAGAGACTGTTGAAATTTCTGGGACACATTTCTGGGACAGCTTGCAAAATTTAATCACAAGATCGTATTGAGGTAAGGGAAGATAGAGGGAAAGAGCGAATAACTTACCAATGTGTGAAGGAACGGCAGAGCAGGAACAAAAGGGGGGGGGCTTTTAAAGAGTCAAAAGTTGCTTAGTGCTTAAAAGGACAGGAAGTTGTTGAGAACCATGATCACCTACGTTCTGAAAGAATACAGCATAGAAATGAAGATGATATCTTAGAATGCTCATATTGCATTAATCGATTCGCTATACTCAGTTCTGATTTTATGGTCGACAATAGTGTGAATAATTCAGCATTGAGTGGACTTACAATTGAACCCTTTACTTTCCATTTCTTTTTAATCTGTTCTTTATTAATAAGCTTTTTACTGCGGTCACTGAAATATTGACATACACATGTTCTGGTTTGCGAAAGCTGTGTCAAATTCTGCTGATGTACCCTTAATTATATTATGTTTTGGGATTCGCGAGATCGGAGACATTAACGCAAAAATATTGAGCCAGGAGATTACATACGTAACATTATTACTTTTTAGTAGTGGGAGTAGCCGCTACCATGAACTTAGTCACCGAAGACTAAATTGACACTATTCGCAGTCATTCATTTATTTTTTCGTCGTTAACCATCGAGTATTAAAGATGAAATTGATTGTCTTTTTGCCGCTGCCAGTATTACCAAATTTCATCAGCGTTACCTAATGCAGGTGATGAGAGATTGTTGTAAGTGGGGAAATATTTCTTTGAAAATGGACGCAAGATTGATATTTATTGCATTATCTGCAGAGTCATATATATATATATATATATATATATATATATATATATATTTGGTAGTTCTTGAAGATGGACTCAGCTGTAATCTCCCTCTCGTGATATTGCGGGATTGTGGGATTTCATTATTAACCCCAAAACACTTTGTATGAATCACCTTCGTTATTTATGACGTCATCTGTCTTTTCATTTACACGTGCTCTATATGTGTATGTACACATATACGCAAACTTGGTCGAGACGAGAATTTCTCAGCACTCTCGTCACATTAATGTGGGTGTAATAAATGTAATCCTGCATAAAAATGCGTGTTTGGGGATTTATCCGTACGTCCACTCGAACGGAATATGGAACAAGACCAAATTTAAAGTGAGATTTCCGCGTGTCTGTGGAAGTAGAGAGAAAGATTGTTCAAGCTCCAGCGGTCATTTCCCTCTTGAGACGCGCCTTTGGCTCCGGGAACTAAGCTTGTCTCTCCTATATCGGCATTATTTCTTTTTTGGTCCCATCTGAAAAAATAGCATCTTTTATTAACTTATGTAAGCACCAATTCTCAGAACAGTTTATTTTTTGAGTGTTATTGAATGATTTTGTTAATGTTCGGGGTGAATTTTCCGTATGTTCGCACTTGATGTTGCATGATTATTTTATAACATCTTCATTTTCTTTATGTAAAAATAAAAATAAAAAGTTTTCCTGATTTTTGGCGAATATTTTAAAATATGAAATAGTAATTTGATGAACGATTTTTTATTTAATTAAAAGAAAATGCATCCATTCTGGTGGTACCTAGTTTAAACAATTATTTATGGCAGCGTAACAAAGTAAGGAATAGGTACCTTTCGTCGGGTATTTTTGCTAACATACCTCTAACACCCGAAACTCGAACACTATTTGTTATATTCAGTTGTTGCACACATATTTTTACATCAAGAATTATGGGTGTGTGTGTGTCCGTGAAAGAAAATGAGAAGATATAGGACAGAAGTGCGTTAAGTTTGATGCTAAACAGGAAGAGAGAAGAGAAAAGTGACATTAAAATAAGTGAATAGGACACAGAATAAAGATGAAAAAGACAACAAAAAATGATTAACAACTATTTTCTTGGAAAATGATTTCTTCTGTTTAAACATTTCTTTGTTTCGAAAATATAATTGAACGCAAATGGAGAGTAAGGAATTTTAATTCCACTTTTAAAAAAATATTTTAACTTAACAAAATAAAGATGAGAGTAGTATTGTAATAATTTTAGTTTGGGATATTTGACAGCAGTTGAATCTCCAGTAAACATGATCTTTTCTCTGGGTTTTTTTTTTTTTATTCCCATTTGGCAATTTATCTACTATTGTCATATCGACGACTGCTACTGTTTTATTGTCAGACATACGTAGATTTGGTTTTAATTTATTATACACTAGTTTGGTACACTGAGAGCAAGAGGATCAAATTCTAAATCTAAATTGTCCATTTAAAATTTTACAACTATTAGAAAATGTATTCAGTTTAAATAGAGAAAGAGTCCTAAAATGACTTCAAAGGGCCGGAGATTTCGACTATTTTTCTTGTTAGCCAGAGGTTGTTGCCAATCAGAAAGGAAAATGAACCCTCACGATACAGATGTCCATTTTATTTACATTTACATTATATGTGTCGATAAGTTTTCCTGTACCTATATATATATATATATATATATATATATATATATATATATATATATATATATATATATTAATCAAATGACAGATTTAAACATATTTCTACCAAATTAAACAAATAAAAACTTTCAAAAATTAAATAAAATCTTAATTATCTGATTTTTTTTTCGGGTTCAAATTTGTTTCTTGTATTTGATTTATGATTTTATTGCTCAGCGAAGGTTAGGTGTTATCCAGAATGACCGGAAGGTGAATGTATTATTCCAATGTGTGTGCTTGTGTGTGTGTGCGTGTGTATGTGTGCGTCTGCGTGTGTGTGTGTATACATTAAATGGTACAACCATATGTTACTCACTCACGCACAAAACTGGCATATGTGTGCAAAGTGTGAAGACAACGCGTGAAGGACAAAGAATTTCGCTCTTATCATATAGATTTTTTCGTCTTTTGGTTTTGAAATTTTCTTTCTTTTCAACTGAAAGCAATCAGGTACGCAAAATTACAAGATTTTTTATCTTTGAGTTAATAGGAAAAAGCATTGCTGCAGGCTTTCTCCTTCCATCATCACAATTTGCAGTTTTATCTTTTAATCTATATTTTTACGTGGTATGATTTCATTATTTTTTATCGTTAATTCTATACTTTGATCCCTTATTACCTAGTAATCACTAACATTGCACATTGTACCTTACTCTTTTTCTCTCAGTGAGCAGTTTCATGCCTGTAAAAATTGTATTACTTATGTTTTCTTATCTATATTTTGGTGCTTCTTATGCTTGGTTTTACAGTGAATTCTTGGCAAATTAAAATAATTTGTGAGTTGAGGAAAACAGAAATTTTTAATTGCTACAAAAATTAGTTCCACACACATTTTTATTTGAAGTGTTCTGTCTTACGTGTTTTTTTCATGTTTTAAATTTTGACCAAAACACAAAATGAGAAAGAAAAAGAGAGATAGAAAAAAAGAAAGAAAAGACAAAGTGTAGACTGAAATATAGACTGAACACTTTTTTTTCTTTCCTTCTCTATCCTCTTTTCTTCTTTTCGTTTTTACTTTTCCTTATGGTTGTTCCATTTATATTTCTTTTTATAATCAATTTCTTGTTACTTTCATATTTAGCGACGTTATTTTGTCGTGATTAGAAAAGGAAGATGAAATAAACTTCAAATACAAATGCTACTAAGTTTTATTAAATAAATCGAGTAGGCGTTGAGGTAATTTTCTTTCTTAAAATGCAAAAGACATGAAACTTCTGTTTTTAATAATCAAGAAATAATATTAATTAATAGAATATCAATTATATAGCGGCAAGCGGCTTATAGATCTACGATCTAGAAGACGATAACATCTCTATTAATCTATATGCAGATATAAGAAAAAGCATTAAATAAAAAAGCACGAGAAGCCAAAGCTAATGAAAAAAATCCTTTTATTTTAAACAAATAAAATGTTCGCTGTTAAAATTTTTCGTTTATTGTCTTATTTTCTGTCACAGATATTCGATTTTTATTAAAATTGATCTTTATATCTTAAATTGTTAACACTTTGTGAAACCTTTTGGTGACTTGCATGGCGTATAATAAATTTAAATAAAAAAATATGTATTCTGTGTGAATATGAGAAAATCTCATATACAAAATATATTATCTTCACTTTAAAATGAATTGATATGTTGTTGGTACAAATACATTTACAAATAAGGTGAGTCTTTAAAAGAAAAAAGTTTGAAGATTAAAAAAAAATTATTGATCGTTTATTCAAAGGAATATTCAAGTCTTATGGTTGTTATTTTGCCAGAGTTGTAATATTCATAGACTTATTGTTCAATTAATATTGCTTTGTTATTTTAGCTTTTTTCTTCAATGAATTCACTGGTACCATCAAAGAAAGAAAAGTTTAAATTCACTTGCAATTTATTCCTTCGCCATCTTCTCATCATTCATTAACTAAGTCTCTCTCAATATTATGTAGTATTGTCAAATATCAATAATGGTAATGGTAATAAAATGGATATATGTCACCCCCAGGTTCACAGTCACTTTCTTTTGCAACATAAACATGTCATTTGTACTGAATTAAGTTCCGTATTGAGTTGATATTAGGGACAATCATTTTTTGCAAAGGAACGCGCGCACACACACACACACACACACACACACACACATAAGTGTATATAAAACACACAAAAGCACATACACAGAATGAAAACATCAATTTTAATCTTGAAAATTATCTGTAACTTGTTTGCTACCACTTTTCTTAGTTTTAAACAGATTATGTGCAGTTTTGCAAGAAACAAACGCTGTTAGATGTTTACAAGCCAAACAAATACAAAAAGAGAATAGAACACAGAAAAACATATGTGAAGGAATTAAAAATACATAAATAAAAGTCTGTTATAAATAAAATATCTCATCATTGCTGCTTACATTTTATCACTAAGGTGGCTACTGCCCATGTGAATTCGTCCTTGTATTTTCTGTCACATATACAGCATTAAAAGGCACCGGAAATTAAACTGGTTTCTGTGAATGCATTCTGACCAACAAGCGAGGTCTACTTCCGAATTTCGTCAACGCAGTGCCATTTTTCGTTCAAATTTGTTGCTATCAAGTTTATCAAATATACACAATCTTTCAGGAGACACGCGTGAGCTTTCCGCTATTTTCACTCAACAGGAAGAGACTTACATTTACGAAACGAAATCGTAAGAGAGAAAAACGTTGAACTGCTTGCGGTTAATTCGGTTTAAGTTGAGTAAATTTTAAGCAATATAAGCAAACATGATTGCGTGCAGCCACACACCCACACATACATACACACTCACGCGCACACTCACAAGATCAACACACATTCACCATTCTATTTTAAGTATTTGAAACGTATAAATATTCAAATATATCTAAATATGTATATAAGTTATTTGCAAAATGAAAATAGATAATCTATAATTAAATTATGAGTTAAAACACATGAATTAATTGTAGATTATGTTGAAATTTGTTGGGACGATCTGTATTATTAACAATTCTTAATTGAGTGAATCCTAACTTAAATTTTCGAAAATTCCAACTGTTGTTAAAATCGCTGAAAAATGCATGCTCTCAGAGTATGCTATCAGAATGAAAAACAGGAAATATACTTTGCGGATGATGCTGTACATTTTGCATTCTCCTATAATTTAAATAATAGAATTAAAGTCAAACTATTCTACTTCGGTCAGTATTTAAGATTTTATCCTAATCCTCTCAAATGAAAGTCACATCACCGTTTTAATCATATAGAATCAATTTCTAGAAATGACGCTACTTGTTGGGTGTAAAAAGGAAATGTTAGATTTTATTGTGAAAAGTAAGATTTTATTGTGTATGGTTACTACCATCGTGTTTTAGCTATTTATTAAGTCACAATCCGCAGTGCTGTGACAAGAGAGTAAAATATTGATTAAGTAGAATCATTCTTGTTACATGTAGGTCTAAACTTTCGTGTTGTTTAAGCTGAACATATTTTTGAACATATGCTGAACATATTATTTTTCAATGCACGAAAATTTGAGACGATGCTAAACGTAACGATACATTTTCTTTTGTGATTGCCCATCATTTTTAACTGTAAAAATATTTTAGGTAATGTTTCATGAAATATTTGGATCAAAACTTTCATCACGTACACATGCGGTTAATGGAAGATGATTTCAAACTTTACTGCATTGAAATTGATATTTCACACTTTAAACAATCTTCAAACTGATAGATTTCTGTGTCTACATTGCTTATATCAATAAAATCTCTTTCTCCTCTAAATATGGTAAAGTTTAAACTATATATATATATATATATATTCTAACATTTCAAGAATTTCTTCAAATTGTACTTTATCGAATCCGTCTTTGTAACAAATGAAACACAAATTAGGTATTTCTGATCATGACTGCAGCATATTTGTTCAAAGAATATTTATTGATATAACTTGGAACAGAATCAAATTAATTATTACCGTATTTTTCGGCTTACAAGACATACTTTTTTGGACGGTCACCTAATTGACTGATAGGGACGTAAATTTATATGTTGAGTCACTACACTATAATGTTAGCTCTCTATCTAATTCAGCCTTTTATATGATGGATCCCCAGTACGTAGCTGTTACAAGTATTTCCAAGACTATAAACCTTCTTGGAGCCGAACCACAAGCTTAAACATGCTCTGTTTACTAGCAGCGGCGGGACCCTTTCTGCTCTTGATCTTGATGGTGTATGTTGCTTACACTTTTATGTCATGAAAATATCAGTTACCACCAGGCTGTCACACGTATCAAAAGCTTTTTTGTCCAGGAAATTATTACCCATGTCGAGTTCATCAAAACGATTTACTTATATTATGGTATACAAGTTACAAGTTGTATGATATGCCAAAGAATATGGTAACAGAGCGGCAGAAAGACAATTTGGACCACCGCTTATCGAAAAATGATTCGGCAGTTGAGGAAACAAGAAGAAGGATTGAGTGAAGTTGGAAACAAGACAAAGCACAATTTACGTCAAGTACCAGCAAAATAGCCGCAATTAGAGAGAGACTTGTGTACATGGATAAGGGAATACAGAATCTTGGGGATTGCAGTACGAAAATGATAACCTTGGAAGCAAGAAAACCCGTAACGAACAGGGGAGAAAAAGACTTGTTTTCGGTTCATAAAGTGAAACAAGTTATGCTTACGAACAAGAACTAAAATATCTAAATAAAAAATGCTAGGTGACTATGAACAGAAAATACTAATTTTTTCCATTAATTTATCATTAATGCTAGAAAGAAGTACTCGTTCGAACTTAAGCAGATCGGGAATATGGATGAAGTTCCTGTAACATTTGACATACCTACTAATAAAATCATAGATGTGAAAGGTACCGAAACAATCACTATTAAAGCCAGCAGTCATGAAAAGACTCACTACACTGCAGTTTTAGCTTTTTGCGTTGATGGCATCAAACTACCACATTGTTGATTTTCAAAAAGGAAAACATTGCCCAAGGAAAACATTGCCCAAGGAAAACATTTCCCAAGGAAAACATTGCCCAAGGAAAACATTTCCCAGCGAAAACATTGCCCAAGGAAAACATTGCCCAAGGAAAACATTTCCCAAGGAAAACATTGCCCAAGGAAAACATTTCCCAAGGAAAACATTGCCCAAGGAAAACATTTCCCAAGGAAAACATTGCCCAAGGAAAACATTGCCCAAGGAAAACATTGCAAGGAAAACATTCCCAAGGAAAACATTGCCCAAGAAAACATTTCCCAACAAAACATTGCCCAAGGATAACATTGCCCAAGGAAAACATTTCCCAAGGAAAAAATTTCCCAAGGAAAACATTGCCCAAGGAAAACATTTCCCAGGGAAAACATTGTCCAAGGAAAACATTGCCCAAGGAAAACATTGCCCAAGGAAAACATTTGCCAAGGAAAAAATTGCCCAAGGAAAACATTGCCAGATGAAATCCATGTTATTGCGCAGTACAAATGCTGAATTGATGAAGTGGGATTTAAAGTGTGGATGGAAAAAGGTGTGGTCCAATCGGCTAGGTGGGGATCAGTTCAGTGCACATAGGACAGACAACACTAAAAATTAGCAAGAGAAATGAACACAACATTAGCTGTAATTCCTGGTGGCCTTACTTCCCAGCCGCAACCACTAGATGTGAGCATCAACAAATCATTCAAAAAGTGTGGTATAAATAATGACACGGATGGTAGTGAGGATCATTTATTGTACATGACTGATAGTAGTGATGATTCTGCAGATGATAGTTTAGAGCTTTTATATGAATCCAGCAGTGATAAATTCTTGGGATTTGAAGATGAATAAAATTTCTTTGATTGTTTTATATTTTTACATGCATATTTTTAATTCTTTTTTATGAAAATAAAACCAGCCTTGGACAATGAAACAATGTATAGTATATTTACGAGGGTCCGACGGAAAAATGAATAACCTACCTAATGAACTTGTATAAATGTGTGGCAGAACAGGTAATGCGAAGGATAGTAATTAGACAAACAATACTTAGAGTTATAAATTATAAAATGTTGTGAAGAGCCATGATTGCCCACGTCCTACACTTGGAAAAATTGTATTTTTATAAATGTAAAAGCCTTAAATAAAACAAATCTCGGCACATTTTATGCATAAAGACACATACTATTAAAAAATAATAATAAACTTAATTAATACTTATTCTAACAGAAATTAATGCATTTTTAAAAAATTCTAACTGGTGAAAAAATTATTCGTACAAATCAATTATTAGAATAAAATAATCAATTAATTATGAAAAAAAGTATATTCTAGGACGTTCCAGTAATGTTATTAGTAATTATAGTTTAGAGCTTTTATATGAAGCCATTATCAGAGCATTCTGCAATTTCTAGTCTTACGAGAAGGTTCTAATAATGCTTAAAGGTAAAGAATTGACTATTTCACAAAAACAACACATTTTGTCTCTTTGGAAATATGGGAACAGTTACAGAACGATTTCTAACAACATGAATATTCCTTTTACTACAATTGCTTCGTTCGTTTAAAACTCGTAACAGCGTCGAAAACCAAAGACGAACAGGTGCTCCGAGGAAGATTTCTCTAAGATCAGCAAAGATATTAGGACGCCAGATCCAACAAAATCCACAGGTTACCCGAGAAGAGCTGCAGGAACATCTGCGTGGATTAGGGATTAAAGTAACCAAGCGTACAATAAGTAATGAACTACACAAAAATAGTCTGAAATCACGCATCCCAATGAAGACTCCACTCCTCTTGAAACGACACAGAGATGCTAGGCTAAAATTCGTTAGAGAGCATAAGGATAAAAAATATTCGTTTTGGGAAAAGTACTATGGACAGATGAAACTAAAATAGAGTTGTTTGGTCATAACTATCGAAATCATGTGTGGATGAAGGACGGTGAAGCCTGCTTACCAAAGAACACGTTGCCAACTGTAAAGTTTGGTGGTGGCAGTATCATGATCTGGGGCTGTTTTTCAGCAAAAGGTGTTGGCAGAATATCAATAATACATGGCAAGATGGTTGCCGAAAGCTACCAGAAAATCCTGCAAGACAATTTAATGTGTTCTGTTGAGAGACTTCGGCTACCTCCTGATTGGGTTTTCCAACTGGATAATGACCTAAGCATACCGCTAGATCTACAAGGAAATGGTTAGCTGAAAGTAACGTTGATGTCTTGCAATGGCCAAGTCAATCCCCAGATTGAAACCAATCAAGAATTTACGGCAATATTTGAAAATTCAAATTGGGAAAAGAGCACCAACAAATATCAAGAATTTGAAGACAACATGCCAAGATGAATGGGACAAAATACCACTCAATGTGTGCAAATCATTAGTTGAGACGTACAAGAATAGACTGGTAGCTGTTGAACTCAATAAAGGATATTCCACAAAACATTAAATTAAGTTAATATGCTTTTTTGTTTTGTACGAATACTTTTTTCATCAGTTAAAATGAAAAAAAAAATGCATTAAATTCTGTTAGAATAAGAATTAATTAAGTTTATTACTATTTTTTAATAAAATGTATCTTTTCACATAAAATGTATCAAAATTTGTTTTTGTTCAGGCTTTTACATTTATAAAAATACAATTTTTTATGTGTACGAATATTTCTCCCCACCCCATATATATATATATATAACGGACTCTCCCGTCAGTTTCGATGTATGAGGATCTCACAGCTTATTGATTCAGTTATGAAAGTTTATGCGATAATCTTAAGTGGCATTTAAGACCCGCTAGTGATTTACAAAGGAGGCCACATATGGAGCAAGTGTGAGATTGGCTGACCTTTTAGATCTTGCTCTCGCTTCTTGAAGATGATTCAGACAAGCAGAATGAAAATTGCTGAATCCACTAAAACACGTTGATCTCCACCCTAGCCGCTCCAAGGCTAAGCGCTCAAGGGTGTTATGTGGTATATTGACTGGTTTTCGGCTTGTCTTTGTATCTTAGCCATGGGCGTCCTACATTCCTGTAGCCCTGATCTAACTGGCTGTACATTAGGATCTTGGGTATTCTGTCATCAGACATTCTCAAGACATGACCAGTCCACCGTAACTGAGACTGTATGATAAAAGTCTCGATTCCTCCAATATTACACCTGTTACACAGGTCTACGTTAGATGTCCTATCTTGAAGCTTAACTCCACAGATTGCACGCAGACAGCTTTTATGGAAAACATTTATATGTGTGTGTGTGTGTGTGTGTTTGTGTGTTTGTGTGTATTAACCACTAATATTATCTATCTATCTATCTATCTATCTATCTATCTATCTATGCGAGAAAAAAGTAATCAAAAATCAATATGCTATACGTTAATAATCCTATTGTAAAACCGTTTCTTTTTTGAGTTTCTTCACTTATTTTTCTCGTCATATTTTCCTTAAATAATAGCATATCGATATTTTTCAATATTGCATTCATTTCAATTTCCATGCAAAAATAGGAAAGAATTCCATGCAAATATTTTATAGCAGAAGAAATATTTCCTTTTTGGAAACACCCGCTTCATAGTGACGTATCATTTGTATGGAATAATACATTTAAAGAAGGTGTCTTACTCCGTCACTTTTAATAAAATATGTTTTGCAGACAACAACCAAACAGCTTGAACATTCAAAGCAAAAATATGACTTCCGCACTTAATTTGAATTGTTTCGTCTACTTGTAGACGTAGTCAAATGATGTAATAGGTAAAGAGTTAAGGTAATTGGAACAAAATAGGCGTGGTAGTCATGGGACATGAACAGTATTTAAAACATTTATACCACGAATAAAATAGTTATAATACAACCATCGAAAGGGAACATTAGTTCAAATTAGATTGCAAGTCACGGGATTTCTGTCGAGCGGTGGAGACACAAAATTGCTTTCAGGTCTTGGTACTTACGCTCACCAAATTTAAACAATATTGAACATGTGTGGAACACGGTGCAAATAAACACAACTCAGCTATGGATAGCCCTAAGACGTCTCTCTCTCTCTTTTCCTCTCTCTCTCTTACTCTCCCCCTATCTCTCTCTCTCTCTCTCTCTATATATATATATATATATATATATATATATATATATATATATATATATATATATATAAAGCAATGATGTCATTGTAGACATCATGCTACGTCGTCTAGTCGCTGTTATTGAAGAGCTGCAAGTTATAAATTAGGCATCCGTTTACAATTTTTACCTCTTCTTTTTAAATCCTTCTACTTATGCTCCCATCCATCAGCGTGTATGTGTGTGTGTGCGCGCACGCTCGCGCGTGTGTAATATTCGCAGTATAAAAATGCATTTTTAACGCTAATCATATGAAACTGCGATAGAGCTGAAGCATACCCTGATTGTAATAACAGCTTTTTTATGCACACGATTTTTCGATCATAATCTTACAGTAATATTATTTACCTAAGTTTTGTCTAAAAGCTAGAACAATAAAAATACAATTGTCATTCAGAAAATATCTATCAGAAAATAAAGAAATGAATTCATGAGGAATAACTTGTGACAAGCGACATTTTTATAACAAGAAGAATATTCTAGAAAAAGTAAAGGACCTGGCAATTGAAATAAAAAATCAGATAAAACTATGTTTACTCTCCACACACATACGTTCGCGTTTGCGCGCCGCGCGTGTTTCTTTCTGTATGATTTCTAGCTGTCAGTGTTCCATCTGTTTCTCTCTATCTTTTCTCTAAATCCATGTTTGTATAATGCTCACTTCCAGGTTTTCATTCTTTCTGCTTGCACATCACATTCGATTTATTGAAATCAATCTATTTATGCGATTATATAAGAACAATCCATTTCCGCATAATGTACAACATATGAAAAACACAGAGAAAATCCCATTACCCATTAAAATAATTCACTGTTAAATCTAGTGTAATTATTAGACTTTTTAACTTACTATTTCAAAGTGGAAACTGTTTACCCTGTTATATTGATATAGCAGAATATGACGTCCACAGGTCTTCAAATCGAAGCAGATGCACAATTTCTTGGTGGATTGAAATAAATACGAAGCGTTTCAAATAAAACCGAACTAAATTGAAAATGCGTAAAAATGTTTCTAGTTAATCTATTTTGTTAATAGTCAAACCCATCTGCCAGGGTGTTTTGAATGGAGTCTCAGTTGGGAGTAAGAACTTACGCACTAAAATTTGTTCACATCATTTGCACGGGTGAGTGGGGTTTTCTGTGGAGGGTGAGGTGTTCAGTCCTCAACTCCCCCATTTGGCGACGGGCCTATTTTAAGTCTTTCAGAAAAGGAATGAATTATTGGTCACTGACAGTTATTTATTACAAAAAAGAATTATGTTAATAAATACGATATATAGATGCTTAAATCTGAATCTTTGCATACAGTTGCACATTTAGCGTTTTTGTTAGTGACTGATGTTCAAGTTAAGGTGAAAATCTTTAGAAGTTTTTTTATTATTTTTACGTTGTGGCATTTAACCAAACTGATAGTAAAAGTCTGTAAAATGTCAGACGTATTTTGACGTAAATATTTGGATGAATTGAATAGGGATAATTATGCATCAAAGTTGCAGAAACCAAAAAATACTCTGAAATATTTGAGATATGATATGATATAACCTATGAAACGTTTATGACAAAAGTGTTAAATAGTCTTAACACAGTTGATTCGATTTGATGCGATTCCAAGTGAAAGACGATTAATAAGTCGACAACATGTCAGTTTACTTTGATAGTTAAATAACTATCAAGTCTGCTGCTTTATTTACAAGAAATTTTCTACCTTTGAGTTTCAGATAGACGGGTTGGGAAGATTATTCTTTTTTGAAGACATCCTGATTTCATATTTTTATTTATTTACAAGAAAATTTGTATGTATGAACATATTTTTAATATAAGGCCAGCAGTGTATGCGTGTGACTGTGAAAAATGAGTTTTCAGGAGAGCTGTAATGGTTTATCGTAAGTGCCATAAGACTCTATAAATAAAATACTGGCAGATGTTTTTGTACTTATTTATTTGGTCATTTAGATAAATGTGGAAATGGTTGAGTGCAACAAAATTTGCCCCTGTAAGACACTATACAAATAATGTTGATGATGATGAAACTTGTTTTATTAGAAAATACAAACAATTTCGAATAAATATAAAAACAGATTCAAACTTATTTAAGTAACACATGGTCATTTTTATCGATGCTATTCTGTAAATATAGACTGTAAAAGTCAGGATCGATCATTAGAACCGGTTAGACATTGAATTAAATATCCTTTTTATTCTTTTCTCTTAACATATTGCAGAATCTAATTTTTCTCTTGTCTTTATCTATCTTCCTCTATTTGTATTGATTTTTCTCTTTAAGAAATTTTCTTTACATTGTTTATTTTCCCTTTTGATGTTTGTTTTTATTTCTTTCATCATAACCAATTTTATTTATTGTCTTCTTTTTTCGCAATTCTGTTATTTTTTTATTGATTATTTCCTCTTCCTCCTTTGAAAACGTTCAAATGTTCTTTCACTTATTGCGGATCTGGATAGTGATACTCCAACCAGGCCCACTTGCCAAATAATTTGTCTTATTTAATCAATGACGCTACTGAATTCAACTTTTTATTTAGCAGAATATGACGCCCGCAGGTCTTCAAATCGAAGCAGATGCACAATTTCTTGGTAGATTGAAATAAATACGAAGCGTTTCAAACAAAACCGAACTGAATTGAAAATGCGATAAGAAATACTTTTTTTTCAAATCACAACAGGATTAACAAGAAAACATCAAACCTTACGATTTGTTCCTCAGTTACGGCGCAACGAAAACACTCTTGCTACAAATTTGGTGCATTCCATTATGAAATCTTTTAAACATACCATTGAATATACAATTTCTTTCAGTATGAGACGTGGTTACTTTAAGCCGGTAATAACTCTGCCGATGATATTTTTTAAAAAGTTTGAAGCTTTTTCTCAACTAGACCATAATTTGATCCCCTTTGTAGGAGGTGAAATCAGTCCGTACCGTGAAATATATTTTATCACTTTTAAAGACGCCATGCATACAAGAGTTTGCCCTTAACTTTTGGCTATGCTGATGTTTAACTCTGAATTCGACCGTGTGATTCTTTAGCCAACAAATCTACAAACATTTTCTCTTTTCCAGTAGGTGTACTGTCGTTATTGAATTTTATTTTAATTTATGTATATCTCTCTTTCACTTCACTCGCTCATGTATTATTTGCTTATGATAATTATTGTTTATCGTATTATTCATTCTTTCTTTGATAGCTGCATTTAATGGAATTTGCTATCTAACTTGTCAGCTGCTTTGTAGTGATTGTTGTTTCTAGATGCTGCATTCCGACTAGGAGTAAGGAACCAGAACTTTTAGGTAGCGCTTAAAGAGGCTGCTTTGATCAACAGTCGCATAACATCAGGGAATTGCAGTGCCACGTCACGCATAGATAGGCGTCCTTGCAAGATCTTTCAACCGGCAACACCGAAGCCACACTATGCTGCAGTCTATGCCTACTTGCAGGCAGCTCTTTAACAACTGGCATCTACTATTATTCTTGACCTTTTCCACATTTAAAAGCCTAACATGAGTGAAACAAACGAAATAAAACTAAACCTGATTACAAAAACACCGAAACCTCTCAACCTTTCTTTCTGCAATATTTGCGGCATTCGTAGCAATTTCGACAGTCTCTTGGAACGTTCTCCAGACATCCTAGCTCTCTGTGAAACTAATCTGAAGCGTTCAATCTCTTCTATTGAATTATCTGTTCCTAGCTACCTTCCTCCATTTCGAAAGGATTCTAGTGTCCACACGCGAGCATCTCCCACTGAGTCTCACTTGAGTCTCCGGATTGTTCTTGCACGTGTTTCCAACTTTCACTAGGAGACTCAGTCAATTATCATTCCTTCCTTTATCGTTCCCATTCTTCTCATGACTGTTGCTTGCTAGATATAATTTCTGATAGTATAGATAAGACCATATCTCTATACTCGTCTGCAAATCTCTTTGTGTTCGGTGACTTCAGTACCCATTATGTCAGGTGGCTTCATCACTCTAACGCCATTGACCCATCTGACATCCAGATTTTGAACTTCTTGATTCTCTCACTCAAATAGTAGACGTCCCCGTGCGTTTCCCCAGTAATACTGACGGACATACCTCTTTACTTGATCTCTTCCTTGCTTCCTCTCCGGAAGTCGTGCTTTACAACCCTGTCCCCTTAGCAAATCCGACCACGCGAGAGTGTCAATACATATTATATTTTGTTCTCTCATCAGGAAAGGACCATCCTGTTAACAGAACATCTTTCCATTATTAACGCACTGATTGAGATCCATTTCAAGCTTTCTTTCGCAATGCTCCTTGGATTGATATTTTTAATCATCCTATTGAGAAATGTGCAACTGAGGTTTCTTCCTCAGTGAAAGCCGGCGTCGAATCCTTTGCGCAAACACGGCAATACCAAGTGGAATACCAGCAGTTTTCTCCTTGGTTCTTTCTTTCCTATTCAGCTGCATTAATTCATAGGAAATTTCTCCTGGCTATTACCAGAGCGACAGGCCCGATTGTAACATGTGCATCTTTGTCACCATTCGTAAATAATGGGCAAAGTTACTATTCTCTGATAGAATTAGACACTATATAATCTCTCACAAGTTTGTTTCTATAGTAAATCCTTAGTCTCCCTCCCTTTAATCTGAGTGTTGGTATCTACTGCAGAAAAAGCAGTGTGATTAGCCTGGTGATTCTCTCCTAACTTCACTCTCGATTCATCTGGAGTATCTCATCTTCCCCCTAGAACAGTACGTAACTCCTTCTGATGTTTCTGCTATCATAACTAAACTAGATTCGCACAAGGCTTGCGGATTTAACGGTATCCTTGCAATTTTCCTAAAGAAATGTGCCTCTAAACTTCTCTCTAAACGTCTTGCTTTCCAATTTGTTGGAATTCCTCCTCTGTAGTTCCTGAACCATCTAACCCCTTGAATTATCACCTTATTAGTCTATTACTTCTTTTTTGCAAAGTATTAGAGGCTCTAATCAACGACTAATTGGTAAAGCAATAAAAAATATGGCGACCGTTTTCCGGGTCTACCGTCGATGCGTTAACAGTCATCACCGAATTTGTCTATCAATAAGAACGGCGAAGTTCGAGCTGTTCGATAGGCAAGATTTGGCATGCTGACCTTCTCTACAATTCAAGGGCTACATTGTCTCTGGACGAATATTTAATCGTTCCCAGCAAATCGTGTAGTGAAGTTTGTGTTAAATCGATACGCTTCTAGTGCATTTCACATTAATTCTGGGGACCCCAGAACATTATCCTCGGACCTACACTGTTTCTGATTTTGATCAACGATCCGGATGTCAACAGTTGACACTATGTAGATGACACCTATAATTTAAAAAAAAATATATATATATATATATATATATATATATATATATATAAAGGTGCAAAAAAAAAATTATATATATAAGGTGTAATTTTTACAGCTTCTGCTAAAAGTATATTATTGGATTACCAAATAAATGAACATAAGTTATAGTAGCCAAGTAAAAAAAAAAAAAAAAAAAAAATAACCATTCTACTCTGCTATATTCTCGTAATTTAAAGAAGAAAATATTCTTAGCCCAACCAAGAAACCTTTCCAAAAAGTAAATTTGATATTTGTTCTTTTGGACATATTTCATGAATTAGGTCAGACCAAGAAAATATATTTTCATTATTTATCTGGATTTGCAGTTAAAATTTATAAATTATAGTCTGAATGATTAAATGCGGCGCTAACTTATAATTTTAATATATTTATTGCATAATATTTAGACGAGAAGTCAAAGATGACATCGATTTTAGAAATAACTCGTTCAAAAAAAAAAAAAATTCGAAATTTAAAGTAGGCTTTAAAAAGTTTCGAAGCTCATGTCTTTCTTTTATAGTTGATGACAATTAATCGCAATATAATTTAAAAAATAAAAATAAATAAATAAATAAGTAATAATAATAGAAGGAGGAAGAGGTAAACAAAAAATATTGTGAAGGAAAAGCAAATTTGGTGGAGACGAAAAAAATTAGGAATTATTAAAGGAGGAGAAAAAGATAGAAAGAGAACTAAGAGGTCTCAGATTGAGAAATATACTACTACTACTACTACTATTACTACTACTACTACTATTACTACTGTTACTACTACTATGATTACTACTACTAATAATAAATGAAGTGAATACATATCGACATTCCTAATGGCCATAGATTTATTCCATTATTCGAGATGACAGCATCCATTAAGATAAGAATGAACAGGATGTCGTATGTTCAATTTATACACATGTTAGGAAAAGCAAAAAAACGAAAAAAAAAGAGAAAATTCTCATTGGTTTACTGTGTATAAAAAGTGTTAAACTTGTAAAGTTGAAGAAGGAAAGATAATTTCATTTTATTTTCGCTGGGATTATCAAATTTGTAAGGTATGTGTATTGATAAATAAGATTAATATTGATAAATAGGATAGGTTCGCCCGAATTCCTTCGATATTTATTGAACAGGAGGAGATGGTTATCCTTTCTTTCCTGTATAGAATGTGGTTTACTAGTTCCTTTCTTCCATGGCCTTAATGCTTTAGCTGCTTTAACTTTTTGGTTATCTGAGTGATTATCTGAGTGGTTTCATTTTGAATGTACTGGGTTGGCAGTTTTCTGGTTGCTGCATCCCAACTAATAGTAAGAAGCCCGAATTCTTTGGTACCACTGAGAGAAGCCGCTCTGATCAAGCCACATAATATCGTGGTATTTGCAGTTCCATGTCGTGCACGGAGAAGTGATACCTGCATGTATTTCCGACAGGCAACCCTGATGAATTATTCTTAACTACCTTGCGGTCAGTTTGTATTGCCATAAACGATGGAGAGTGATAATTATTTTAGCCTTTTTCTCCTTAGAAATTAAAATAATCCTTTTTTGTGGCAGATACAATTAAAAAAAATATGACTAAAGCATCAAGCAACAAATTACCTACCCTACTTAACTTTTCTTTCTCCAATATTCGTTGTATTCGTACCAATTTCTGTAGCAAGAAATGTTTTTTTAATTTGAACAGATCCAAAACGAAATTGCTCATTTTTAATCGTCTTAAAAAACCTTTTTTGCCTTCTATCAGCATGGTTGATGATTGTGTCTCTCGGGCCAACGTTTTTTCGCTGGCATAAAGTGGAAAGATTATATTGAATCTTTTGATAGATCTGCTGATAGGTATGTCGGTTCATTGTGTTTTGCTAGACAATTATTCTTGCCAGACTCTATTTTACACATTTCTATGTATACCATTCGTCCATACATCTGATCTGGTGCTTCTACTATGTATTTAGAGATTCTTGGTAAAATCCAAAGAAGAATCTGCAATGTTATTGGTCCTGACTTGGCATTTTGGTTTCAGTCACTTTCCTACTGCCGTAACGTAACTTCTCTGTTTCTTTTCTATAAATATTTCTATGGTAATTTTTCTGATGAACTTCCCTATTTGTCATATCGACTTTACGAATTTAAACCCAGTACTAGACTGTCAGCTAGGTCTCATCATTTTACAGTTGAAATTGATATATGGAACCGTAAATTCTATGCTAACAATTTGTTCCTTTTCACGTCTCGCTTGAAGAACTCTCTTCTGGCTTCTTACACACACACACACACACACATATATATATATATATATATATATATATATATATATATATATATATATATATATATATATATATATTGCAAAAAAAATCAAAATTACCTCAACATAGAGATAGACTATTTCAAGTCGTTCTATGCGCGGCCATCATCAGCCCCTAAGTGTCTGTCTCGGAGCATTGTTTAATTATATTTTTTGAGATAAGTCCTAGTTCTGTTTTTGGTAGATTTATTAGTCTAGATTGTGTGCTGTTAGTGAAGTTCTGTTTATGGTTCTTAAATAAAATTTAGGCATCTTTAGTGTGGATCTTTCACACTCCATCTGCGATATCTAACTTTTTGGCTATTTCGGTGGTCTCTCTATCTATTTCGAACATCCTACTATTGTATTTATCTATTTATCTAAATATTAATTTTAAAAATTACCGACAATTTATTAATGACAACCAGTACTAACCTTTGGAAAGATTCGTCTGACACTATTAAATAGTTTACTAACCTGAGGAATAAGGATAAAGCGACGTTCATTAAGTTTGATATAATTGACTTCTATTCCTCTATCAGTAGGAAACTCCTGGTCAATAGTATCAACGTTGCAAAGAACTATATAGAAATAACGGATGATGAAGCTAATATCATCATAACGGCGATAAAGTCACTACTAACACTGAATAATTTCACCTGGACTATGCGCCACAATGTTTAATTAGATGTCCCCATGGGAGCGTATGAAGCATCCCAAGTTGCAGACCTAGTATGTTTTTATATTTTAGATGTGCTTAGTAGAATCGTAAAGCAAAAACTAATAGGACTGTATTGGGATGACGGACTCATCCCCATCCCTAATAGTTGATGGTTCACTACAGCGAAATTGCAAAAGAAAATTATCAGGGACTTCAAATTCCTAGGGTTTAAGATCGAAATTTTCTTTACCCTTAAAATAGTTGACTACCTTAATCTTAATTATAAAACCTTTAAAGCTTACCATAAATAGAACGAACCTCCCCCACTGGGGTAGTTAGAACCATATCGGTTCTAACTACCCCAGTGCAATCCTAAGACAAATACTCACTACCGTTTGCACCAGGATTAGTAAACAATCGTCCAATAAAAAAAATCTTTAATAAGAATAAAGAACTATACAAAAAGGATCTCCAAAACGTTTTTTCAAGAGTAAACTGTCTTATGTGATCACCATTAGTAATACCGATAGACAAAAAGTGGAAAGCAGGTGAAAAAATAGAAAAAGAAAAATCACTTGGTTCACTCCCCCGCTTATATAAACTGTCAACAGTACTTCCTAAACATAATTACTAAACACTTCAACAAAACCACCCTCCAAATTAGCTACTCCTGCACTGATAACATGTGCCAAATTATCAATTCCTATAAAAATTACATTTTAAGTAAATTCCATGGGGAAAAAACGAAATCTAACATGGAAATCCCCTGTAATTGTAGAGTTAAGGAAAACTGCCCAGTAGAGGGCCAGTACAGATCCACTAGTGATACCAGGCAACAATTACCCCTAAAGAAAATACGACAAACCATAATATTTCTGCAGGTGAATTTAAAAAGAGAATCAATAGACATAGACATTCATTCACCAATCCAGAATTAAAACACCAAACAACCCTTTCAAAAAAATTTGGGAATTGAAGGAAAAGGGTCTGAATCCTCAAATAAATTGGAAGATTTTAGGTTTTTCGGACACCCCCAATAATTTTACGGATAATTGCAAGCGATGTTTAGAAGAAAAAAATCAGGATAATAAAATATAAAGATTAATGCAAACTATTAAATCAACGGAGAGAACTAATCACGAATGTAGACATAGAAATAGATTCAAAATTACATAAGAATACATATGCATATATATGTGAGGGTGTATGTGTACGTATAGTGGCATATATGTATTTGACACCTGTATTAAAAACTATTTACTGTGAATTCCAGAAAAACACACTCAGGGCCGGTATAGGGAATGTCACATAGTAGGAACAGATATTAAACTATAAACAACAAAGGTTCTGGTCATAAATAAACTCCAACCGTAGACTGCTTCCCCGGGATAAGATATCGTACGCTCCCACCAATTATTAACAAAAGCCCATTCTCCTTAACAAAGCATTTAAAAGAGGAGGACTGACATTGAAAATAAATTTAAATCAATGCTCCAAGACAGACATTTAGAGGCTGACGATGCTTGAAATCTCTTTGTTGAAGTAAATATGGTTTTGTTTTTTTTTTTGGGGGGGGGGTGCTGTAAAAATACATATGCTCTGTTAAAAAAATAAAAAACAAAAAAAAAACATCGAGCTCACTGTGGATCAGTTTTAATAATTAATATTACTAGGCTCCACTCGGATTATATACCAACGAATCGATTACCTGTAATATATATATATATATATATATGTTTTGTGTGCATAGTTTCTTTGTTTCCAGGATCCTTCAGTTACTCCTATGTATACTTTTTCTTTATTATCTGGTGATTTTACCGTGGCTTGGTATATTACGTTGTTTTGTAAGCAATTACCGTTCAAGGGACATTCAATTCTTTATTCTAGTGTTACACATTTGTTCGGGTGGTTTGTTGATAGTTTTACTGTTGTGCTTTTTTATTATTTGTGCCATGTTCTCGGTGCAACTGTAGCTGATTTTTACACTGTTTTTATTGAATATTTTGTGTAGAGTGCTTGATTGCAAGAGTGCTAACTCTTAAACAAACACTTCTCGGAATCTATGCGCACAAAACATCTTTCACAAATAGTAAATATGCGAACAGTACAATGCTTTCCAAGCATATCTGGGAAATTAAAATCAAAACACAAATCACACCAAAAATATCATAGAAAATAAGAAAAAGATCATCAGCCTACAACAATCAATCAAAAACCTGCAAACATTGCTTGGAGGAAAAATAGCTATTATTACCTTCCCAGAACAAAATAAATTATTAAATAAACGATCGGAGCTCATCTCAAAATGCAGACATGAAAATACATTTTTACTACTTTACTTAAAAATCGAAAACTGTAATGAATAAATACAAATAAACAAAATAATATAAAAAACAAATAAATACAAATAAACAAAATAATATAAAAAACAAATAAATTAGACTAACCCAAACAAATAATAAACAAATTAACAAACCACTCCTGTTAGAAAAAACGAAATAGAATAAATAAAAATACAAAATAAAATACACAAAAAACAAGTAAAAATAATCAACCCAAATAAATAAATAAAATAAATAATAATAAATAATAAACCAATTCCGCCAAAATAACCGTTAGAATAGACTACAACAACCAATCCACAAATTGAACGTAAAAATAACTATGACTATAACGATAAAAAATACTACGTTACTCAAAAATCGAAAACCAAATGAAGTAATTAATAATATACATAATAAAAAATAAGTAAATCACTAAAAAGTAAATAAAAATTAATCCAAATAAATAAATAAATGAACAAATTAACAAATCGTCCCCGCCAAAATAATCGTTAGAACTAATAAAAAATTGCAGAAATAGGCAAAAACAAGTAAAAATAATCAATCCAAATAAATAAATAAATAAATTAATTAATTAAAAACTGTCGCCCCCTCCGCCCCCGCTAAAATAAGAGAATAGACTACTGCAAGCAAACTAAACCTTGGACGAATAAATAGCATTAATTATCCTCCCAGATCAAAACAGACTATTAAATAAGCGACCTAAGCAAATCCCCACATTTTTTTTACTACTTTAATAAAACATCAAAAACCGAAAAGAATAAATAATGCCAAATGAAAATGAAAAACAAGTAAAATAAATTAACTCAAACAAATAAATAAATAAACAGGCCACTACCGCAAAAAATATCCGCCAGAATAGATTACCCACAATGCACCACTAACCCATATATATTTTCCTCGACTATTTATATATATATATATATTTTTTTCTTCGACTATTTATATATATATATATATAAATAGTCGAGGAAAAATCCAACATTCGCAGCCCGACGATTGCATGAAACAGCCTGTCGCCTCTGAGTGTTTACTTCAACGTTCGCTTTTATATTCATATTTACATACGCTTTATCTCTCATAGTGAGCACTTTATCCCATAAATATAGCATACCTTAAATTATATTTCTTCATATATATATATATATATATATATATATATATATATATATATATATATATATATATATATATATATATATATATATATATATAAAAAATATGTTTTCCTGTTGTTAAATAATCTTATTATATTTCTAATTTCCCTCACTTAGTTCCTTTGTTACCACGTTCGTTATGCGCAGGCAAATCTTTCAGAAATAATGAACTATTCCATTTTAATCGTGTAGGAAGGGGGAAACGCATATCAGAGAAGATTTTTGATTTCAGAAAGAAGAAAGAAAGCAACAACAAAGGAAGAAATAAACAAATAAGAAATAAATAAGAAACAAAATAAAATTCAAACAAGAATGCCGTGAAATTTTCACTGGTATTATTAGTAAATAGTATTCAACCTAATAAAGTTTTCATAATTTTGTATAAAGGAAAATAGCTAGTAAATAAATGTGCACATATTGTTGATCTAGGTTACATCTAAGTCGTTGCGAATGCTAAGAACTGAAATATCGGAAAAACAAAGCACAGGCTCTAAAAAAAACAAAGATTTAAATATTGTTTGAAAAAAAAAACCTTTTGAGCAAACAAGAAAATTAGAATAAAAGAGGCCCGGTTTGATTCAAGATGAAAATAAACAGGAAATAGAAGATTCTCTTTTATTTCTGAAATATCCGCTTCTTATTTATTTGATTGATTTCAGTAATCCTTCCTTTGCATATGTTGATGCGAATACTATTAAGCGAGCATTTTTGAGAGAATAAAATACTCCTTCTAAACATATCTATATACAGGGATAAGCGGAAATACCTACCATACTTTAATTTTAAAATGTTTTCAATGAGGGAGGTATTTCTGCCGCACAAATATCTCTTTTTATCACAATGTTTCTATTTAGTTCTATTGAGTTCATATCTCAACCAGTCGATACTTTTAATGATCGATTTTCTTTCTTGCTAATTTTTTTTAGCATGGGGATCTTTGCCTGTAATTGTATAATTGACACGATTTTGAATGAAGATGAAAGCAAGATTTGTAAAAAATGGATTAATCTCAATCATGTTACCTGTTTCTATTTTCCTTTTTGTCTTTGGCATTCACTGAATGACAATTCCGTTTGCAGCGATCTTCGGAAACTAAAGTGGCCATTTTAATTTCTAAATCAAGTTGTAAATATATCAAATTTTAAACAGAAAACATGCATCCATACATCAGTTTCTACATACTGCTTAAAGATAACTGAAAAACATTGTAAAGGAAAGCCATTAAGGATTGAACGAGATTTCCAAACAACTAGCATTATTTAGATAGTAATATATTTTTAAATATAGAATGCAGAATATAAAACATTAATTAGAAGCATTAGAAACAAATACGGGCAGGTAAAAGATTAAATGTCTCAAAGAAAAATGTGAAGAGATAGAAAAATGAGCATCAAAGATACGGTAGGTATATAAAAATAAAAGAAATAAGTGGAAAGAATGTATAAAATCAAAAGTGGAAACGCTCATAATTGAAAAAGAAAAATACTTTAAAAATAGAACTAATATTTTGGAGAAACTCACAATACACAAAGATATGGAAGAGTAATATTGAAGTCGGTAAGATCTGTACTGAACCAGATGAGCAGCAGGACCAGATGCAATAGGAGCTGAAACGCTGTCAGTCTTAGACGATTTTGGCATTGACAAGATTAAGGAAATAATAAATGAAATATAAAATTGTAGTGATATACAGAAAGACCTTGGTATCTTCGAAGCTCTGCCTAAAACGTTTGGTGCAAATGAATGAATGTTCCACTGAACAATTAGCTTAATGATCCACATAACCAAGCGTATTATTCGGATTCTAATAGAGCGAGAGAGAGAGGAAAAAAAAATGGAAGAAGAAATACAATATTTATTATCAGAATAATATGAGAGAGAACAATTCAAATGAAGAAGGACGTATATCAATATTTCATAGACTATGCAAAAATAATAAATACAACACAAATATGTATTTCAAATGTTTGGAAAACTTGATATATTTGGGAAATATATTATAATAATAAAGAATTTATACTTGGAGGAAATCGCCTGCAAAACGTATAGAAAAAGGAATTTTGTTAACAAAACAGAAACAGGCGTAAGACAGGGGTGCGTCACTGGATACATTTAATATATGCAAATATGCAATCCTAAGAAGTCATACTAAGGTTTATTATTTGTAGGCACAGTTTTAACAACATAAGGCACCGTACTGATAACAAGCACAGAAGGAGGAGCAGCAAGAACTATTTAACAAATTAGTAAAGGATAGCGGGGAAAAGGTCTAACCACCTAGATGGAATATATGGTCGTTAGCTAGAGAGACAGCCCAAGATATTAGCTACGAATAGGCAATGTGAAATTGAAGCAAATACAGAAATTTAACTATCTGGGAAAGGTTTTAACAGACGATGGAAAATGTGACACTGCAACAAACTTAATATAACCATCTGACATTGAATTTAAAATACCAACAAAATTAGTGGCTAATAAATTTTTAACTTACTTAGTAGTTCAAATACCGCTGGATCAGTTATTGAAATCTGTCTACTCTGGCTTAGTAGGAACGAACAAGAAAAAGCGGGATAAGGACTAAATATAATCTACTACTTTATTATACACTGATTTAATCGGACTTACAGCAAGATTACGCCATTATGCGAATTATTTAAAGGGAAGGAGAGAGAGAGAGAGAGAGAGATAAAGTGGAAAAAGGAAAACGAATAAAAAAAACAAACAATTGAAATGGAAAATAGATATCCCCTCAGAAACGGGAGACTTAAAAATAAAATTTTAAAAATGAAAAAAAAAAAAAAACACCTTTCTCGAAGATTTATTTTAGCTTTAATTTTAAGCTAATAGATTAAATTTAATATTTACAATGCTTTGCTTTCACGACTAATTTAAATTATATGGAAGTAATTTTGTTTTGAAATCACTAAAAATTGTTGATTTGAGTGCCATTTTAGCCATCTGACGTCACAATGTAATTATCTTTCTTAAAAAATGTTTCAAAAATAAAATAAAATTATTTGAGGAATATTAGCTGATTTAAATTAATCTGATTTGAAACAAATATTACTTCAGAATGCATTTTTAACACGGATGTAGATATTTATTTAAAGTGTTGACCGTTTGACTGACAGACGGAAGTTTGTTTTCTTTTTTCTACGATGGACATATCTGTAAAAAATTAATTGAAGAATATATCGTGAGCGCCTTTTTATATGATTTAACTACACAGTAATTTTAAAATATTTAGGAAAATATTCTCCTAATCTAATGTTAAATTGAATTTTCGGTACTTTGGATTTAAATTTACTTTATCGCTCTTATTTTCTGATAATATCGTGAATGGACATCAGTATTTACAAATCGAGCACGTTTATAAACACACATAGACAAAAATCCAAAATTCTTTTAAAATGTTGGGGAGGGAGCGCTGAAGTGTAGTAAGCCTTTCCATTTATTTTTAGGAAATATAGATTTTACTTAATAACAATATCACCTAACCGGTACAAATTACTACAGAATTTTAAAAGATTTAAAACTTATACATGGTTATAATTAAAATTAAAAAAAAATTAAAACAATTCTTGTAAAAATTCATTATTCATCGAAAATCATTTTTCTTAAGACAATAGTGTACATAAAGTCTTATTTATAAAGGCAATTAAAATTATAGCCGACATTGTCAACACAAACTTCTACGGTCCTGGCTAATTCTAGATTCATCCTACCACACATACGCCAGGCATTCCTCGCTACACGATATGCTGACCCTGTCCATTTCAGGACAACCTAAGTTTTTCCCGACTGCAAGATATGAGATAACAAACTGTCCTTTTCAGGACAAAACAAATTATATCCCCGGACGAGTCTGAGTCTATTCCCGGCTGCATGATATGCGATAACTACCTGCTCTTAGGACAAACTTAAGTCATTCCCAGGTTGCACGATATGCTGAACCTGTCCTTTCAGGACAAACCTATGTCTTCTCTCGGTTACATGATATGCAGTAGCAAACTGTCCTTTTCTCGCTACATGATATGCAATGATCAGCTGTACACTTTAGGGCACAAACTCTTTTAACAATCCACTTGGTGATTCAAGCTTCACTCCCCTGCATCCAATCATCTCGCAGATCACAGTGGTTTCAGCCGGCTACTTTGGGATACGACCGCCAGCTAGTACACACCGACTGCCTATCGATTTTCAGCACTACTCGAGCTGCTCCAGTTTCTACCAACAGTTGGTGCATCTGGGACCAAAACATAACTTCCATCACGACCCCTCTTGGTACTTACAGCATATGCATCCTTTGTTCTGTTTCATTTTATTTGATTTATTTTTATCTAAATAACTTGTTCTAGTTGTTCTTGCCTTGGCCTGTGTCACTACTTCCTTTTATATATTTGCAGGTATCGTCTAACATAGACATCTGGTCTTCGCAACGGGTACAAAGATAAATTCCACAAAATTTCAAAAAATAAATAAGTGGGTGATATCAGATGAAAACAAAAGGTTTTTTTACCAAGATTTTCTCGAAAAAGAATTATTTCTGAATAATTTTATTTATTTGTGAATAAGTCCTGAAAGTTTCATTAAAATCCGACAATTATTTGATTTTTGCAAGAATTTCCAAATCAACATTTTTTTTACCACAAGAAAGGCGCTATACTTTTCTATACTAATCTTTGGCTACCCTGCTGAGGCAAGAAAAACAAGATTTTTAAGTATAATTTCGAATATTCTAAAAAGAATAGAAAATATAATTTAATAATCATAATTTGGTCTTTCGTCTTAATAATAGCATAAATATTTTGACGATAAAACTTTGTTTTTATTATGTTTGGGGATTTTTTCATCATGGTATGCTCATTTTTTAACGAATACGTGGAGGTACCTAAAATATTCCTCTATATAAAGATAGATGAAGGAAAGAAATGAGGGAAAATAAAGTAACAGAATATAAGCGAAAGCAAAGGATGGAAAGGTATACCACATGTCATAAATTCAAATTCTTTATGGAGAGATAAAAAAGAAAATTTGTGCTAGAAATTATTCGTGCATTCCTTAATCCTTTTTGGCGCCTGAAGGAAATCTAAATAAAAATATGAACAAGTAAGAAATATATGAAGGCTTAAGGGAAACACTGAGAATATATCGCTAATAGTGCAACGGTACACGTGAAAATGGATAATTTTAGTTGTAATTACATTGATAAGAACAATTCCATTTTGAATACTCCGAATTCAAAATGGAATTGTTCTCTGAATTCAAAAAAAAAAAAGTATTTATGATGCGAATTTTGCTATCTATTAACAGTAACGGTACGAACTGAAATTGTCATGTGGAGTCATTCATGTCTAGTATTTTGATACTTAAGCAGTGTCTAAACCCGTCAATACTTGCATAGACGGAGGAGAAAACGTCATCCTATAATCTGAAAGATTTTTCGGCTTTAAGTAGGCCACAAAATATTGATAAACCGTAAAAACAAATCAACCACTAGATACTTAGCAGTGCGTTCAATGCTTTTTATATTGTTGATGGTTTAACTTTTCTGCCATAACATTGCAGATTCTTCTTTGTATTTTATCAAGAATCTCTAAATATATAGCAAGAGCACAAGACCAGATGTGGCAGCAATATTAAAAGCAAGTATGAATGGTAGACATATAAACACGTAAGATAGATTCTGGCAAGAAAAATTGTCTAGCGCAACAAGGTAACCAAATTTTCTGGCAGTGGATCTAGCAATTGATTCAATATATTCTTTTCACTTCATGTCAGCGGGAAAGTTTGTCCAAGGAGGTGCAATTAATCTCTGTTCTGTCATGTTGATGGAAGGTAAAAAGTGTTATCTAAGACGATTCAAAGAGAGCAGTTTCGTATTGCAGGTGCCAAAATTAACACGCCAGTTAACAAGATCTTATCGAACCGCTCAGACTTACTATTGTCAGGAATAAATGGTTGTGTCATCAGCATAGATATCGAGTTAAGAACTGATGCCATCGGGAAGGACATTGAAAATTAAGAACAACGTAGGTCCAAGGATATAACCATGGGAGATGGTTGCATGAATGCAAAAAGTATAAAAGTGGTCGTTCAAGACAACTTTCATTTTGCGATTTGATAAAAATGACTGAATCAGTTTAAAAATTTGCTCAGAAATACCATAACCTTTAAAAAAGACCTGCATATCAAACCCTGTTAAATGTCTTCGAGATATCCAAAGTACTCCTTTGTCACTGAAAGATATTTCCGGATATAAATAACAAATCATTTTGATAAAGAGGAAGATAGCCAGGAAGAGATAATTCATTTTTAGTAACGGGAGAATTTAAATTAGTTTCGCAAAATGGGAAGATGACTGGACAATTTTTCAAGAGAAAGGATTCTACACTACAGAAATTGGAACGTATTCCACGAATATTGGAGCAAAATTGAAGTGGGTAGGTGATTTTTTTGTTTATTCTTATTTCTTTTCAATGTATCTGTCATGGGAAGGCCTAAATAATTGTTACTATCTATCATCAGTGAAAATATAAACTGGCCAGAAGGTGGCTAAGACTAAAACATAATGTGGTCTCAAGGTTGCGCTACAAATACAACTGATGTTCAGAGCAGCCTCTCTAAGTGATGTCAAATAGTTCGGGCACCTTACTACTAGTCTGATGCAGAAACCAAAAGAACTGACAATCTAGTACTTTCAGAATGAAAAGTTACAGCCACTGATTAGTCAGATCACCAGAAAATTAAATCACTAAATCCATGAAAGAAGAAAAAACCGATAAACCATATCCTAAACAGGAAACAAGGAATAAACCTCTGCTCAATAATTATAAATGGAGTACTGTCCGGGTGATAGGCGAACCTATCAACTCCTATTAATCTGTTCACATCACAGGGGGCTTGGCGCTTTTATCGAGACATCATCTCTCGGAAATTTCCCGAATAAGGCTCTAGATCATTTTCAGCCCAAGGAGAAATTACTGGAGGTTATCCAAGGACTCGAAATCAAAACAGTATTAACATAAAATTAGATCATTCAATCAAGTTAAAATTAATAAACATTTGTCAATAAATATGAAAAGAATATTTATATATATAGAATAGATAAAAGGTTATTGTCAAAGAGTCATTTTATTAACTGTTGTTTAAAAGACTTGACAAATAATGGTGGGAAATCGCCAACACAAATCCCTTTGTCAAAAATAAACAAAACGAAATAGATATTATGACTAAGTTATATTCGTACATGATAAACCTTTTCTTTTCTCTCTCTCTCTCTCTCTCTCTCTTCTTTCTTCTTTGTCAGTTGATAACACACCAGGAGAGGTTTGCAGTGTAAAGATACGTATATCAGAGTTTATACTAAAAAAAAAGAAGCAAAAATAAAGATAAGCTTAAGAACACTGAGATAATGGTGAGGCCCCAAGTGTGGCATTAAGTTCAGATCTATGTAATTGTTATGAAGCTTAGTAATCTGTTGACATATTAGCTAAGTTTTAACTATGAACTTTTAACTTGTATAATTTGTGATGTCTCCTATCAACTAAAAAGTCGGGAGGGCAATTAATTTACTCTTGTCACAAATGATATTACAACACATATTTTAAGGTGGGTACGCAAAAGCAACTCTTTTACTGGTTCACCAGACTCCGAAATGACTAGCAAGAATGCGAATTCATTAAATGCAGATAGCAGTGGGCAAATATATATTTTTTAAGTATTAAAAAATTAAAAAGTACAACTTAGTTTCAATTGCGACAAGTAGATTTGAACATGATGCTTAATAATCATAAATAATAATAATAAAACAATTAGAAAGGAAGAACAAAAATATACTAAATAAAAACACATCTAGAAGAAACATTTAAAAGTGTTAAACACGGAACTTCTAGGGTAAAAAAATCTCAGCTGAATTATATTATTTAAAATGTTTCTTTTTTTTCTTTTTAGAAAATCTTTGTGAAAACAATGATTTTTACATTTTTTACTCAGATCCTACGTATTTAATTTGATGAAATTTTGTGAGATCCATTTTTGTAGGGCACATTAAAGACAAGTCATTGGAGAATTTAAATCATCAAATTTTTTTGTCAAATAGGATCACTAGCTACAGAAATTCTTCTCTGAATCCTAAAATAAAAATGCAATAAAACTAAAACATAATTTAATTAGAAAAGCTTTTAATGGCTTTTAATAATAAGATATATTATATATTGTCTTAAGAAAAAATATTTTTCGATGAATAATGAAGAATTGTTTTCATTTTTAAAATTTTAATTATACATTATTATAATGTATAATGTTTTATAACCTTTTAAAATTCTGTATTAATTTGTAGAAGTTAGATGATATTGTTATTAAGTAAAAACTATATTTACTAATGCGTAATGGGAAATCTTACTACAATTCAGCAACAACCAGCATTTTAAAAAGATTTAAAATTTTTGTATATAAATGTGCCATCTCTTGCAAATACGGACATCCATTAGCATTATCAGAAAATAAGAGCGGTAACTTTACTAAATTTTAAATTTAATGGTAATTTTCTAACATTTCCTCAATACGTGTCTTCGTAAGACTATAAAGCTAAAAGTACCTAAAAATTCAATAAAATATTCAATATTACGTAGGACATTTTTTCTAGATTTGTAAGATTATTGGGTAGTTAAAAATTATATAACATGACGTTCATGTTATATTCACCAAGTAATTGTTACAGTAACTGACCCTTTAAAATAATTCCCGAACTGTCAACACCGCTTAAAAATACCCACCTCCGTATTAAAAATTCTTTTCTGTGATATTTAAAAATAAAAGTAAGCAATATTTGTTTCAAATCAGATTAGTTTCACTTTACATCAACTAATCTTGCTCAAATAAAGTTTCAGAAAAGTATATTTTATTTTTGGAAGATTTTTAATAACGAGAATTACGTTGTATTGACTGATTTGTAAATATGTACGATGTTAGTCATATTTAGTAATTAAAAATAATTTCAATCAATTTAAATTCGTTTTGGTATACAGCACACGTATTTTTATTGGAAATATCATATTTACTCTATTAGCTTGAAAGTAAAACTAAAATAAAAGCTTCAAGGGCGATTTTATATTTTTAAAAATGAATTTTCGACCATAGGTATTGCTTTTCTTTGAAGGTACCTAGAGATCATTATTATTAACATTTGCATGTTACTACATCTTTTTATCATACAGGAAATCATATAATTTATTCTGATTTCCGTATTAATCACGAATTTTTGATGCGATCGTTTATCGTTTATTTGGGATCATCTGGTCTCTACAGAACAGATTAATAGGCATAGACGATAATTACCTGCTTTATAAACATATATATATATATATATCAACACATAAACAAAGAGAGAAAGAAAAAAAAAGGACGCTTTCAAACTTTGCTGACCGTTGGAGGTTGGAGGAAATTGCATTCACAAAAAAATAATATAAATAATGTGATGACGTCACTGCCATTTCGGTCAAAGATGTAAAACCTAGCATTTATAACTAATAAAAATCGACATTTATTTTCGCTTTCTTTTTCTGAATATTATGATTGGATAGGAAGTGCATTACTTAACTTTCTTTCAAAGACTTATCGGAAATTCGTACCGGAACGCATTTTACATTGTAATGATGTTGATAAATAGCTACGGTTTAATGAGTTTTTTCTGCTTTGTGAACGAATTGCAACTGAAGAGGCTTCCATCGAAACTATCAATCAACTAAATAAACACTCATGTTTTAGTTTATTTTTTTCATTATAATTTTTTCTTTAAAAAAAATGAAAATAAAATTTCTTTATTTACAAGCATTGTGCTTTTCTTTCATCTAATGATTAGTTTTTAGAAGGAAAAAGAACTCCAACGTTTTCCCCTTCTAATCTCCATTTCAAGTTCGAGTGGCAGTTGTATAATAATAATAATAATAATAATAATAATAATAATAAGAAGAAGAAGAAGAAGAAGAAGAAGAAGAAGATTGTGTGTCATACTCTGTAATCAGTCGCACGGCTATAAATATGTGACATCCGAACCGTAACTTGCGAGATGAAAGCATGAAGTCTAACGATGAGCAGTGATTGCAATTTTAACTCGGTGGATTATTAGAGAGTAGCATCACAATAACAATCAGCCGCGCTTCATCCCCATTCACTCTATTTTTAAAACTTTCCTTTAGTTTTTTCAATAGTTATTTTTTAATACGTAACTGCATTTTATTAGTCAATAGTTCGCTGTTTATTTAGTTTATGTTTTAAAGCTGGCGTACTTTTTATTTATTTTGTATAAGTATTTTCCATACTTTCAGTTTTTTTTTCTTCTTCCATTTCTTTATTTTTATTTTCAGATTCTTCGTTTTGGCATCATCGTGTCTTTATTTCACTTTCGTTTTAACGTTCTACATGTTTCATTTACTTTCTGAAATATCTATTTCCTTTTATACTTTCGATTATTTACCAATAATAATTTTTTTCTATTTGTTTTTCTTTCTTTCAAAATAAAATTCCTTTTCATCACTCTCAATTTTAACAAATCAAGTACAAAGCAAATTTTGTAAATTGATCTCTTTTTAATGAATGGATGTTTGTACCATGTTTTACTTTCATGTTTCAGGTTTCTATTTCTTTCTTTTACTCATTTTTTTTTATTGGGTGTAAGTAAAATATTTCTCTCTGGCAGATTTCAAAATTCATAAAAGGGCTAAATAAGATGATCTAGCATAAATATATGAGAAAATATTAAAAAAAAAGTCTAGCACAAATGTAGGCCAGTTTTGAATCAATTATAGTATTTGTCAAATTTAAATGGAATTGCCAATCTTTATATTTTAAAATGTTCGTTCTCTTTCTCTTTCCTGTCTTTTTATAATACTTGGGGACTGTACGAATGAGCTTATATGCACTCACGCAGAGCCGTCTTAACGCATGGGCCCAATGGGCACTTGCCCAGGGGGCCCACGAGCATAAGGGCCCCATGCTAATCTGTGTATGTTAAGTGACTTGTGTTACAAGAGTTCTTTTTTTTTATTTAGAAAATACTAAAAATTAGTAAAAATAGTACTACAGGACAGACGTATTGCGATTGTTGAAAATATATGTCATAATAGAAAGATCCATTTCATTTCAGTTGGTTCTCGAATAAAAAAAAAACCTATATAAATGGAAGGGCTGATTTGTCTCGCCAATTCAGTACATTTATAGATAATTTCGCTATCACGGAAAAGATCAAAGAACTGATCCTGACTCCCAAAGATCGTTCACAACACGGACCCGCCGGCAAATCTCTCATGTTTATGTTTTAATATTTGCGACCAAGACTACTTTTGACTTTGTGTTGGAAAAATATTATCGTTTATTTTTTTCTCTGGCTTGATTTAAATCTTAAATTTCCCCTAGAGTGAATCAATATTGTTTTGAATGTTTAATAATTGTAATTTATTTTTTACTTTTATAATTAAATTATTTTTATTATTATAAAACTCTATGCGCGCTTTATGCTCATTTCAAAACAAAAACAGCAATTTAGCTGCCTTTACTAAAACAAATAATTTTCTCATTTGATGTTCATTTCACAACAACAGAAAATGTTTAAAAATGTCGATTTCTGCTGAAGAATTTCTTTCTTCATCCAATTTGGATGAAGAATTTAACTTATTAAAAAAATAGTTACTGCTACATATTTTGACTTAAACATTAATGCAAATATGAAAAAAGTAGAAGTAACATTAGGCCTGCTGTTGACATGATTATTGGATATATTTATACATTGTATATGAATTCAGGTATAGGGCTTTGAAAAGATTATTAGTGACTGAACCTGAGATTCAATCACAACATTGTACGGTAAGCATGCAGTGGTTATTTCAGATTATGAATTTATGATACATTAACAGGTACTGATAGTTTGGGGATATATGAGTAGGTAGGATTTTTAATTGTGCAAATTGAGAAAATATTGAATGTATTCTTGTAGACCTATACATAGATGAAGCTAGATCAGTGCCAGACACACCATCTATGCCGCTAGGTCTTGTTCGGCAGTTTTGTGAATCAGCGCAAAGTAGAGATTTCGTATTAAGAATAAATACTGTTTGTACAATTAAAGTAAGGACATGTTCATTATGGAAGCAGAATATTTAAATATTTAGGTCTTGTTTTAAGCACAATTATATAATATAATAATCTTATATCTTGGTGTGGAACTAAATACTAAATATTTAAAATATATATTTCCAGGTGAATAACCCTTTCAGTAGAAATGAAACGTAATACTTTGAGTGGAGCACAGAAGAAGAAGAGAGCTGCAGAGGAGTAGGCGAAAATAGGAAAACTTCCCAAATTAACATCATGGTTCAACACAGGTGCAAAGATATGCACTCATAGCATTCCTTCAGATATAGCATCCATATCTACGTCTATTTCCGCCACGAATCATCAAGTTTCAGCAGACATACTATCATTGCTTGTTGCTGCTGCTGGTGGTGACATTTTACAAAAGGAAATAAATAAATCTGTAACGGTAAAGGAGTTTGCAATGTAAGGGACAGGCCCAGGGCTGTGGGACATTAATGATACTAACACAATAGATTACTGAATTCATAGTAGACCCTCATCATGTCAGAATCGTGATAATAATCTTTCAAACTCACAGGAAAGTGTATAAAACAGATGGATTAGAGAATATGAAGACAAAGTATTTATCAAACAATGTGTTCTGACGAGAATGTCGGAATGGCGAGTGTGTAAAGCTTGAATGACTATTCACCATCCCAAGGTCATTTGTACTGCTTTGTATGTCGTCTATTGGTCAAGAAAGAATCTCCCTTTGCTACATAGGTATTCAATAACTGGAAGCAAAGCAATATTATTGTAGAATATGAAAAGAGAGAAGAACATGGAAAGCATATCTGATCAGGCATAAAGAAACTGGAAGTGTATATTCTTTATTATTTGAGCAACATCGCTCAGAACAGGAATATTGACATCAAAGATTGATACGTATAGTTTCTGTAATTCGCTTTCTTGCTTCCAGAGGATTGCCATTTCGTTGATAAAATAAGATTTTGGGAGGCAGCAAAAATGGCAACAATTTAGATATACTAGAGATGCTTCTTTTTTGGAAGAACATCTCAGAATGTATAGAAATCCTGGAAAATGGAATTCATCATATTTATCTGAAAATATTTGTGACGAATTTATTGAATTAATGGGACAACAGGTTTTTTGTACTAGTCTTGAAGAACTAAAAGAGTCAATGTATTATTCAAAAAGCATAGATTCTACTCCTGACATTTCACGCACAGATCAACTTACATTTACTGTCCAATACATTAAAGACTATGAGATTGTGTAACATTTCTTGCTGTTTATCCCAATCTTTTCTCATGAGCAGATACTGTCGTGGATACCCTTAATAAGAACAAAATTCAACTATCCACATGCCGTGGTCAGTCATACGATAATGCCTCAAATATGTCTAGAAGATATATTGGATTACTTGCACGGATTCATCAACTCAATGAGATTGCCATCTATATCCCCTGTTCTAGACACAGCCTGAACTTGGTGGGAGTAGCACAGTGTTGTCTACAAACTGTAAAATTCTTTGAATTTTTTCAGCATTTGCATTCATTTTTCTGGTTCGACTCATGGCTGGAACGTATTGACATCATTTCTAGGAAAGGATTTTGTGTTCAAACATCTGTCTGACAGCACATTTTGATACTGTTCATGCTCTGTATGGCGGTTTCAATATAATAAAATATGCACTGTATTCTCTATCAGCTGTGACTGGACAGCAAGTGGATACAAGGCGGGAGGTTGAAGGATTGAGCAAAATAATGGAAAACCTGGAAACAACCTTTCTCATAATTCTTTGGACTGACATGCTAAAAAAAATGAACAAAACAAGCAAGGTCCTTGTTGCCATGAATCTTTTTGAGTCTATGAAAACCTATCGTCAGGAAACTAGAGACAAATTTAGTGAATATGAATTTAAAGTCAGGAGTATGTTCCCAGATGCAGATTACAGTGATGGGAAAAACGGGAACGAAAAGGAAGTGTGCGTCTTAATAGATATGATAGATCAGCAGAAAAGTAAATCAGTAAATCTGAGAGGTTCAATGGGGAAAATTTCTTCTATATTCTGGACACTCTAATCTCTGAACTTACAAAATACACAGAGGCTTATTCACAGATTGGAAATCTGTTTTTTTTTCTTCAGTGAATTGAAAACTATTGCTTCTGATGAACTAAAGAAAAAGTGTGAAAACTCGCTAATATGTATCCCAAAGGTCTGAATTATGATTGACCTTTTAAATGAATGTGAGCATCCCAAGAAATACATGGCTCTTGATAAAAAATTGTGAGACTCTCCCTGCACTGTACAGAAAAATAATTTCGGGTAATTTGAAATCTGTATTCCCGAATGTTGAACTTGCTCTCAGTGTTCATGTGCATGATGGTGACTAACTGCACAGGAGAACGTTCTTTTTCGAGACAGAATCTTATAAAAAAACTGCTTCATGGCACAATGGGGCAGCATAATTTTTAGACAGGTGACATATCTGTCAAATATTCTAGAGGAATATAACGTAAACACCCTTTTTATATAATTTTTAACTACCCAGTAAGCTTTAAAAATAGGAAAATATTTTTCGTAATCTAACGCTTTAATGAATTTTAGGTGTGTTGGCTTTAAATTTAGTTATCGGTCTTATTTTGTGATAATGTGATTTTGTATAGATGCACGTATTTACAAAAATTGGTACGTTTATACACACACAAAAAATATTTTTAGAATATGGTTGGTCAATGAATTGTAGCAAGCTTTTATGATTAGTAAATAGAGTTGTTTTTTTTAATTTAATAACAATATCATATAACTGGTAAAAATTAATACGGAATTGAACAAAGATTTAAAATTTTATAATTTATTATAATTAAATTAAAAAGAAATGAAAACAATTCCTGCAAAACTTCAGTATTTATCGGAAATGTTTTTTCTTTAAGACAATATTGTCCATTATATACCTGATTCATAAAAGCAATTAAAAGCCTTTCTATTCAAATAATGTCTTAGTTTTATTGCATTTTTATTTACATATTTCTCAATCGATATGTTTAAATCTGATGAAGAAGTTGTATATTTACATATTTGTAAATAAATAAGAGTAAGTATGGAGTAAATGTAGCATATTAAAAATATTTCTCAATGAAAAAGACTAAATCTAGCATAAAAGTTGCATATTTACATATTTGAAGATATATAAGACTAAATGAATAGAAAATGTCTAAATATATAGAGAAGTCCTCAATAATAAAGCCAAAATGTGAAGAAAAAGATGCCTATTTAAATATTTCTCAATGCAGTAGACTAAATATGTTGTAAAAGTTGCAGGTTTTTATTGAAAAATACGTGAATATACAACATTTACATCAGATTTAATCATATTTTTTCTCCAGATTTAGTCTATTTCATTGAGAAATATGTAAATATGCAAACTTTTAACCAGTTTTAGCCCATTTTATAGACAAATCTGTAAATATGCAAATTTTTGTGCACATTTTTGCATTTTTATTGAAAATCATATATATACATATATGCACTTTTTGTTATACATTTAGACTTTGTATTGGGAAATATGTAAATATGCATCTTTTTCTATACATTTAGTCTTTTTTTTATTGAGAAATATGTGAATATGCCATTTTTTTTTAATAAGAATTAAACATTTTAATGAGAAATGTGCTACATTTACACCAGATTTAGTCTTGTTTATGGAAAAAAATAAGTAAATAAGTGCTTTTTTTTGGAAGAATCTAAAACCTAAGAAAGAAGTGAAACCATCCAGAAGACAGTATTACTAAAACCAGCTGAAATCCTGAGGAGGGAATAGTAAGTAGACTTATTGCTACCTGATGTCCAATGAAAATCACCAGTTGTGATCATTTAATGCACAAATACTTTTGTGAACGTGCCTCTTTCAATTGACTACGAATTTAAAACAGAAATAATAGCAAAATACTTGATTTTTGCCCGAGGAATAAAGAAGCACTTGTGCATGAAGACCAGGTTGATTCCCAAAATAATTAGCGAGACTGGAACAAGCGAACAGTCGAGGAATATTTTTTTGTTCAAAACATGGCAGTGCCAATGTTGACAAGAATGCTGGAGATATGCAAAGGCTTGGTCATATTCGATCCCCAGTGGCAAGCATCAGATGTTTGCTGTGAACGTGCATGAATACAATATGAGTAGCTGATCAATCATTATCATTCCTCGAATTGTTGCAATAAAGTCTTGCCTCACCGATATGACAATGATGATGACATCGGCGACGACGGAGATGATAATAATGATGATGATTGAATTTATGGCAAATAGGCCTAGCAAAGTCATTACTATTGCTCTCTACAGTTTTTTATTCTTGTCTCTACTACAACTATAAATTCTGTTACAACAACTACTACTGCTACTGCAACTCAAGTAATAACAATATTTCGCTGATTTAGTTTCAAATTATGAAAATCGAAAAACAATGATGGAAGATTTTGTTTGTTTCTTTGTTTTGTTTAACGGCATTCCAACCTTAGTGGTCATTCTATGCCGAAAATGATTTTGGTATAGCTGGCAACATCATTTTTTTTCAAAAACGTACAGCTGGCAACATTATTTTTTCAAAAACGTATAGCTGGCAACATTATTTTTTCAAAAACGCATAGCTGGCAACATTATTTTTTTTTTCAAAAAGCGTATAGCTGGCAACATTGTTTTTTTTTTTCAAAAACCCACTGTTGGCAACACCATTCTTTCAAAAACGTATAGCTGGCAACATTATTTTTTTCAAAAACGTACAGCTGGCAACATTACTTTTTACCAAATCGTATAGCTGGCAACATCATTTTTTTTCAAAAACGTATAACTAGCAACATTATTTAAAAAAAAAAAAACAAAACATCATCCTTTCACAGTGTTTTGACCCCAGTTAAATTCCATTGAATAAGATTTTGTTAAAACACATATAGCTGGTAATATTTTTTTTTTAAACGTATAGCTGGGAATATTATTTTTCAAAAAGTAGAACTGGCAACATTGTTCTTCCAAAAACGCACAGCTGGGAATACTACTTTTCCAAAAACGCATAGCTGACAACACCATTTTTCCAAAAACGTATGGCTGGTAATATAATTTTTTCAAAAACGTATAGCTGGTAATATCATTTTTCAAAAACACACTGTTGGCAATGATATTCCTTCGAAAACATATAGCTGGTAATACTACTTTTCCAAAAACGTATAGTCGACAAACTTAATTTTTCAAAAACGGCCTTTCTGTTGGAAGTAGTTTATCGCCATACCCAATATGTGGATGTAATTTATCGCCATAACCAGAACGTGGATTCAGTTTACCGTCATACCCATGGACGCGGATGCAGTTTACCGTCATACCCATGGACGCGGATTCAGTTTACCGTCATACCCATGGACGCATGATGGAAGAAAGAAAAATATCGATATATATAAAATTGTTTTGCAATAAATTCTTTTCCACTGCGTAATGTAATTAAAATGTGGATACAAAATAAATATCTTTAAAAATTATGATAAATTTACTTTCAAAAATAATAAAAGATCCTTTTTAAACTTAAATGGAATCGTCTTAACATCATCCACATCTTCTGGGACGTGCGTATTACCCTGTTCAGTATTCTTCCTTCTCATCTTTGGGGTTAAATCGATTCCTCATTGAAAATATATTTTTGATTTAAGCTAAATTATAAGACTATCAATAAATGAGAATGCAGAAAGATATCTTTTTTCTGTAAGTAAGAAATCAATCAGAACATCTGTATAGGTGTAGACACTTTTGACGTCATTTTAAAACTTGTTATTTTCTGAGTATGTCGTTATCGTTCTATCACCTTTTTTATTGGAGTCACCTAAAACATTTTGAGTAGAAACTTTTGGCTTATATTAGCATTATTTTTTATTTAAAAAAAAACAGACATATATATATATATATATATATATATATATATATATATATATATATATATAAATATATTGTTAAATTCAAAAAATCAAGACAAGACCAAACGTAGTTACAATTAACAGAATACCATCCAAAGATAATTCAGCTCTGTCTTACTAATTCCAGCATTCTAATGTTACTTATTATCTTTGGTATAGTCAGCTTTCTCAGTCAAAATTTTCCTCCAAATCATAGTTAAATCCTTAACACTTCTTATAGGAACAATCAAGTCTTCACACTTTAAAATTCTCATCAGCATACTGAAAAATACAGATGAAAAATAACGTCATATCTAGCTTAGATATTAAAATATTGTATACTGAATAAGTGTCAAATGCTTAAATCTTTTAAACACCACCTCATAAAATCATAAATGAACCTTTTCCTATCAATCAACAAATCTATGAAAAGAATGTCAACTATACAAACCAATGTTTTTTTCAAATTCGTTAATCATTTTTCATAACAAAGATTATGGAATATGGATTTCCCATCAGCATTATTTTAAGCTGCCTCTTTTTAGAACTCTTATACTCTGAATACTTTCGCTTCTTAGATGATATCTTACTAATATATCCGTTATGATAGTGCTTCCACATTTTCCATGTTACTTCTTCCTTTATGTGTCATGTCGCCTCTGGCGGTCAAGGCTCTCATCACCTTCCTATTCTTTGTAACTCTGAGTAACATTTATCACCTTATCATCATTCCAAGTCTGTGCTCTGTCATCCTTTTACTTAAATTTGTTCGGGAGTTTATTCCCTGTTTATCTTCAGTGAGTGTCAAGTGAGTGTTAAATTCACCAATTCCATCTTCCTCGTTATTTCCCAGAAGGCTCAATTGTTTATTTCTCTTTGTAAGTATAAATGTCCTTTTCGTCTTCATTTTAATAAAACCTCATCATTGCTTACTTGTTTTGTCACTTTTATTCTTGTCATTCTCCTGTAGAACCATATCTCTGTCCCTTCAAGTCTAATCTTCATTGTCTAGAATTAACTACTATAGACGAGTATAGATATTGCCTAGCAGTTCAGCACCCTTTGTTGCTTGTGAATTTTTTGGTTAACCTTTACAAGGCATCCTTTATTAGTTCAGTGCGGATTTCTACGTCACATCTTCTGTTATGTGTAACATCATCAGGTAGTTAAAATTAATGTGGAAATGTGATCCGTAGCTCACACTTTGTGCTGTTCCTTTTGCTGATGACCATACATTCTGTTTTTTTTACAGTAAATAATTAGTCGTTTTTCTTGCTTTCCTTTACTACCTGGTCTAAGAGTTATTGCTTGCCCTTTCTGAGATTGCCATCAACACAGTTTCAACTGTGTATCTTATGTTACCCATCATTAATAAATTCTGATAGGTCTTTTCCTTGATGTTTTGATGCATTCCTGTCTAAAACTGCTATATTTTTTATACTTACTCAACCATTTTTCTATTCACATGCAGGTGGATTTTTTCGAATAAATGTTTCGGATTAATCAAATATCTTTCCCAAATAAATCAAGTTTTCCTAGTAGTTCAAATATCTCTTCATGTCCTACCTTATCAAATGATTTTGCATAATCTATGAAGTCTTGTTGCATTTGTATTGCTCGCTCTGAAATTATTCTGATCATATATGATCTTTTAAAATTGACATCTAATAAAACGTGGAAAATGTTAATGTTTTAAAATATATTTAAAAAATTAATGAAATATACAAAAAAATGAAAAATTCTTAAATTTCATCATTATTTTAGGGGTCAAATGTCGGTGCAGACATATCTTCATATAGAAAACTTTATTAGTTTTAAATATGATGTATGATGTTGATAAAATTATGATCAAACTGTATAGAATAATCTGACTATCCACTCACTGACACGATGTTCTTAGTTGGACATTTTTTTTCAAAATTCATATTGTAGTCATATATCTAATATTTACTTTTAATTATTCAGTTTCTAAATATTTACCAAAATATTCTTTCCTTTTATACTATTCTGAGATTTTTCTTTTTTATAACCATAAATTCTGATCCAGTGTCCCCTTCTTATTAATTTTTGTTCTCTTATTTGTTTATTATTTTTCATAGCATCTATTGGCATGGTTGTGACACTCAGTATGACTATCTTGTTCGATAAATTGCACAGTAGTAATAAAAAGTAATGCGTTTGAATGCTGGATCAGAATTACAATAATTTTATAAGGCTAAATGAAATGACAAAGCAATTAAAATATTTTTGCAGTCAATTTAAATAGAAAGAAATTTTTGTCTTCATATTCGTTTTTGCTCTCTTCAAGATCTTTCGTCAAACCTCAAGAGTCAACGCTAAAGATAATTTCTTTCTTTAAATTACCATAAATTCATAGGCAAAATGTAGTAAAGAGAAATTAATTGCAAGAATTTTATGAATTTTTACTCTGCAAAAACAAACACTGTTGTAGATTGCACATTCAGTGTATTTACATAGGGTGTTTTTTATAATTTGAAAATAATGAATGCTTCATTTTCAGTAAGACCTTCGATTTTCTGTTTAACAGGAAGTTAGTTAAAGATTTATATTACAATTATCGTTAGGGAAACGAATTTGCTCCATTGATTCATTCAAAATTCATTTTCCTATTTAAACAAAATATTCTTCGCAGCTCGTCAGTTTTGTCTTGTAAAATCCACGATATGGATATCGGAGTAGTATAAATAAAATCAATTCAAGCTTTGAAATCCCGAGGAAATCTTATATGTTCACATCATTTGTTTATGCGTTAATTAGTGATATTTATAGGCTTGAATGTCATCCAACTTCAATAAAAGTAGGTATCGTCACGAAAATTGTTAAATATTTTAAAATTGTTTCAATCCGTAGATTTTATGTAATACTGTTATTAAGTAGATCTATCTTTACAGATCATACATTTGAAAGATTATTACAATCTGCGACCTGTATTTTAAAACAGAATTTACCATTGTTTCTGAGTGTGCATAAAAACGTTTTTTCCTAAATATATGGATGACCGGAAATGATATTAAAATGTCACGCGTTTTAAGAGTTGTTTCCCCCGATGGCAATAATATACCCTCAGAAAATTTGACCATAATCGTCGCATTTTCAAAAGCTTTATTTCCTTTTACATCCTATTTTACATCCTATTTTACTAAATATTTTTAATTTAATTTTTTAAATATAATTAATTTACTGTTTTTCAATGAAAGGCATACTGTAATTATTAATTAATTATTTTTTTAGTTTCAATTCTAGGGATTGAAAGAAAGAAAATCACATTCTTCAGGCTTTTTAGACATCTTCGTTAAAGTCTAAAATCATTTACATAGCAGTTTTTTTACACTTCTGCTGTTAGTAGACTATGATTAAATAAAGTAAGTGTAACTGATTATATAATTAATACAAAAATTTCACATTTTCATAACTGCAATATTATAACAATTAGTATTAAAAATAAGGAAAAAATTACACATTAAAAATGACATTTCATAAATGGGAGGTCTTATTAAATATGGTATTAGTTTTATTCATTATCAATTTTGTATTATCTCAGTTATGAATTTTTTTAATAACTGAGATAATATGAAAATTAATAATAAATAAAAATAATACCATAAAATTTCATAAGAGATGTATGTAAATATTATAGAAAACTCTCTTATGAAATTTTATTTCATAAAATTTTCAACTTATTTTATTGTTGGTATTTTAAGTTTTATTTTCCCAGAAAATATCTTCAAATATAAGGCTATAAAAATCAATAAAATATTAGATTACTGAAAGTATTTGCTGATTTATAAAAATTACTTGGTAGTTAAATAAGTTAGTTCACTTAAAACTCGAAAAAAAATGTCAGTTCTGTTCTTCCATCCGATAACTTCCCATGGCCTAAGCAGTCAATACATCGATGTAAGTGTCATTTAACACATGCTTCTCTGTCATTTAAGACATGCTTCTCTTATTTTTCAACTACATTTTTTCCTGCTAAAAAAAACTTAAAAAAGTAAGTCGTTTCTTTCCAATCAGATTAAGTAAATTTTGAATTTTCCAATTTTCCTCAGATAACTTTTGAAAAAGATATAATTTATTTTTACATGATTTTTAAACGGATAATTTCACTTTTTTTTTACAAATTTCTCAAAAATGTTGGACATCATCGATTTTAATGATATTAAAGGTACTTTCGCTAACGCAACAAAAACAAGATTTTTATTCAAAAATTCGAATGTTCAATAAAGGATGAAAAAATTTAATAAAATAATCAAAGAATACTTTAGTATTTTCTCTTAATAATCACAAACATTTAGACGATAAAAATTGTTTTTTATCATGGTATGCTCTTTTTTAGCGAAAGGGTGGTGATATTTAAATAAAATTATTGAAGCTGTGAGTTATTTCACTTTTCGAGATCGAGTCCTACATGCATTTGTTACATTTGTGATACGTATTCATTAGATATAAATAGCTAGTAAAATTATTATAAACATGGCTGGCTAATGTTTGAGCCATTAAAACTTGAACTTTTTAATTTTATGCATCACAAACCCATATATGGGTAAAGGCAATAGCCATCAAACAATAAATGTCAGTAGTACAGACCAGAAATTCTAAATTTCCACCGATGCATATGTGAATTTTTTAATATTATTTTTAGAAAGTAAAAATTACTGCATTCGTCCACACTGAAAGAAAGAATTAACGAAGTTTAATTAACATTAAGGACAAAAATCTAGAGGCGAACGCGCTTAGTAAATTGTTAACATTATTTTCTACGTTTTGTGTACATAAAAAACTGTAAAGATTAAAAGAAACAAAGATTTCTGCATATTTCGTTTTTTTTCTTTTTTCTTATAATTATCTGGAACTTGCCTGATTTCTTTAGGCATTTCAACATGGAATACTTGAATAGAGGGTTAAAAATGTTTCTCTGCCGTTTGCAATTGCATTTGATGCTATCTTGCCGATAATTTGAGTGTTCGAGTAGAGGCAAACAATGGGCTTGCTTTTTATTTTATTATTTTGATTATTTTATTAGTTTTTAATTCGTCTAAAAGCGCGAGAGTTAGAAGGCAAAACATTCTAAATAAATTAATGCTATAGACACATCAAGTGAAGATTTTTATCTTACAAAATGCGTACCAACATTAATTCAGAAGTTGAATACAAATAACAGAGACACGAATATCCATTCTTATATAAGATTTTAGCAATTACCGAAAAAATATAGGTGTGGGAAATGAAATCAGTGAGCCAAGTTCAAATTCAGGTGTAATCTGTTTTGCTCAATTAATTCCTTTAGAAAAAGGATGAATCCATTTCTTCTCCATTCGCCGACAGCTAAAGGTTAATATCAATGACGATTGGGATCTCCAGTCTAGAAGGGAAATTTTGAATTCAGGACCGTAGAGAAGGTGATTGTAAATCATTCCAATATCTACTCCAAGAAGTCATGGCAGCTCATAGATAAAAAAATGAATTTATTGAAAACCATCATTGTTTACGTCCTAATGAGACATAATATAAAAATATGGGATTATCACTTTTATTCCAGAAACGAATCATGACGTCCAAATAGTCATATTTATATAACATTACACAAATATGCTACATTGTAACGAACATTCTAATCTACATTTCCTTATCTTTACAAATTAGATTACAAAATACACTCGCATAGATAGAAAACGATTATGGCATCAGAAATGTTTTATATTAGACCTCGATTAGAATGACAGAGACGGTGAACTTTATCAGTTCCAAGTAGCGCCTTTGATAGACAAATTATATAGAGAAGCATCTGTTTTAAGAAACCTAGTTTATTGTAAATGAGTTATAGCATATTTCATACTCTCTTACCGACAATATTTATCTGTATCAAGTTAGTCTGATATAATCAAATTCACATAGATGAATAATAAATGAATATTAATCTCTTGATTTAAATTCTTTTCTCACTGATACTATTATTAAGTTACGTTTTAGAAAGCAAGTTCCATAAGCAATATACTGACGTTTATACTGAGGTATCATTGGATGAAAATTCTAGAATATATGTAGATATATGTTGAACTACAGAAAATATATAAAGTGGGAGAAAGTTTAAATGTAGAATATCACCTGAAAAGATAATTTGTAATACATACATACGTTTTTGAATGAAAGAATTAAAGAAAACACTGAATTTGTTTGAAGCAAGAATCTCCGGCATTATGAAATAAAGGCGCCAATTTTATGTTCGTTCTGTTTTCTCTCTTCACGGGCAAACTGTCGTACACTGTTCTTTCATGTACTGTTTGTTTTTTGAATTAAGATTTTAAGTTCATCCTTTGGCATTATAAAAATATATTGTATAAGTTGTGCTGTAACCATAGCATCTTGCCAAATGCAGTTTAAATTCCACATTTCTGTTTCAATTAATAGAAACTTCTATCGGCCATCCAATATATCGGTAAAAGGAATAACCAGCGCGCTATGATGTCTTCATTGATGATATCATTTGTTTGATTTCAAAAGTATTTCACTGATCCAGATGTCAGTAGAACAAATATTTTTTCAGGACCTCATTCTTAGATTTAATCTATCAAGACTGATTCCTCTTTCTATTTCCCGAAATCTAGATATTAATAATAATAATAATAATAATAATTAGTAGTAGTAGTAGTAGTAATAGTAGTAGTAGTAGTAGTAATAGTAGTAGTAGTAGTAGTAGTAGTAGTAGTAGTATTTTTGCACGTTATTGACCCTGAGTGAAGTCAGTTACACTAGGTCAATATTACAAAATTTCAAGCGATGGCCCATTTTATACAATGGATAAAAATCAACCCTGGACTTTCAACCCTGAATGTCAGAAAAAGTTAGAGTACCATTATCTTTAAAAGAATACATTTCATTTCTAAAAGGAATTGACAATATTCGTAGGAACCCTATAGTCTTACAAAATATTGTATTTGAATTCACAAAGAAACATATTTTATAAAAAGCATTTACGGAAATGGACAAAGACAAATCAATCATCGGGCTTCATTTTATATCTTAAAAAAGAAGCTTCATTTATAAGGCTCAACTTGCAAATTGACGAGAATTGGTGTTTTTATTCACTAATTTTCGAATAAATGAATAAAATTTGTTATTTTGCCCTAAGTTTAATTCTAGACTTGAAAAGTTAATAATAATTTCTTCTCTAAATTTGGATGATTGTTTTCTGAGTTATTTGCAGAAGAATAGTTTCTTCTTGGCTATGATTTTTGTCAGTTTTTATTCAGAATGAATTTTTCACTAAGCTTATTTTAGTTTTAAAAAAATGTATAGGTTTCTATCGTTAGCTGATACTTTCTAAGTGGTTATTCATCTGAGTACTGAGCAGATGAAATGTGAGCAGGCATAGAGATCTATATTTAAGGCCATGCTATTGTGTATCTCTCATACAGAACTGGAGGCCTATCTCACATCTCGTCGTACCACGGAAAGCGAAAATTTTTAGTTTCGGTTACAGTTTGTGGTAGTTCGCTGCTGTAATCGGCTTAAGAATTTCAGAGGAAAAAAAAAACTACAGTTTAAGAACTTAACTAATTTGGCTCGAAAAGTTAATCCTCTTTATCTTTTGGTATAATTAATTTTGTATAAATTGTCACATTTAATCTTATTTTATGACTTTTAACGGTAAACTAAACTACTACATACATTTTAAAATAACATTTAAGGACACATAGCCCAGTGTATAAAGTTGTTGTTTAGATACAGTGAATAGACCCAAAGAGTTGTGAGATCAATATCAGGCTACATCAGTGGTGAACCAAAAACTTGGAGAGTTGAGTTAAAGGGAAATAACTGAGACATTCAGAAGAAGCATAGTACGTGGAACTAGAACAATCTACCTTGGTGGACGAAGTAAAGGGTTCGGTTCCAAATTCCAATCACCTGAAGAAGGCCGGAGCGTACAACGGTCGAAACGTTGTGAATATAATAATGAAGATGGGGATAACAGTCCGAATAATGTAAATAATCATAATACCTCATCTCAGAGATATAGACAGACAATATATTTATTGTTATGAATAAAGATATCACAGAAAAAATATTAAAGCTATTTTATGTAACAAATAATAGCAACTTTATGTAATCGAAGAAAAAAATCAGTCTTAAAAATGTCTATTAAAAAATAAACATAACAAATCATTATTCAAATTAACTCTCTTTGCAGAGACTATGTAACATTAAAAATAAGAAAGGCTAAAAAATAGGATGAATAAATTATTACTTTAAATTAAGTAAAATTAAAATATTACGTTTCGATAAAAGAAGTGTGGTAAACATTCAACGTATTTTATTTTTCAGAACAAAAATACAGATGACGCAAAAGAAAATAAAGTTGATCCGTAGTACATTTACTTTTATACATAAAAGTTTAACATAGAAAAAGATTAACTTTAAGGGAAAAATGTGAAATTAACTTCCGAATAACAAGACCAAGTTTCCTAAATTAAATTTTTTAGTGAATTTGACTAAAAAAATTGTGTGTTTTTGCAATGAAAACATAAAATATCTTATACTTACTTCAATTAAATAAGCCACATTTATTCAAAATATAAAAAGCAAACATTTCTTAAGCCAAGGAGCGAACTACTAAAAAAAAAGGAAACTGAAAAAAAAAAAAAAATCGGTCCCAGTGGAACTACGACATTTGAGATAGGCCTCCAGTTCTGTGCGAGAGTTGTATGGTGACATGCCCTCAAATAACGATAACCATGTGAGCTAGGCAACAATTAGTCATGCTTATATTACAAAACTAACATCATTGTTATCTATTATATACTGGGATAACTTGTTTTCAGCCAAATATTTCTACATTTAGTGATGAAAATGAAAATAATTTCTAATTTAAAGGCCTATCATCTTCAGTTCAATGGAAGGTGAGAGCAGAAAATAACTTGATTATATCCAATGTATTTTTCTTTTTTTTGCATTAAACAAGATAATAATAAATCAAAAGAGGAATGATGGATGACTGAGTGTCTAAATGAAAAGAAAAATAAAATAAAATAAAATTATAAAAAGAACGGACTGATGATAAAGCTTTAAGGAAAAGATGATAAGAAAAGGAAAACATTAGAATATAAAGAAGAAAATTACAAAATGAATGCAGACAAAATAATAGAAAATGTATTAAAGAAAGGAAGGTGAAGAGAAATAGAAAATAGGAAGAAAAGACGAAAGATAAGAAAAAAAAGAAATAAAAGTGACAATGTCAAGAAAAAGAACAAAATTATAAAGACGCAAAAAAACAAAAAATAGTACAAAAATGAAGAGAACTAGTAGTAGTAGTAGTAGTAGTAGTGGTAAAACGCTTTCAAAAATGAAGTACCCAAGAAACACTAAAAGAGGAAGACATACAGAAGAGGGAAAAAACCTTGGAAAAGAAACATTTAACAAATAAATAGGCATAAGAAATCTAAATTAGAATGAGGCAGACAATAAGAGAAGAGAATAAAACATGAGAAAAATAAGAAAGAATAAAAAAGCAGAAAAAAAACTCCTGAAGAGTTGCATGACAAATGGAGGAGTAAAAAGCTTTCATAAGATTAACTTCGTCTGACACAAGTAAAAACATGGAGCACTCAGGGTTTTAGTAAATCCTGGAACCAAGTAATTTGTATCGAAGTACAAGAATAAAGTATAAAAGACCAAGGGGAAAAGAAGAAGAGTAAGGAAGAAAAAAGAAATAAAAAGGAAAGGAGAAAAAATGATTCTGATGGAAGAACAGGATTATTGATGGTATTAAAACGAGTTTTGTAAAAGAATAAACCGAAGCAGTATTTGGATTACAGTGTTTATAGTTTTATCAATAATGTTAGTGACATCAGTGATTCTAAAGAACAAGTACACGGGATGACAAACAGTAACAAAAGAAAATGTGGTTAAGTGATGGAAGTCATAAAAGATGATGTTTAATTCCAATTTGTGTGCAAATAAAATCCCTATCACTAATAATAATGAGAAATTATCATTTGGAAAGAGTGTAACAAATAAAAGTAATTAAATATCTACACAGCCACTGCTACGTTTCAATATTGACATCTGTTTTTGTTTATTTTACTTGCTTCTTTTATTCGTTTTTGTATTCATTTTCTATTATTTACACTTTCATTTTAATTCCTTTCATCATTCGCTCGTCACTTCTTTTTCCTTCATTAGTTTTATTTCTTCGTTCTTCATTATATTTCTTCATTCTATCTTTTGTTCGCTCATCACATAATTTATTCATCATCTTTAAAAGTTTTTTACGTTCTTTCAATAAAATCTTGCATCTTTGGGTGTTTATTTTACTTCTTTTTTTCTTTCTTTCTTTATATAAAATAATCATTAATCACTACTAATAATTAATCACTCATAGCTTAATTGAGACTAATGCCAAATTTTGCTTCAATGTCAGATTAAAATGGTTATTTTATCTTCTTTTTTTTTTTTAAAAAGAAAAAACATTTTCGTAAATAAAACTTCCCAACTTTTACCCAGGATTGGGATTTTACATGACGCCTTTTCAAGTTTACAAGTTGTCATAAATAAACAGCAGTGAACAGTCATCCCTCGATTAATGCACATTCGCATGAAAACTTACTAATAAAAAGCGCAGTATTAATCATTCTGTCAGTTGTAATGAACAAGCAATCCTATTTCTCCCTCGTTAATTTGGGGTCAACTGTCATTTCTGGAAATAAGATGTTTTTAGCAGAATGAAAATAAAATGTCAGAGTTAGCAAATGAAATTTCAATTTCGAATTTTGCTAGAAATAACTAATAATTGTATTGTATCTATCGTCATCAATTTTGAAATTCTACACTCAAAAAAGAGAATATCTCAGAGAAGGCTCAATTTATTTTTCGTAGGACATTTGTTAATAATTCCTCTGTTTAAGAAAATAAAAACGGAGATACCAACTCAAACTTATGCACAATATTTCTAGAAATATCGTGCATAGCGGAGCACTGTGATATCGAGTCTTGAACAATATAAACGATTAATTACGTAATTGAAATATGGACATCATGAGACAAAGTAGAAACGCCTGTACAGACGTGTGTTTCGGGTAGGCGTCGTCAGAAGAAGTGCGTTCTATTTTTTGAGAAAGAGTTAATAAATAACATTATCAAATACAATGACCAGAAAATGTTTTTATCATCAAAATAAAAAAAAAATGAAAAATTATCAGTATTGACTTTTAATAATCAAATTAAATTATTAAATAAGAAGAATGAAATAATGGGTGTCGAGGCCGACATTAACAAATATTTACTTTGTTACTATAATAATAATATAACATAATAAATCAATTAAAATATTAATTAATAAACAACATAAAATATAATCTAATTAATAATACAAATTAACAAATATTACAATTTAATTAATAATATAACATAACAACTTCTACATAAAACATAAAGAATAATTCAATTTCTAAGAAAAAATTAATTTCTTAGAAAAATTTAACTTCTAAGAAAAATTTACAACTAGAAGAAAAATCTACAGCTGAAAAAATAAAGACGTAAACAAAAGCAAAATTTCATGAACATGCGCGTATAAAAGAATGTTGAATTCATGAATACACATGTGTACAAAACGGAGTAAAAAAAGCGGATTGAATGAAACGCGGAACAAATTGAAAAAATTGAAAATATCATTTAAAACCAGAGCACCCTGAAGAACGGAAATTTTACCAAGAAACTTCGAAGTGGGGGAAAAATTGATGCTTAAAAGTAATCCTTTGTATTTAATATTAACGGTCTATTTTTAATATTTTTGATATTGAGCACTATACATAAAACTATCTGCTGTTTCTTAAATATATATATATATATATATATATATATATATATGTGTGTGTGTGGGGGGGTGTGTGTGTTTGTGTGTGTGTGTGTGTGTGCATGCTTTTGTGTGTATAAAATTTCAGATATAACTGAAATATATATCTGAAAAAGGACAATATGAATAAAGCCAAAATCATAACTTACCAGCCTTTCGTCCTCTGATGGAGTTTATCAAGGCAAATATAAGGATTCTATTTTGCAACGAGAGAAAAAAAAATTCTTCAGGCTAATTTAAAAGGTAAACTATGAAGGATGCTAAGTAACACAACTCGATGTCTAATACACAGATGTGTGTAAATGATCTTGTTATTGATTTTTTTTTATAATGTAATTAATGTGTATATTACTTTAGTTTGGGATTAATTTATATTATAGATGTTAAATAAAAAGAGTTTAACCATTTTCTTTTAATTTTTTAACGTTTTTATAGTGATGTATATTGGCTCGCGAAAAGATTAATTATTTCAGAAATGGATATATTTTTAAAAAATCCAGGACGCATATTTACATTTTGATAAGATTCAATAAAGGCACTCTCAAGAATTTTCCTTCTAAGTAAGTTACTTTCTCTTTTAATAAGTGTGGTATTCCTTAAATCAAAGTTCTGGCTGAATTTATCTTTATGTATGACTAATGCATTTGATAAATTGTTGTTTATAAGATACTTTTTGTGTTCATAGATACGTTTTTTTAAATGTTTCCATGTCCTCCTACCATCTATTGTGAAGAGCAGTTGCGACAGTTTATTTTATATATACTCGCATCAGAATTAGTATTGCTATTGGTATTTTCTTATCATATCCATAATACTTTTGGAAGTGGTTGTTATTATTTTGATATTGAAAAGAATGGATAAATTGTTTTGTAAAGGAGTTAGTAGGTAGTATTATGTCGGTTTTTACCTTGTTTATTGTCATTGTTATTGTTGATAATAATATCATTATCTTTTTGCTGTTGTGTACTTTGTATGCCTTCTCTTATCGTTGTGGATGAAATAATGAGGAAATTGGTGGTTCTTGAAAGTGTTTTTATGTATATTTTTTCTTCAAGTCAGAGGCTGCAGATTCGTAGCGTTGCTAACTAGAATCCTATAATTATTCCAGATTTTATCCTGTTACAGTAGTAAAAATCGCTAAGATTTTCTTGACAGTATTTTTTATGTAAACTATCAACTGAAGGTTACTATTAAGTTCTATGTAGGTTACTATTAAGTTACTATTAAGTTCTATATCTAGGACGGGTAGTGTTGTTGGACTCAAACAGACTCAAAGACAAAATCTGTTGTGAGTTCGACATTATTAAGTTTGTTAACTAATCGGGTAAAATATAGATAAGACAAAACGTCACTAACAGGAGACGGCAGAGAGGAACCCGGACGAAGCTTTGCCGAAGGGCAAAGTTTCGTCCGGGGAAGTAGACAGGCCCTGAACCCGTTTATTCGGGTTCGAAGGGAATATTTTTGGCCGAGCCTACGGGCTCGGAAAACCCGCGCTAAATCGGCCTTGTGCCACATAAGAACCACGTGGTGGGGCCAATAAATATAACGGTGATATAAACTGTTCAACTATCAAACTCTCTGTCTTGAGCAGAGAGGAACCCGGAGGATGCTTTGCCGAAAGGCAAAGTTTCGTTCGGGGATGTAGACAGGACCAGTTCATCTGGGTTCTAAGGGAATATTTTTGGCCGAGTCTATTTTGGACTTGTGCCACATACGACCCACATGGGGGTGGGGCGTTAAATATAACGGTGATATAGACTGTTTCTTATTCCTGTTTCTTTTCAGATTGATTACAACTGGTGTTTTTTTTTTCACTCTGCAATTAAACTGTTTTTTTGTGAACCTCAAATTTGTTCCCGTTAAGTCTGTTTTTTTTTTTCATTTTCAACTTTTCTTACATTTCTTTTTTACTGACTGTTTTTAAAAATTTTGTGATTTTTTCTCCTTTCTCAGTTTCTTACCCTCCTACATTTTTATATATTTTTTTCTTTTTTTTCTCCCATTCTTTTTTTCTATTAGCTTTTGGTTTTCTCTTATTTTAAAGTTATATTTTGAATTTATGTTTTTTTCGTTCTTTAATTTTCTGCAACCCCACCCCGGCTAGAGTTTATCTGTTCAATTTTTCGACGTCCAACTTGATTTTTCTTTGTTTATTTTCTTACGTGTTTTTTCGCTCTTTGTTTTTCTTTTTAATTATCCGTTAAGTCTTCTATATTTGTACTTGTTAAATGCTTGGGTACATATTTATTTTGTTTGTATTTTTTTTTGCTTAATCTGTTTTTTCTTTTTCAGTTTTTCGTTTGTTAACGGGCTGACTGTTTTTTTTTTTGGCAACCATATTTGATTTTGTGATTTGTTAGTTTCGTATTTGCTTTCGTATTTTCTTTGTGTAGCATTTTGTCTGTAATTTTATTGCTGTATTATTTTACTGTTGTTGTTTGACTTTCTTCGTGTATTTTTAGTTTTTTGAGTTTACGTACGTATATTCGTTTTTGTCATTTTAAAGGAAATTTGTGATTGTTATTGACTTTGTATATTTATTTTTTTGTTCGCCTTTTTTTCGTCTGGGGAAGTAGACAAGCCCTGAACCCGTTCATGTGGGTTCTAAGGGAATATTATTAGCCGAGTCTACGGGCTCTGAGAACCCACGATAAACCCGGACTTGTGCCACACACATCCCTCGTGGCGGGGCTGTTAAATATAACAGTGCCATACTCTGCTCAACTGTCAAACTCCCTGATTGGCAGAGAGGAACCCGGACGAGGCTTTTCGAGTAGGTAGACAGGCCCGGACCCGTTTATGCGGGTTCTACCGAGCTCGTTGAACCCACGGTAAACTCGGCCTTCTGCCACATACATCCTTCGTGGGCGGGCTGTTAAATATAACAGTACCATAGCCTATTCAACTGTCAAACTCTCTGCCTTGGCAGTGAGGAACCCGGACGAGGCTTTGCCGAAGGACAACGTTTTGTCAGGGGAAGAAGATAGATCTTGAACCTGTTTATGCGTGTTCGAATGGACGATTTTTGGCCGAGCCTACGGGTACGTAGAACTCACGGTAATCTCGGCCTTGTGCAGCATATATCCCTTGTGGAAGTGCTGTTATAACAGTGCCATATTCTGCTCAACTGTGAAACTCTCCGCATTGAGCAGAGAGGAATCCGGACGAGGCTTTGCCGAAGGGCAGATTTTCGTCCGGGGAGGTAGACAGGCCATGAACACGTTTATGCGCGTTCTAAGGGAAAATTTTTGGCCGAGCCTACGGGCTCGTATAATCCATCCTGCGGGCGGTGGGGAGGGGCTATTAAATATAACAGTGACTTCGACTCTTCATTACTGTCAAACTCTCTGCCTTGAGTAGAGTGGAACCCGGACGAGACTTTGCCGATATGCAAAGTTTCGTCTATGAGGCAGACCGACGCTGAACACGTTTATGGGGTTTCTAAGGGAATATTTTTGGCCGTGCCTAAGGGCTCGGAGAAACCACGGGCTCGTAGAATCCACGGGAAACTCGGCCTTGTGCCACATACACCCCCGTGTGGGGGCTATTAAATATAACGGTGCCATAGACTGTTCAACTGTCAAAATATCAGCCTTGTCAGAGAGGAACCCGGACGAGGCTTTGCCAAAGGGCAAAATTTCGTCTCGGAAGGTAGACAGGCCCGGACCCGTTTATGCGGGTTCTACCGTAATATTTTGTCAGAGCCTACGGGATCGGAGAACCCACAGTAAACTCGGCCTTGTGCCACACACATCCCTCGTTCTGTTAAATATAACAGTGCCATAAACTGTTCAACTGTCAAAATCTCTGCCTTGTCAGAGAGAAACCCGGACTAGGGTTTGCCGAACCCGTTCATGCGGGTTCTAAGGAAATATTTTTGTCCGAGCCTACGGGCTCGGAGAACCCACAGTAAACTCGGCCTTGTGCCACATACATCCCTCGTGGTAGGGGCTGTTAAATACAACAGTGCCATAGACTGTTCAACTGTCAAACTCTCTGCCTTGAGCAGAGAGGAAGCCGGACGAGGCTTTGCCGAAAGGCAAAGTTTCGTACGGGAAAGTAGACAGACCCTGAACCCACTTATGGTTCTAAATTTCCTTAGTTTGTCGTTAGAAGATACATCGCTTTTCATGCCATCCTTTTCTCTGTGCCTTTAATTGCATCTTCTCTTTACGTATCTCGTTCATTGGCGGAATTTCATTTCCTTTTTGAATTTTATATTTTTGCTTTTTGCTTTTCCTTGTTCAACCATTTTAATTTCTTGAAATTTCCTCTATTATCCATAACTCACATCTGATTTTGTCAATTTATCGCTTTAATTTTGCTTCTTAAATGGGCTCTTTTTTTCTGTTGATTAATCCTTTATTTATCTTGAATTTAAGTTTTCAGCAGCTGCCAATGCTATTGCATATATGACATTATTTATTTCTGTGTTTTGTGGTATGTACGTTATTATTATTATTATTATTATTATTATTATTATTATTATTCACATATTAAATATTTTGTACACATTTCAAGATACCATCTCCTTTGTTGAAAGATATTTTATTTAATTTGAGTTTTTTATATGATAATAATAATAATAATAATAGGTTCTAACATTTTGAGTTTTTGTCTTACAGCGGGTGCAGTATAGCATTTCGTTATTATCTACCAATATTTGTCCTATGTTGATAGTTCTATTTTGGTTGTATGTGATGCGATGATTTATATGTGTACGAACTAAAACTAAGTTTCGACATATGATAGGTTAACCTATGAGAAAGCGTAGTGCATTTAATGTGTTTTTTTTATTGTTTATACCCGAGATTCAATCTCCTAGAGAGCATGAGAATTCAAAAGCAACATTTCCGGAATCCCAAGATATTGGTAATATTTAGGTATGATGTTAAGATTCATCATTCTTTTTTGTTAAATCACTTGAAATTGCTTCGTTTTTCAATATGTCCGGCTGAAATATGTAAAAGTAACCAGTATTGAATAAATCCACTGCTTGAATGCACTTTCTGTTAATCTGAAAGAAGTATGAAATTAATCTATATACTTTTAAGCTAGTCATATTGTCAGTCATTTTGATATTGTTATATCACTGTCATATATACATAGAAAAGAAAAAAAGAGTTTTAGTGGTTTCTTCGCAGAATTAACGTTAGTTGCTAATTTATTTTCATGTATGAAAATGCCATTAGATTTTTAAACTGATGGATTTAGGCGTACTTGTTGAAGGAGGCGTGCATTTCATGACTGATTTTTACTAAATATTTGTATTTTTATCGTACGTATTTGCTAAAACGAAATATAAAAAAAGTAAAAAAAACATGGAATATGCAGTGAAAAGCAGCCATCATTATATAAACTGATTTTGTGCAAACTTATCAGACGCTTTTTTGTTATTCATTTACTTTTATCTTTGTATACATTTACATGTTTATGTATATATGCACAATTATGTATGTATGCACTTATACATGCACACATGCATGCCTATTTATGTATGATATTGCAGGGTTGCTTGATATGTTAGCGGATCGTAATTACCTATGTTTGAATTGAACCATATCTATGTTACTACTGAACAACAATTATATTATATATTTAACTATCAGTGGCCGGTTGTTATATGCATGTTGTTTTAGATGTCATGTTTCCAGCGTTGTTAAACAATTTTGGTTGGTCCAAATTGCCAAATTATTTCAAATATGTTGTAGCAGAAACTAAGACATTTTTTTGTTCTCTCAGCAATTATACTATAAATTATCCATCGTTTACGATCACAACTTTATTTCAGCGTTACAGTTGTAAATATTCGACATGTAAATAATCTCGTAAGACTCATGGGTCTTCTAAGAAATAATATAAAAATTTATTGGAGACCTGTTATTTTCTACGTTATATTACAATAGTGGTAGTGGGAGGAGGACAAAAATAGTGGTACTAATTGTCGAGTAGTAATGCAATTACCTTGTAATATCATATATGCATGAGCGTGTATGCACCTACGTGTGAGTGCATATATACATAAATGCAGATATATATATATATGTGTGTGTGTGCGAGTAAGATAAAAACATATCTACACGAAATCACTTTATATAATGGTAGTTTGCTGTCACTTCATATTCCACTTACCATGTTTTTAACTTATATTTCTTCTTAATTTTACCTTCAAAGATCACGTAACACTCACCTTAAATTGTTGAATGACTGATAAATATTTCCAGGTACATTAAAAATTGGGAAAGTTAATAAATTGTTGTAGAAAAAATTAATCTCATTATCAAATGAAAACGTTGAAATTCATCAAATTTGTCATGCTAGAGTATTCATAGAGAGATGAACGGCAGTAAGCTTGATCATAAAACCATAATTTTGGGCGCTATGCCGCTAATAAAAGAATTACCGGTCAATATGAAGAAAAATTATTGCAAATAAACACTTCAGATATCTGCTGAAGTAAACATAATTCGCATATCAGCAAAATGAAACGAAGCAAAAATCTATCTCCTTAACTCCAAATACGGCGTTCTTATATGGTTTCCCATTTGCACATCTGCGTTCATTTCTGATTAATCGCGCGCCTCTACTTACTGGACATTAGCGCGAAAGCGAAAGCGTCTCTTTCTAATCCGGAAGTGTCAACATGGGCATTATTTCTTTCATCTGTCCTCTGATAGATTTAGGATAGAGATATTTATAAATATCCGCCGAGCGTGCTTACTTCACTGCTTCAGCCTTTGTGTGCCACGCTGTCAGTTGTAGATCAGTGGTAAATTCATGGGCAAAAGAGTTAAAAGAAAACGTCATGGGATCAGGATTGGTTAGTAAAAGTTTACACAAGTAACGGAAAATTCAAATTCGAATTTAAATCAAGGCAAATTGTTTTTCGATTTTATTGTTAATCAAGCACTTAAAAATTATATATATATATATATATATATATATATATATATAATTGTTAATTTAGTCACCAATCTCTCTTTTATACAAGCTTCATTAAAAACGGCATTATGTTTTAAGTGAAGATTCGTCGTCTTGTTTATAGTTACCATGCATTTGATTTTATAGAAAATGTTAATGTTATTGTTTTTTTTTTTTGCATGTTTAGTGTTGCTATTGGTTACCTAAGAAAGAAAAAGTATAATATGCTTATATATTCATATATTGGAAAACCGTTATTAACTAACGTTTGTTCCACGTTGTCAAGTTCTTTAAAGAAACGCGGACAAGAGAATGAATCTTCACTTAGAAACCTTATAAAGAAATATACGCCTCCAGTCGACACAAACAAGAAACTTAAATTAATTATCTATTGCAAAAAATTTAAAACTGCTAGCCTCATTGTCAACAATAAGATCCAAATTACATTGAACCGGTATTATCTACGAATTTACATGTCTCTTAAGGAACTGTGTTCCTGATTAATCGAAATTCGTAAATAATTATATTGGTTATAACTACAACATACCTAACAAGAAGACTTACGTCACATCTCTCTGAACATAGCTCAATTAGGAATCATTTATTTTAAATACACATAGAGCCCTGCCAAACACTATCCGCAACAAACTCGCTGATAATACAAATGCAAAAAAAACGTTAAAAGTAATGAAAGCATTATTAATTAAAAAAAACTGCCAACATTTAGTAATATCAACTATGAACACGGCTACAATGTGCTGACAGTTTTTGGAAAATAAAATATTCTTATAACTCTAGATACATACATAACACAATCTATGTATTCAGTTAAAAGTAAAAAAAATAAAATCTTCCTTGATAATGGGTAAAAGTATAGCCGAAAGCGCTCGGACATATCCATCATTTGGACAATTTCTATATAATTGCCGTCCAGAAAATAAGAAATTTATAAGAACACATGAAAAATTAAATAAAATCTTAACCGCAGTGCCTTCCTTGTGTGAAACTTGTATATATATATATATATATATATATATATATATATATATATATATATATATATATATAGATAGATAGATAGATAGATAGATAGATAGATAAATCTTTAAAAAAAATGCCCTAATTTAAAATCCTACAATACCAAATCCCAATCGCTAATTTCTAGAAAGATCAAAAATGAGAAGATCACATAAAAAAAAAAAAAAAATTAAATTTCCGATGTGAACACCCTGAAAAAGTTATTTGAGAATTTTAATTTTGTTTTTGAAAAACTCAAATAAGAATTTTATACCGTGTTTTATCTAGTAGAGTTTTAAAAACAATGTTTTTTTTCTTTGGGTTGATCCAAAAACAAATTTCCTCTGATAGAATTTACCTATATTTTATTTAATTTACAGTGAATTTTGAAAACCTTCAAACCCTTCTGCCTAAGATGAAATATTTGTAATTAAATAAACATTTATTTAATCTGTCTAAAAATGTATGATTAAAACTTCCCAAAGTTGTGTAATATTTTTCCGAGATTTTAATATATTAAAAAAAAAGAAGTTAAGAACGATTTTTCATTCAGATTAAAGTTACTTGAAGAAGTAAAGAAATGTCTTCTTCTTCTTTGAAGTCTTAAGACTTTTAAGATTATAATTATGGAGAAATAAAATTGGGATTTTATTTTTAAGTTGCGCTCCTTCCCAAATCAGAGGTCTTTTGGGCGGAAAATTAAAAATAAAATAAATTATCGCATTTTTTCAAATGTTTTTGTTAGATTATAATTTATATGTTTCACTTAATGGCCACGAAATTTGAAAATATTTGGGTTATTATTAATATGTTTAATTAATAATTTGATCAACTGAAATTTCCGATATTTTTTTATATCACGTAATAATACTGATTTGATTTAAGAGCAAACATTGAATCAAAATAAGGATTATAGTTTATTTTGACATTAAATGATAACGCACATGGGTTTTAAGAAATATTTGGGTTTTATTGATTTATTGCCCCACTGATGTTTACACATGATATATTTTATGAGTCTGTGGCGCCAGTCCTGTTACAGACCACTATATACACTCAGAGCACACCTACACACAGCATTGGACTAACCAGTTATCCTTGGTAAAACCTGTTAACTCCAAAACGTAAGTTTAATTCTATTTTTAATATAGTCAAGATACGCAATCCCAAAATTTTCAGCTTTTTGACTAAATTTGCAATTTTTAAAGTTCAAAAACTGTATAAATAAACGTTCTTCAGAGAGTTCAATGGATTTCCCATAAAATGACTATTTTAGAATTATTATGTGAAAATAACAACATTCTACATTAAAATTTAAATTTTTTAGAGATTTTTAAAATTAACATTTTCAGAAAAATCAAATCTCGTGCATAAGATTAACTTTTTGTATTAGTATTACAAACTAAGAATCTTAATTTTGTAATATAAAAAAGTAAGTTAAGATTATTTAGATGTAAAATTTTCAAACATTACGTTTTAAATTCGTCCGGAACGATTTAAAAAAAAATATTTTTAAATATTCATTTAGGATCAACTGTAGAATCAACTCAACTGTAGAACCCCCCTCCCCCACAAACACGTCTGGAGGAAATAACTTCATCGAGTAGCAGAAACACAAAAAGATTAAAGATTTGTTTCTCAAAAAAAAAAAGAAAAAAATTAAGTCAGAAGTGTGATTATTTAATATTGACTTTTAATTAGGTACCTCCATGAGATCGCTAAAAAAAGAGCATTGCATGATGAAAAATACGCCAAACCTGACGAAAACAAAATTTTATCATCTAAATGCTTATGTTATTATTAAGAGGAAAGACCAAAGTTTTTTTTTTAATTATTTAAAATAAATTTTCCTTTTTTTTTTTTTTTTTTTTTTTTAAAAAAAACCTCGTTTCTCTTTGTATCACCGGAACTAGTAAAATAGCATAGACAATTTTTAGCACGTTTTTTTTTGTATGACACACATTTGGAAAGTCTTGTAAAAATAAAAATAATTGTCGGATGTTAATGAAACTATCAGAAACTATTCACAGATGATCGAAATTATTATAAATAATTTTTTTTATTAAAGTCATGGCAAAAATATTTTTTATATTTATTACCCCTCCCCCATAACTAATTTTATGAAAACGCTAGAAATTTGATCGCATCGGGTTTAGTGATTACAATAGTTAAAAGCACAAGGCTTTGAGCAATGCAAATCATGTTTTTTTTTGTTTGTCATTGGACCCCCCACCTGAAAATCAGCTCTGAATTGTAACATACAAAACTCAATAAAACAAATATATTATTTAATTTCAAATGCTTTTATTTGCTTTTAGTTATTTTTATGAATATGGACAATATTTTCTGAAAGCAAAAAAAATTTTCGATTAAAAATGAATTTTTAATACAATTATTTATTATTTCTTTAATTATAATAGATTTTTACATTTAAGTTGTTAAAATATTATAAAATTAGTTAAAAGCCGCATCGGGTTTCCTAAGTGTACTTATGAGATAGATTTTTTTAGCGCGTTGTAAATTGTATCATTTTGACTAATCAGAAGATCCGCAGTAATTAAGAAATATAATTTTGTGTTTATAATCGGGCTGTAATTATAAAGTACGGAAGACCAAGCAGAATACAATTAAGTTGCGTTATTTGAGTTAAGCATTGTTCTCCGCTGTTAAGCCCTTTACTTTTGTGAAACACGTGTGTAGAAGTTAATTTGATTTTTCAATTTCAACTGAGAAGGGTACCTACAAGTATCAGTATCATCTTATGAAATTTATATGATCTTGTTTTTATATTAATCTCAGTTATGGCATTTTTCCATAAATGAAATATCAAAATTAGTAATAAAATGAATGTAAATACAAATAACACAGTAATATGTAATAAATGTACATAAAATTATAGTATTTTATGTACACTTCTGATAAAATTACATAAGAAAGGAACCTATAAATTAATTATTATGAAATAGGAAATCTCACTCTTAACAGTCTTATTTTAATTCCTTTATAATATATTTTCAATAAAGCATCGTAAACGTAAAGGTGAAAGCTAAGTACAAAAAAAAATTAGAGCTCTGAAAGTTTTCCTTAAAAATAACGAGGTAAATAATTCGTTCACTTAAATCTAAATAACTTCACTTTTGGCCTTCCGTAGAACAAATTGTGATCACGGAATCCGTCAATATTTCATTCAACACCTGTCAAGTAACGCTGCTTTGTTTTATTTTCAAATTACATCTTTTCGGCGCAGAAGCTAAGTCAACCTTGGTTCAAAATATTTTAAATAAACATTATAATTTCTGATTTTCTTAAAATAAGTTTTGAAAAAATGACAATTGAATTTTAAAAGAATTTCAAAGTGAGATTTTCATCTTTTTTATAAAATGGAAAAAAATGGATGCCATAATCGATTATCTGTCAATTTTGCTGACTCAAAAAAAAAAAAAACAAGATTTTTAACGAAAATTTTGGACGTGCTCGGAACGATTAAAAAATGTAAAAAAAATACCCCCAAAATACTTTGATCTTTCCTCTTAATAATAACATGAACATTTAGACGATAAAATTTTGTTTTCGTCAAGTTTGGCGTCTTTTTCATCATGCTATGCTCTTTTTAGCGATCTCATGGAGATACTTTTAATATTTATTGTTTTAAAAACTTTATTTTAAAACACGAATATATTTTAAATAACCGGTTGAACTGATGGAAATAAATAAATTGTTATGAAATATTTCTGTCATTATTAGTTTAGTTTCATTACCATCTTTCATAACAGCGTAAGGTTAAAAAAAAAGTATACGCCGGCAAAATAATGACGGGGTAGTTACTTTGCCTAAAAAATTGTCAGTTAATTCTCTGGAGAATAAGTTAATGTTTAATGCAAGTATCAGAGGTGAACATTTCTTAAATTTTAATGATTTTTTAATACAAATGTTCAGTTATTTTTATTACGACCATTACTATGGATTAAAGTTTAAATTATTATACTGAATATAAGAATGAAATAAAAAGGGATGAGAAAAATGTATAAGAAAAAAGATAGTAAATTTTAAAAATTGAAGTTAAGAAAATATTTAATCAATCATTGGCTGTATAGGATAAGCACCTGTAATTATTTCTGTTTTTAAGCAACACTTCCCAATGCCATTATAAGATGCGAATGTGTCTAACTAATTTTGGGATAGTTAAAAAATTATAAATCTTTTTTTATAGTCCCACTTTCATCCTTGTGCCAAATTGTATCTTAGTACAATAAATAGCAATTAAAAATTACATATGGTGTTGAGCACTTTGCCTGTTTGTTTCTTTTTCTAGTTTTTCATCAATTAAAATGAATAAAAAGACAAACATTGAGTGGTGCGGCTTACCGCAAGTTGAAAGCTACCAGAGAACGCGAGGAAAGAAAACGTGCTACATTTTTACATATTTTCCTACAGAAGAAATATGTCTCTAAAGCAAAGATGAGGATGCTGAATGTACATCAAAACTAGGAGGTGGGGAATATGGAGAAAATGCGAATATAGTAGAGACAAATATAGAAATAAAAGTTGAAGAGGAATTTCCTCCAGGAATTAACATTGTTAAAGAAATTAAATGTGACAATGATGATGTGCCGGAGAAAGAGAGGCGCGCCTGTGCATGTGTTAGGGACAGGTATGTATATGAAGAAGGTAATGATGAAGTCACTGGAAATAAAGAAACATAACAGGCAAACATAGAGATTGGTGTGTACGGATACATCGAATTTTGGCCACGAATTGCTCAGTTGCTAGTTGATCTTGTAACATTGGGACCTAAAACGTTGCAAAACAAAGATGAACAGTTTGCTCTGACTGTAAGACCGGGAAAAAATTGTCCGAGGGTAATGCTACAACACTGGTTTTATAAATCTATGGAGAATGGAGAGACTGTTTTGGGTTCATGGTTATTATACTCAATAACGAACAAATCTCTATTGTTTCTACTGTCGCCACTTCCTGAAGACAGAGCAACGCAAATCAAGTCTATGAATAAATCCAGGATTTCAAAAGTTCTGGAAGCTTAACCAAAAAATGCCAGAACATGAAAATTCGTCAGAACACCAAAGAGCTTTCAAGGAATGGAAGATGTTGGAAATGACCATTAATAAAGGTAAAACTCTTGACAGTAAATTACAAGAACAAACTATGAAAAAAAGACAGATTTGGAGACAGGTTTTAACACGGTTACTTGATGTCGTAAAGTTTCTGACGAAACAGAACCTGCCTTTTAGAGGTCATCAAGAATATGTATAGAGTTCCAATAAAAGTAGCTTTATAGAACTTGTTCAACTTATGAGCAAGTATGATCCTGTTTTTTGGAAAGCATTACTTGAAAGAAGTAAATGATAACCGGCGGTATTTGTCACCGAAAATCCAAAATGAATTGGGAAATCACATAAATGAAAATATACTGGATCGAATTCGAAAAGCCAATTATTTTGTAATCATACTAGACAGCACGCCGGACATTTCCCGTACTGATCAGATGAGTCTCATTTTTTGATATGTCGTTGTTGAAGACAAAGAAGTAGAGGTGCTCGAATCATTTCTTGGTTTTATCACTGAGCATGGGAAGACAGCTTATGATATCAAGAAGATGATTTTGGATCGACAGGTAAAAGAGAAACTTGACTTCAAAAAATGTAGAGGGATAGGATTTGATAACGCGGTTAGTATGGCTGGAGTTCATGGTGGTGTTCAACGTCTTCTACGAAACACAAATAGGAAAGCTAAATTTGCCATGTTCTAATCAAAGTCTGAATTTATGCGGTGTTCATGCCTCAGCTTTGAATGAAAGCGCCATTACATTTTTCGGGTTGATCGAGACACTCTATACATTTTTCTTCTCTTCCAATCACCGGTGGGAAGTTTTATCTTCGCATGTGAAGGTCACGATGAAGAGTTTGGTAACCACCCGTTGGGGTGCACGTTACGAAGTTATTCGTACAGTGAAAACCGGATTTCAAGAAGTGATTCAGGCACTAACATTAACCTCAGCTTCAGAAAATCTTCAAACGAGAGGGGATGCACAAATCATTTTGCTTTCAATTGAAAATTTCTCCTTCATTTCACTTTTGTTTTTCTGAGAAGAAATTCTGTGACCAATAAATCTCATCCAAAAAAACTTTAAGAACCTGGTATTGGTTTGGATGTGTCTGTAACCAACATGGATGCAGCCAAAATTTTCTTTAATCGAAACAGGGAGGGGCTGGTGTCTGAATCGGTTAATAAAAGTAAAGCAAAGTGTGAGGAAATGGAAAAGCGGATTAGAAGAAAGAGAAAGCTACCCAGAGAAAAGGAAGATGATGCATGTCAAACACTTGTGCAGGAAGTAAAGATGAATCTTTTCGAATGTCATGATCGATTTGTAAATGAACTGGAAGCACGATTTACTCCATGTCTCATCTGCAAACTGTCTTCGCTGGATTATCGCGTCAAGAAATCCTGGAAGATACTGAAGGGGAGTTATAGCGAAAATTTAAAATTCTCGGTAGCGAATACGGTGCTGACTTAGACGTATCTAGGCTGCCTTTGGAAGTTCTCCGACTTCGGGATTTTTTAGCGGCAGCTTCTAAAGTGGAACGTGACATGACCATGATGACCAAATTATTGGTTATCGATGGCAAGTTCAAGAAACAGTGCCAAATATTGTGATTGCTCTACGGCTGTTTTTGATGCTCACAGTTTCTGTTGCTACTAAAGAGAGAAGCTTCTCAAAACTGAAGTTCATTAAAATTCACTTGAGATCGAGTATGTCGCAAGATCGCTTATCAAATGTGTCCCTCATTTCAATTGAACATGAAACTGTGGAAGAGATAGACTTTGACCAAGTTATTAGTAACTTTGCATCTGTAAAAGCTCTAAAGGCTAAATATGATAACGTTTAAGCTAATTTTTGAATGTGTTGCTTTTCAAGTACTAATCAAGGATATTTCTTTTATATTTCTCCTTCAAGAAAAGGGGTGCCATTATGAATATGGGCCCCGATCGACACTTTGCCTCGGTACACCCCTAGCCTCATGCATGGTTTCAGTAGTTGCTACTCTGGTTATTGTCAACCAATCATGCAAACTTGTATGCATATAAAACTATCTGGGCAGTCGAGAGATTGAAGCGTTGGCTTTGGTTAGATCAGTCTGGAACTCGCGTATCAAAAGATGGTTCGAAAAGTTGAAATCTTGGATCGTTTTAAGAAAAGCTTCTTTGTGCACTTATTTTAATACTAACTTAAAAGCCGGCCTATCGAGCAGCATTTAAGCTAGCTTCAGCAAATGGCTTCTGATTAGGCCTTCATCATAATAGGTAGGATAGGAGTAGATGTGACAGGTAACAATAAACTACAGAAGAACTCAAAATTGATTGCTATATTTAAGTATTGCATTAATATTTACGCTTACTTTTTATAAGTTCAACGATCATTCTTCTATCGCCACTTAATTTAAAGACAATTTCATGTACATAGGTCCTTATTTTCTATACACACTGTTATGTTTATTTCATGGGTGACTTCCGTTGGATTTCGCAATTAATTTCGATTATTCCCAAATTTATTTCCAAGTTATAAAAATTGTTATCAAACAAAAAATTTGTCGTTAAAAATCACGTAAAAAATCGCCCAAAACAATGGCAGTAACGAAAAATTTGGGAATCTGGATCCGGCCGGGAATGTTTGTAATTTGCTCACGGAGTCGGCCTGATACCAAAATGGTGTATTTTGGGTTACTGCCCCAAGGATAAAGTGAAAAAAAAGTGTGACACAGTGACATACTAACATTTATTATATAGAAGAAGATAAGCTGTTGAGAGTTGTGTCTCTTTAATTGAAAAAGTTTGGCACACTGACATTTATTATATTGAAGAATGAAATGAACTATTGAGAGTTGTGTCCCTTTAATTGAAAATGTATGACACACTGATATTGGCATTTATTCTATAGATTTGTGTAAAAACGAAGTAAAAAGAAAAAATGAAGAGATGGGGGGAGATTTAAAAATGAAAAGAAAACGCGAAATTGGAAAAAAATAGATTTGTCAGAAAGAAAAAATAAAAAGTGAGTGTATTCCCATTTGAAATTATGCGTATGAGTGGCTGCAGTTGAAGGTTAAAAGAGTTCGGATTGTAAAGAAACTAGACGTTGAGAAATGAGTGAAAGATTTTGTAGAAAAGAAATAAAAGTGAACAAAGAGATTTTGAGAAAAGAAACTAAAATTGAAAATCACGAAAGTTTATGAACGAACATTGGAAAGAGGGTAAGATAAAAAGAAAATAAAGAAGAAAAAAATAAAACAGTTCTCTCGAGCGCGAGACACACAGAAAAGAGATGTAGAAAAATGGCAAATATTCATGTTTATGCCTGAAATAATACTAATGAAAGGAAGCTCTCTGGTGCGTCCATATATAATTTGTGTGCGTATGAATTCATCTAAATTTGCAAATAGAAAACTACTGTGTAAAGAGGAAGATATGTTCGGACAAAACTCCGGTAAACAACTTCGTAATTATCTTCCGAGATTGAAAGGCAAAATTTACACGGATTTGCATTAGTAGTTGGAAAGCGAAAAAGTGCAACGTGTCGATAATTCTTGCCCACCACATAACACAAGTTTGCTCAAAAACTCACCTACCATAAGAAATGTTATACATACAAACTGAATATTTACTAATTATAACGTATAACATAATAAATAAATAAAAATGCATTAATTCCTTAGAAATTAATTTGTCTACGTTTCGGATACGAAAATAAAGTTATAAAAATATAGCATTTAAAAACTACAGACTGAAGCGTAATAAAACCCAAATACACTAACTTGGAACAAATATGGCATAATAGCTAAACATTTGTTATTAGGAATATTTAAATCGTTCACGTCTTGAAGTGATTTCCGTGATAAATTTGATAGAGCAGTATAAAATGTTAAACTTGATTTCAGGTTTTAATTTTAAGCGCAAATAATGGTGTCAACTTGATCTTGTCGAACATTAAGGAAAATGAAATTAGGTAGAAGCTGGAATGTCTGAAATAAAATAATGGGCAAAGTGCAAACTGGAATTTGAATATGGAATTAACCTCGACTTTACCGGTAAAATACAATAAGATCCTAATTATCACACGTCATTCTTCTTTGATGAATTCGGGTTGACGAATACATATTACATGGGCCATAAGTTTTGTTATCCAACTCAAAACTTTTAAATCTTTGGAAAGATTATGGTCATAAATTTTTTCTACACAGAGCTGAAAGATAGAGAAAGGGAAAGAAAGGGACAAAAACGAAAGAAGATAAAGCTGATTACTGAGCAAAAATGATTTAGTCTAGGGGTTATCTAGTCAAGGTGTTATTCGAGAAAGGAAAAATAGCTACTTGAGCGCTGTGTGTCAGTGATTAATTACTATTATTGTCGGCATAAACAGGATCACAGGCTGACTACATCAGATCTACTTCCGGTTTCTCAACGTGCGTTTCACTCATTGATGTGGTAAGCTAATCCTTCAGTTTGGCGCAAATTGAATTTCTATGGGAATAAAAGGTGTGGACTTAATAGAGATAAATTGCATGGTGCTTTGATGATAAAACCAAATGTTATTCAGGTTCCTAAGTCATTCCTAATTAGCAAGTAGTACATTTTATAGAAGTTATCCACAAACAATTAATATACTGAAGCAGCAATAAAATTACTTGCACCTAAATAAAATGGCGTTGGTAATGTCTTCCAGCAGATTCAATTCATTACAAAGAAGAAAAAAAATTACAAATCTAGTGCAAAACGATAGAAAACGACATGAAACATTTCTCCTAGAGGCTAAAATGACCCGTAAAAAATATGCAGTCTTCAGAACACAACTGAACCTAACCTCACATAGTCGTCTCTCTTGGGTTTCAGAGGTAATAGCGCCTAGCGTTTTTACTATTATTGCTTTAATTAAGAAGAGAGAAGTTCAGGAAGCAAAAATTTGAAGACAAGATACTTGATAGTTCGAGGCAGTGAAAATCTCGCTAACAGCATATTGCTACGAAGCAAAACTAGAAGGGAATGAAAGTATGAAGAATAAAGTTAGTGAAGAAAAAATGAAGGTTGTATATAGTTTTAAAGAATGTATTGCAAAAGTATTCACTTTGGCGGACCGGAGAATTGTTTTTAATTATATTTTTGACAGTGCATATATATACAACGTTTTCGATTGTAATAAGATGGGTTATTGACAATGTTTATCTCTTTTTTTTTCAAGTGTGGCGATGTCCAATTGTACTTTGTTGAAGGCGTAAGGTTGTATTTGAAAATCGGAAGAGGGCTCCCTAACCCTCTTTGGAACGTCTTCCATAATTTCCGATCAGTGCCACATCAGGTGAACTGTCTGTTCATCCCACATCTCACAAGGAATGGGGATAACAGGAACTGTAGTTGTCCACTACAAAACCCAAGACGTATATGGAAATGGAGACGCTCAGGGGGAGGAATGAAAAACAAAATTGACTATATAACTCTCAATCAAAGATTGAAGAATGCAGTTTTACACTGCAAAACATACCCAAGTGCCGACTGCGGGAGTGGCCACCTCCCAGAGAGACATTAAATAAGCTTCAGTAACAGTAGAAATCGGGACCATCGCCCCACCCACCAAAAATAGACAAATAAAAAGAATGGATGAGAGATGAATTTCTTCACCTGATGAAAAGGGGATAAATGCAAGGCATTGAATATAAAAGTGTGCACAATTAGGAACAAATGCAGGCGAGCTAAAGAGGAAAGGCTCAACGAAAAATATGCATAAATAGAAAGAATGAATATCACAAATAAAGCAAATGTGCATAAAAATAAAAGAACAGGACAGAAGACATGCTCATTAACAGGGTGCATGAAATCCAAGGATAGGACACTGATATTAGCGAAAGCAAAAAGAACGATTTATCTTATCTGTTGTAAAATGCTTTTTAAATTATTTACATTATTCGAACTATTGTCCTCATCTTTGTCGCCCTATTTATTACAATGTTTCGGCACAGCGGATAAAGGCGTTAGTTAGATCCAGTGACAGGACCCAAAGAGTGTAAGTTCAATACCTGGTTAAGGCGGTGAGGGAATTAAGCAGGAGATAACTGATAGAAATGGCACGTGGAACTAGAACAGTCTACCCCAGTGAGCGAAATAAGGGGTTCAGTTCGACATTCCAAACACCTGAAGGAGGCCGGAGAGTACAACGGGCGAAACATTGTAATAAATATGGCAACAAAGATGAGGACAATAGTCCGAATAATATAAATAGTGTACATAATACCTCATCTCAGAAATAGATAAATTTTTAAATTATTTTTTGGAGTTCTCATTTGGACAGAGTTCTGATGTCTTTGGTCGGAATAAAGTTTTGATATTTACCCAATTAAGTTCACATATCCGGGTTAGATTTAGTACCTAAATTTTATACCAAAGTTCTAATCAGTTTTTGATTACTTGATGAATATCTATATAATCTTTAGTTGAATATTATAATTGATATGGGATCTTGCATGAAGTTTGTTTACAGTGTATCGTGATTGTCAATAAATTTGTATTGAATTGCAACACGGGAAAGTATTTATGAATGCCAGAATAACGTATCGTTTATCTTGTAGACAATTCAATGCGTCAGATATGTGGTTGACTAGCAATTGGCTATGTATATTAGTCAGTCACCAATAGGACGGAATTTTGACCGGAATTTTGAATTTCCTCAACAATTTGAGGTACTGTTTTAAACATATCCAGTAGATAAAACTGGTTTTTGGTCTTTTCGCCACAAATGCATGTAGAATGAATGAGAATACAAATAAAATTGTTAATAATCGTCACTAGTTTTGTTTTGGGCAAATTTTAACGTACTTCTTTCAGACAACTCTTTGAGGTTAATCTTACTGGCAATTAAATAATTGTATAATTTCTTAGTTTATTTTATTCTACTATAAATGTATATTGTAATATTTAAATGGTTGTAGTTACTGATTAAAATGAATAAATATTTAAGATTTTCTTATATTCAGTGAATATATCACCTTGTTAACTTGCATACAATATCTCAACCTAAGACGTTTCTTTAATATAATCTTACGTTTAAACGAATACAAGTATTGATTCTATAGTTAACGCTTCCCTTTTTTATCAGTTCTTTAATATGATAAGCGATGCAAATTCAGTAGTTAATTCACATGAGAATTTCCCTCACTGTTTTAAAACTTTTTTTATACAAATTTAGCCGCTGCTATTTTGCAGCCGAATTTAACATCGTAAGGAATTTTAATGATTCTGTCTTCAGGGTAGCTCATCAGAAATCAATTCATGAATAGATACATATCCAATTTACACATAGAAAAATAGCATGCTATAATTACACCAAATCATATACACAGGTGAATGTACAGTTTTATTCTTTGGAAAAGAAAAGAGTAGACGGAATAAGTCAGAATGGAGTAGATAGTATTTGTTGAAAAGGATCACTTCAAAAAAGAAAAACTCCTTTTCACTGACAATTTTTAGTTATTCAATCATGCATTTTTTAAAAAAATTATGTATATATCGAAATAAATCTGCGTTGAACTAAATAGACATTGACACGTGATCTCTTTCAAAATTCTCATGCGGATTAAACTAAATTTGATCGCAGACCGATACACAGAATCTGGTGCCTACTTTGTTGATGTTGGTCGGACCAACCAAAGTTTGGTACATGGTCATATTCATAGAAAGGTGTTTTCGAGGATTTAGCTCATTTTTCATGAATCTCTCATTAGAAAACATTTAATTAAAAATCTGATATATTCGCATGATACATATTTTTGAACAAAAGTTAAATCCTAAGAAGAGAGTAAATAAAAAAGGAGTCATATTATAGGAGAATGATGATGATAAAGTTGATAATAGCGACAATGGTGATATAATTGACTATACTTTTGTAAGCTGATATTAGGTTTTGTCATAATTAATTTTCGTTTTTGGGAACCAATTGTAATGACAAATGTATCATCCTAACTACTAATTATACATGGCACTTAAAAATAAATTTGGAGTTCCCTAAAACACCTTAGTTTTTTATACAGCTGTGTCAGCGTGACAGTGGATTAAAGGAAAAACGTTTTTTTATTTCATTACAACGCACAGTTGCATACAGCAAGAAAAACCCAGGAAAACATTTCGGAACTCAGGTTGGTCTGTTTTATTCCATCCGCCATATTCAACTGACCTAGCACCAACTAATTATTACTTTTTTCGATCGTTGTAAAATGCTTTGAGTGGCAAAACTTTCTCTAATTAAAACCAAATTTAAGAGTTTGCCGAAAACTTTTTCACACCAAAATTTTTTACGCAAAATGTATCGAAGAACTGCCTGATAAGTAGCAACAAGTCTTTGCAAATAATGGTGAATATAGAATTAATAAAATGTAATGGTACTTTATTTTTCGAAGAGGAAATTATTTTTCACTCAAACTTTCAAGCTTTTAGTACGAGACATGAATATTGCGTCTAGCATGAAACAGACTTTCGCCTCTAAGTGTTGACTTCAATGTTCACTTTTATATTTCTCTGATATCCCAGCACTTAGTAACATGCATATGACGTCTTGTTTATGGTGTGTATTGTTGTTTTAGTTTAAAACAAAGGAATGTGATTCCAATAATCATCGTTTCGAGAAAATAATATTTGCAAAAAGACAGAAAATGAAATTTGATAAATAGACTTTTCATCTCTTCAATTTACGGACAGCATTGGTAGATACGATTCTAATTGAAACTGAAAATAACGGAATCTGTATCGAGATTTATATCAGTTTTGTGTCTTCACCTTTTTTTGTTTTTATTTGGAATACATATATCTATATATATATATATATATATTTGTATAAGTAATCAAGTATCCATAATTCAGGCTGTTTGTAAAGTGCTAACAAGCAAGCAGAATCTTACATACACTATAAACATTTTATTAATTAATGATACACAATAATTAAATATTTAAAAAGTGTAAATATACAAATGAATATTATAATCGTCTAGGTTTGTCTTGTACATGTACTTTTTAGTGAAGTGTATTTTAAAGAAAGACAGACGGTTTACAAAAATATAATATTGGTTTGTAAAATTTTCTATTTTTAGAATTATCTGTTAAAAAACTGCCAAAATTATTTTGATCAGGGTAGATTGTTTCAATTTCATTTTTAACTTAAAAATATGTACCATTTCTATTTATTATCCAGTCAAAAGCGCGGCCATGCGCCTACATAAATTTGAAGTTAAAGTATTTTGGAGCCCCTTCATTTAATATATAAAGAGAAGAGCCAGCAGATAATCTTAAGATGGTAAACAAATTTCAAGACAGAAGGTGTTTAGACAGCAAAATGGAGGGATAAGTTGCGCGAAGGGACGGAGCCTGCGGAAGAAAGTTTTCAAAATTCAAAGGAGATAAAATCTTCAAAGAAGAACCAAAAAAAAAAACCAAATATTTCAACCAAAGCGAACCGACACAAAAATTTCAAGTTGAAGGCAGAATAAAGATCAAGAAGGAATATGTATTTTTGTTTGCCTCCCGAGAAACATACTCAAAAAGGAAACGTGTTATTAGAACTGTTAGAATTCTATAAAGGAAAAGTTATAAAAAATCCCCGTGACATCGGTAGTTCGAAATTGCCTAAGTTCCTTTCGTTTTTCGACTTTTTACTAAGTGAATTCCCATCTTTTTTATCTTTATCCAAATTGGTATTGCCTTTTGAAAGCTTTTTTTCATTTTTGGAAGATTGTTTTGAAATCTTCTAAAATCCCGTGTATATTTCTTTATATGTTATCCGGCTTTATTTTTTAAATAAAGCGCACAAAAGCAAAGTTTTATGCAAACTCTCTTGTAAAATGTTTTAATGTTTTGCAATAAATGTGTGCTCTTTTAAATTTTGCTTAGTAGTTACAAGTCTTATTTCTTGCGTCTTTGTTAATATTCGGGATAAGAGCAGGAACATCCGAGAGAGGATGTTCCTGCTCCTTATTAACGCTCAGGAAAAAAAAATCTCCTCAACACATACACACCGAATGAAATACACAGCTATTTGTATATATTTCTTTGTATATTGAATTGAATATGTACACATGTCTTACAATATTTATTAAGCTTAGTTGAACACGGAAGTGCAAGGCAGACAATAAGGACTGAACGCATTAAAAAAATAATGGTTTTTGAGCTCGTTAAACATTTTTAACGGTGAGATAAGTAAAGAAGTTTATTTCAAATTATTGTTTTATGACTTGCTTTGCAATACTTTTTTTAAATTTTGTGTTGGAATTCGGATTTGACAAAAAGAACACCCCAGGAAACACTGCATCTATCTTTCCAGGTAAGAGAACATCATGTAATAAAAATGTATTTAAAGTCAACATTAAATCAAAAAGTAACAAGGAAAAAATTATACTCTACAAAATAAAGCGAAAAGTAATCTTTTGATAGGTGAAGACTTCCCGTGTTTCAATCATTTATCTTAGAAATCGAGTCTCTGTCGCCGCTTTCCCTCCATTCTTTACTGTTAATATTAGTTAAAATACTTAACAAGAGAATTAAGTATAAAGTACTAAGAAAAGAAAAAGAAGTACTGCACTGTAGTAGTGGGAATTAACAAGGTGTTAGAAAAAAGTTTTTCTTCTTCATATCCTTCAGCCTATAATGTCGCAACCGTTCCGATCTGACATTTTTTTCTGAATTTTCGAGACAAAAATGGTCATTATGAGGAACTGATTTACTCGGACTTATGTCGCCATTTTGATTGTTTTACTCTCCGGAAATCTTCGTCATAGTTGATAAAATTCTGGCAAATTCGAACTGAAGCTTTCATTCAATACATGGGGTAGTTTTTTCCTATTCCATTATTCATGTTACTGTTTATAGCATAGCAGTTCAATTTTTCTTGTGAGAACGCCTGTCTAAAACAAAGTAGAAGAAATCTATGACTTTTGTACTGTTGTAAAATTAGTTATTTATAACAACTCAGATACTAGTCTGAGTAAATAAAACTATAATAATGATAACTCGTCAAATCAAAAAATATAAGGAAATTTAAATTACACATGTCATGCATAAATGCATAGACATGTATATATTGCGTAAAGATAGACAATTGACAAATACCAGCTGACTGAGTGAGGCAATCAAATTTAAATAAGATCAACCTATACTTGAGTGAATAATAGATTAGAACATAGCATAATAGATGTTGTAGATTTTGTAAATAGACACATCTACTGTTGCAGCTGTTAGTTTTGTACTAATCTTAATGTGAATGATCTGTCTTGAAAATCATTTTTCCAAAATATTAAATAGAAATATCAGCCAGCCAGCACACCATTTCTTTCTTTCTTTCTTTCTTTCTTTCTTTCTTTCTTTCTCATTCTGTTCATATCTATCTATCTATCTATCTATCTATCTATCTATCTATCTATCTATCTATCTATCTATCTGAGCAAAACTAGAATTCTTGCAAAATTTAGAACATATTAATAAATTCTATACTTTCTTTTTATCCAAGCAGAATGAAGATGAAGTAAGTCAGAAAAATCAAATGCCTCCTCCTTTTGTAAGGTGTTGAAATGAATGATTATTTAATCCTTTATTTATTTTTAAACTGGCTAAGATTTTGGCCAAAGTTAGATGAAAGGAACTGCTACTTTATTTTTTTTCACTGAATCAAACTACTGGATGCAATCGAAAGATATTTTTGAATATGGCCTACTTTGCGTCTATTGTTTATCAACCACTTGGAAGTCCTGTTGCTTATTAAATATATCTTATTCGATGAAAAGAAACATTTTCATGAGACACATTTATCTTCCGACCTGTCTTGTAGAACTTATTAATCCACAAAGGGACCAGGAAGTTCTTTTCTACAACAAACAAGTGGTCCATTAGTGGAGTCGCTAATAATATTTCTCTGGAACGTTCGATAATATATATGAATACGTAAACTGAACATCAGCTTTGTTGCATTTTAACAAGCCATTGTCCATATGTTTACTTATTACTATGTGTTCCACTGATATTACGTTTTGTCACACAAAGCTAAACTGATTAATTATCGACATGTTTTATATTTTGTGTGCGTCTGTCTTTGGATATGGCCAAATACATAAATGGATAGATTGAGAAAAGCAGCTAAGATAGGATACACCATACTTCAGTTGTACAGGATTACAGACGCTGCTCAAGAAAGAGGTAGTTCAATGCCTTCATATCTTTTACGTGTTCAGATCAGAGTTTTATCCGGAATCATTAGATATTAAACTAAGTATCTCCACTATTTCGGCATAAATTTTCTATATTTAAATTTAAAATGAATTTTTTTACAAAGAAAAACATTCTTGAAGATTTTATTTTAGCTTTAAAAAAAAGTAAATTAAATTTATGATTTCCATTAATTAAACAATTCTGGTGTATTTCAGATAGAAACTATATACATTTGATTGTCAAATTTAAATTCAATTTTTTTAATTTTCTTAAAATCGGCTATTTTCTTAATTTTAAGAAATTTGTAAACAAACACAAATTTATCGATTTTGAAAATATTTAAGAAAATTTCTGACACGTTATTTTAGTAAAATTAAAAAAAATTAAAGTTAAAGTAATCTGATTTGAAAGAAATCTTTCTTACTTATAGCATAAAAAAATAATATACAACCAATAATTAACGAGCGGTCCTGTTCATCTGATTGAACTATTGATGGATTGTTGAATGACGAACCGATGACAGCTACTACTGATGACCATAAATGACATAATTTTTAAGTCTGAGTTTTTAAAAAAAATATTCTATTTGAGTATGACACACACTAATGGAAATACAATACATAAAATAAAATTATTTAGTGAAATAGTAAATGAAAAAAAGAAAAAATAATTAAAAATTTAAAGTTTACACTTTTAAAGCTGAACGGAAAATACAACCAGTAAGAAACGAAATGTTAAGAAAAGGCCACGTAAAGGACAAAACCCTTAGATCACGTGACCTTGTTATAATAATGGCAATTTTCTGTATATCATATATGGAAATAAGGAATGTATTAAGTAAAAAAAATACAACATAAAAAAATTATTTTTAAAAAGTAGCGCAACTAAATTTATTAAACTTAGCAATTTTGGACTCGTAATTTTTTTTTTCTACTTAATTACTACATCACCTCGAGGAACCCTCCTAATACAGAGCTTTACACGATTTTAAACTATTATAAATTATTATAATTAAAATTTCTTAAAAAACGAAAAAATTCTTGTAAAATTAATTATTCATCAGAAAAAATTATTTTTTCAGACAATAATGTCCTTAATATTACTTATTTACAAAAAGCAATTAAAAGCTTTTCTAATTAAGTAATATCATAGTTTTATTGGATTCATTATTTTTCAATTCAGAGCAGATTTTCAGTTAAATAGCTCAAATTTGAAAATAAAAAGTAGGTTATTTACCATTTTCGAAGACTTCTACTTTTAACAAAAAAAAAAAAAAAAAAATCAGGAACCAAAAAGGTTTTGGGCGAAATTTCATTAAATTAAGTAAATGTGGGGTAACATATTTTAAAAAAATATATTTTTTACCAAAATTTTCTAAAAAAATATTTCAAAAATAATTTCATTGATTTGTGAATAAGTCCTGAAAATTTCATTAAAATCGGACAATTACTTGATTTTTACAAGAATTTCCAAATCAATATGTTTTCAACGAAAAAAAATCGCAAAAAAAATATGTTATTTTCTGTGACGCCGCGATGACTTAAACAAAAGAAGAATTTAACCAAAATTTCGAACGTGTTAGAAAGGATTAAAAAAATAAAAAAAATAATTAAAAAATACATTGGTCTTTCATCTTAATAATAACATAAGCATTTTGACGATAAAACTTTATTTTAGTTAAGTTTGTGGCATTTTCATTACGCTATATGCTGTTTTCCCGCGAAAACAGTGAACATGCTTATATCAAACTAAATGATATAGAAATCTTTTCTAATGTTTTGGCTATTGCAACTTATAAATTACATAGTCAAAAAATGTTATAATGATCTTTCTTTCTTACATTTTTCTTTCTTTCCAGTGCTTCTATGTTTACGCGTTTCCATTTTACTATTGTTGCAGAATTATTATTTTCTTACTAATGGTTGAAACATGACAATGATTATTCCACTCACAGTATTCTTCTATTGGTAATTAGTAGGTCACTGGAAATGAGCAGAATATTAATCAGGACAAAAACAGAATATATATATTCCCTTACTAGTAGTCGATCTGAAAATGACTTTGGTAAGAAAAGAAAAGCGACATGAGATAAAGGAATGTTTCTTTCTACCACCGAAACACACCGAAACAGGCAGAAGAAAAAAAAACCGGTGTTTTTAATCAACAAACAAATTTCGTCCATATTTTCATCTTTATTTTCTCTTTGTTTTTGATGTCACCGACTAAATTCGTTTGTAAATCAAACAACTGAAAAATCTACTTCATACAGTTTAACTTGAAACGAATTCTCTTTGAACCTCTCTTGTGCAATTACTCTTTAACAAAACATCAGAAAAACATGAACGAAAGCTTATTCATGGAAACACCACTTTTCATAAACATAGTCTGCTGAATTATTGTCTTTACTTAGATTCGTTCAATTTCGCAATAAGTCTAAACTCTTCAGATTCCACTTTTGATCAGTTGCAAGACACGCATCGAATATGCTAACACTTGTGAAGTAATCATTTCCCTTTGATTTGTGATAACAGAAATATAGCGTTTTTTTTTACGTCGCGTGAGATTTAAGTTCAATATTCAGTCAGGCTAGAGATTTGTCATGTATTAATGCACGTTACCTACTGGTACAGATGTTATTGTGTGCATCAATAAAATGCAATTCTGTGTAAAGTTGAATTCATCGAGAATTTATAACAATCAAATATTTATTGTATATATATATATATATATATATATATATATATATATATATATATATATATATATGGTCATAGATCTAGAAAATAGAGTATTCAATATTTTTATCGATTGCTCAGTAGCGTATATGAAGTGTGTTTGAAGGAACTAAAATTTAGTATTTATTTGGAGACATGATTACATTAACAAAATTCAGTAGAAAACTTTAACAATCTCAAAATAAATGAATTCGACACTTATTTAATTCATTTACAAAACATAAGAATGGAAGTGATTTATCATGTTAATATGTCCTCTCAAGATAATAATACAAGCAAAATGAGAACAAGATAATAAAATGAAGATTGCAATCTTAATTTATCATGCTAGTCATCAATTTGTATCGGCATTGTCTTGTTTGTTGAATTGGGATTATTTTCTTGTTTTGGAAAGATAAGGTGGGCACAAAATTTTACCGCAAAATCACGTTCTCTCCTTTACCGGATGGTGATATGAGAATCTAGTAGTAATTGTTATAAAATAGTGTGTTCGCTCTAGTGTGTGTTACTGTGAGGCGGATACCAGAGCAAATCTCTGACGATTTTGTTTGTTGGGCTTGATCTTCCGTTTGTTTCAGGCCGGGCGGACCTTTGTTTATATAGATGCCACCTCACCTCCCGCAAAAAATTAACATTTTTCGACCTCGACCATCTTTGAAGATCTTGTTACTAGCCAAACATGGCATTCTCTTTATTCAGAATTTTCTGTTCTTTCTTTCATGATGGTGTTTTGGGCGGACAGCACCAACATAAGCAAATTCCAAGACAAAATCTAGATATCTTCTTTGCTTAAAAGAATTTGGATCATTCTTTTCTGTAGAAGAGATAATGTAATGTAAATAAAACTCCAAATTTAGGATTTTAGGTAAGAACCAGATGCCTTTCTTTGTTTAGAAGAATTTTGATCACAATTTTCTATAAGAATATACACGTTTTGGACAGATAGTAAGAATGTGAACGAAACCCCGAATTTAAATTCTGAGGACCCAAAAATTCGGACAACAATCATCTCTTTTTCTTAACGGCGGGAAGTGGTTATAGTTGGGGAACCTTGGTTTTACTAAATTTTACTGTCTAGTCAGTTCTGGGTTAGATTATCTTTGAGTGCTCTTAAATTTTGTATTATTATTTAAAACATAATTCTTAACTCGTTTCTTTTTCATTTTTTTTTTGCCATTTCGCCTACTCTTCTGAGAATTTTAATAATTATTATCCAGTCATCCCTCCTACTTACCATCCTGTTATAATTTTAGCTTATTTCGATTATAAGTGAGCAGGTAAAATAAAAAAAATATTAAGAAAAATATTTAAACACAATTTGAATATTTACAGTGTTTACATTTTTCAGGCTATTCTCCTCATCTTTGTGGTCATATTCATGACGTTTTGGCAGTTTTTCTTCAGATGATTGGAATTTCAAACCGAACCCTTTATTTCGTCCACCGGGGTAGATTGTTCTTGTTCCACGTGCCATGTCCCTTCCGGATATTCCAGTTTAAGTTATTTCCCTTTAACTCAACTCTCCAAGTTATCTGTTCACCTCTGGTCATGTATTGAACTCACAACTCTTTGTGTTAAGTCACTGGATTACCAATTCTTATACACTTTTTAATATAGCGTATTATTTCATTATAGTATTTAGCATTATATATATATATATATATATATATATATATATATATATATGTGTGTGTTTGTGTGTGTGTGTGTGTGTGTGTGTGTATATATATATATGTGTGTGTGTGTGTGTGTGTGTGTGTGTGTGTCTGTCTGTCTGCCTGTCTGTGTGTGTGTGAGTGTATGCGCGTGTGTGTTGCCAAAATCACTTCAGTGATACTTTACATTTGACTAAGGAATTACTTATGCAGCTTTTAAATTTATACCTTTCATGTTTTTGCTAAGGACCTTCAAAATCTCTTTCGTCTTGTTTTTCAAGACTGGTAGTGTTTCATATTTTTTTTCAAAACTTATAGTGTTTTATTTTGCTTTGATACAATATAATCTCAATTGTTTGCTTTTTTCCTAATTGAAGTATATCCATTATTTATTGTACAAAGAACACAGCTATCCTATTCAAACCAAGATCTTTATCTCTCTCTTTATAAATTAATCATACATACATACATACATATCTATCTATCTATCTATCTATCTATCTATCTATATAAAGTTGTACTTCAATGTGTTATAATACTTGGCAAGCTTGACTCGCCAGAAAAATACTACTCAGTAGTTAGTTCGATCCTCACAAGTTGCTCCATACTTTCGGCCTTGTGCCGTACCTAATCTTTGCTTAGTAAATTCTTACATATACATACACAGAGAGATAATATATTCTTTAGGCCGTGCGTGATCATTGCCCTCTACAACTTCTTATTTTCTGTAGCTCTAAGTAACATTTGGACTATTACTATGTCTACCAGTTTTGTCCTGCTACTCATTTACACAAGCTTGCTTGGTAACTTGCTTGATGATTCCTTCTGCTACTCTTCTTTTCAACATTTACTTTGTGTGTTAAATTTTCTAAGCTCTATTTCCTCGGTTTGTGTACAATAAATTTCAACTGTGAAGGTGTCCATGTTTCAGTTTTTCTTAAAACTTCCTTGCTTCTTAAATGCCCCGCCTGTGGTATTGTTAATATTCTTCTGTAGAACCATATCGCTGTCTCCTCTTATATGTGAGGAAATTGTCTATTATTCACTGCTATATAGAATGATTGATATTAAATAGCAGATCAAAACTCTTTTCTTGGTTACTAACGAAATTGCATTGTTTCTTAATGCTCTGTTTAACATTTGGAAAGTATTTTTCGTTGTACCATTGCGCCTGAGTTTCCAATTCATAACTTGCATTTAAGTCTGTTTCTCTTGTTAAGGACTATGCATAATGTTACCTTTATTATTAGTCATTTCTTTTGTTAATTTCTTTCTTTCTTTTTACTTTTGTTTCTATCTGCCATCTACACGCTGTCTTCTGCGTATCTTATGCATATCAATAATAAATCTTATTAGAACTTTCTAGGTCTAGCACGACCATTTCTAGTTCTAGTACAACTATTTCTAGTTCTAGTACGATCATTGCGCTGTAAAGATTAAATAACTCTGGTGAGAAGAGACATCTCTGTATTACATCCCTTTCTATATTTGTATCTTTGCTCAATTCCTTTTCTATTCGTATTCAAAAGCATTTTTCAAGTAAATCTTATGGATTGTTCTAATATCCTTACCAAATAAATCCAGATTTCCTAGCAGTTCAAATAATTCTAATATGTTTTTATGTCGTAACTTCTTGTGATTTATGATTTGTGTAGTCTATGAAATATTTGTTTACGTCCTTTTGCATTTGTATTGTGCTGCCTTATATCAGTCTAGTCATAAACATTGAATTTTTGTTCTACTATCGTTCTTCTTTTATTTTTGGCTCATGAAGATTGATTTCAGACATCAAACAGGCTGTTGCCACTCGGTTTTGCCATCAGTGTCCACACTTCTTACATTACACACGCTTTATTTCGGATAATGAACACTTTTACCATATAAATATAGCATAAAGTTCAAAATATATTTTATCATATATATATATATATATATATATATATATATATATATATATATCACTTTAAACAGTATTTTTAGTGGGTACTCGTATTTGATTAGGAACACCGTTTATTTATTAAACTGTATTTTTATTTTTTATACCATTTTTGAGTGTTTTGAATGAGACAACGAGAAGCCCTCTACATAAAACATCTGACACCCAGTATAAATGTCACCTTATTTAGTATCGGAAATAATGTGTTAAAAGTTTTTCTTTTTAATAGAACGACTCCATCCCGAATTCCGGCCACGTTTCCTTTCGCGGGGCTCGGAATAAACACTTCTACTATATAGGTACCAAGCACCACGCACCACATCTCAAACAGACAATTATTAACAACTCTTAACAACATAACCCCTTGAAAATGGATAAAGAAGTGCCCGAAAGCACTGGGGACAACAGACATTACGGACAATTTTTACATTCCCTTACACCTACCAAATGGAAAAATGAAAAAATATTAGAAAAATACTTTTTCTAATACAAAATTCCTCAAACTTTTCTTTTCCTATTCAGCGAAATATGTTTGAAAGAAAGTTTGCCCATATATATATATATATATATATATATATATATATATATATATATATATATATATATATATATCAAGTAAGTAACTCTATATTTTGTATGAAAATCAATAAAGGAATTAATAATATTAATTACGCAGTGATAAAATAAAATTAATATAATAATAATGCATAACATTGAAAATAAAAATAAAATAAAGTAAAATAAAATGAAAATAAAATAAAACACATAAATAATAAATAAATATGTAAATAAACATAATAATGATAAGATAATCGTTTCTGGTAGTAAAACTGAAAGTAAAAGTAAGATAAAAACAATGATAATGGTTATATAGTAAAAACGCTAATAATAAGATAATGAAAATAAATTAGCATAAATGCCAAATGCATTACAGTCTAATATTAACAATAGTTATATCGCAAAGATAGCAAAAATAATATAGTAAAAATATTAATAAGGATAAATATTTAATAATATCAATACTAGTATTTGTGGTCCCCGGGCTCGGCTAGATTATATTTATACATTTGATTATATTTTGCTCCTTTCAGTAGAGTACTTTTATAGGTGTAATTAATCACGAAACGATATACAATAATTGTCACCGGGATATGGAGTTTTTTTTTTAACTGAACTATTCCACCAAGAGCATTCTGATCCCTGAGAAAAAATGATTACGAACTGACCCTTCTACACATGATAGAGACTGTCATTAAGAAGATGAGGTGGAAGATATTCTTCGACAAGCACAAACATGAACATCTAAATCGAAATGAAAACGAATCTTTTGGATTTAAATGGCAAAAAAACAGTACCCTGTGATGAACAACTCCTGGGATTTGATCTTATTAGTAACGGAGAATAATCTAATAATAAGATCAAATTCACCAACACCAGAAATACCTTAAGAAAAAGTGTATAAAGACATCGCCACTATCAAGCAATCGGATAAAATTATTATCAATTCTGATAAAACGGGTAACCATTACCAGATCGACGTCGATACATATCACAAAGCTATTATTAAGGAGGTCAATAAGAATTACAAAAAAGTACCACAAAACCTGGAATTTTCCATCAACAGTGAAGCCGAAAAGAGCTAAAGAACTAAAATCGATAATAGAGTCTATAAATCATACAAGCAGATGACATTCATTATGATGAAAGACCACAAGGAAGACTTCCCACACAACCCCTAATACCGACTAATCAACCCATCCAAGAATAATATCGGTAGGATAAGCAAGAAAATCTTCGAAAGAGCCTGCAAATACACCAGAAATGCTTTAGTAATCAACTAGTGGCGTAATACAGCTGACACCATTAATTGGTTCACTAAAATAAATAAGAAAAGCGAATGCTATTTTCTTCAATTCGATATTTGCAACTTCTACTCATCCAACACCGAGAAGTTGCTAACGGATGCGATAAACCTGACCAACATTTACTACCCCATAATCAAATAGGACATTAACATCATTAAACAAGCCCATAAACCCATGTTGTTTCATGAAGGTTCCCTGTGGACCAGCCGTAGCAATCCTGACTTTAGTATTGGCGTGGGTGCGTTTGATTCAGCGGAAGCTGGTTAACTACTTGCTATCTTATTATTTTGGCGTCTAAGGTTTAACTTCGATATCTTCTGTCTTCATAGGGATGACAGGATTATACTCCTACGCAAACAAGAGCACAAAAAAATTCGACCGACTAAGAAAAAAATCCAATTAAATTCTTCAAAGACCACGGTCTGTGCATTACAACCCCTATCAATGCTACAATAATCAATTTTCTTGATGTAACATTTGATCTAGATATTAGGCTTTATAAACCATATACTACAGATCTATACAAATTATTATACTACAAGCTACATCAGCAAACAATGCTAGAATACTAAATAATTTCATAAATCGGTCCAATTTAGGTTGCCCACTAATTCTAGCAATAAGAATTATTTTTAACAAACATGAAGGCAAATACATAGAAGCACTAGAACATAGTAACCATAAACTTAACCTCAAATTCATAGCCAATAGAAACAATTACGTCAACAAACCAAAATGTCGCAAACGCAATGTAATATGGTTTAAACCGCCCTTCAGCAAAAATCTCAAAACTAATATCGGATTTTTAAAAATTTAATCCATAAGCACACCAATCATTCCCTAACGCTAAATAAGATTTTCAACAAAAACAACGTCAAAGTTAGCTACAGGTGTATCAAAAACACCGACCAATATATATCACAGGACAACTGTTCCATTTTAAACAAACACTTCATCATCCTACAAAACAGCAACCCTCCCGCAACTAAGGAATGAAACTTCCGAAAAAACAAAATCTGCTCATTAAACGGCAGATGTATGATCTAAATCTTTTAAACAAAAGAAGTGAGTTAATCTTCAACTGCTTACCTAGAACCAAATTTCTTCTTATATATATATATATATATATATATATATATATATATATATATATATATATATATATATAGTCTAGCCGGACCGGGGACCACAAATACTAGTTTTGATATTATTATTTATTTTTATTAATATTTTTACTATATTATTTTCGCTTTGTTTACTATATAACTATTGGTATTATTAGATATTTATGCTAATTAATTTTAATTATCTTATTATTAGCATTTTTACAATATAACCATTATTATTGTTTTATCTTACTTTTAATTTTAGTCTTACTACCAGCAACGTTTTTATTGTTATCACTATTTATTTATTTATTATTTTTATTTATTATTATATGTTATTACTTATAAGTTTTTATATTATTTTTATTTTATCCTATTTTATTTTATTTTATTTACATTGTTATGTATTATTTTTATTAGTATATTAATTTTATTTTATCATAGCCTATTTTATTTTATTTCAACTTATTTTATTTTTATATTCATTGTTATATATTATTTTTATTAGTATATTAATTTTATTTCATCATTGCATATTTTATTAATATTGTTAATTTCTTTATCATTTTAATAAAAAATAGTGTTACCCTCCCTTGATTCCCAGACGTTTTTAGTTTTTTTTTAATAACTACAGCGTCCGTTTTTAAATTAAAATTTATAATTCTTATTTTCAATCTTAAATGTTAATCTGGGTCTAAACTCAAAACCCAAATTAAAGTACAATTCATTTAAATACAACAATAATAATCCACCCTAACAATAAAAATCTCGCGATAACCAGAAATATTAAACAAACGATGTAAACCCAAAATTTATAGCTGACGATTGCAGGCAGTATGAAACGCTAAGTTTGGGGGATCAATGTAGGGTATTATGTATAATTTTTAATATATATATATATATATATATATATATATATATATATATATATATAATTAATTGATTTAAAATATGGTTATTTTCGCTACACAGTTCCAACCATGTTTCAAAAATAGAAGCTAAAACCCTAATTTTTATTTTTGCAAATAAATTAAAAGCATTAGTTCCATTTCATCTTCAAGCGAATTTTGGAGTAACTTTTTTAAATTTACCGGGTTTTAAATACACAGCTAAAATCAAATTGAACACAGGGTGTCAAATTTTCCTTTTAAAATATTTTCAACTTGACGTCGGTTGAATGGATGTCGTCTGAATTTAAAAAAAAAAAAATTGTTAACGGTAAAAATTTTCAACGTTTTCTTTTTAAAATTAAAAAAAAAATACCCATATATTTTTTTTAGTTAATACGTCAAGTTTTTAACATTAAAATACATCCTCACCCCTTTTTTTTTTGACAAAATGTTTTTTTTTTTTTTTTTTTTTTTAATAACTGATACAATGATACTGTCATTAAAACAAGGAAAATCTAGACACCCCGTGTTCAATTTGAGTAAATATTCTGTAACCATGGAAACGTGATTTTAGCTGTGTATTTAAAACCCGGTAAATTTTAAAAGTTACTTCAAAATTCGCTTGAAGATGAAAATATGGAACTAATGCTTTTAATTTATTTGCAAAAAATAAAATTAGGGTTTTTAGCTTCTATTTTTTTTTAAACATGGTTGAAACTGTGTAGCGAAAATAACCATATTTTAAATCAATTAATTTATAATATTAATGCTCTGTAAATTTACATTGAGCACTATTTTGTAAAAATAAAATATCTATAAGAACACCGGATTTTATATCTTACTGTTCTTTTCTTTTATTTATATATATATATATATATATATATATATATATATATATATATATATATATATATATATATATATATATATATTCCCTCACCGCAAGCACGAATTTTAAATTTCAATCATGACGTAAGCAATGAAGCAAAATTCACCCAATAACTGGGAAAACATCAATAGTGAAGACCAAAAAATAGACAGGGAACTTAAAATTAATGATAGGATCCATAAATTCCACAAACAACAAGCTTTTAACACAGTTAAATATCATAAGGCTAATTTTTTAAACAACCTCTAATACCGATTACTCAACCCCACCAAAAATAATATCGGCGTAATCAACACGAACATCATTCAAAGAACATGCAAATACACCAAAAATACTCTGGGAATTAACCAGTGGCACGAAATTCCCACAGAATCGTTTACCACTATAAAAAAGAAAAATTCAATATTTGTCACTTTTAGCTGTCCATCACCGAGAATCTGCTAATATCGGCTATCAATATTAGCGATCGCAAAATGGCACAAAAATCCATACTTTTCCATAATGGTTAATTGTAGATCCAAAAAGTAACCCAGAATTTAATATAGCTATGGGAGCATGTGATTCAACACAGGCATGCGATTTAGTTGGAATTCTATTATTTTCAACATCAAGGACACCGGACACTAGAGATGACCGCGTAATTCTTCTCCACGAAAGGTAGACCAATTGAGAAAAAAAAAATGAAAAAAATTTAAAGATCACGAACCACCATCACCATTGCAAAAGTGATTAACTTGCTCGATGTGACCTTAGACCTGAATAGTGGTTTTTATACACATATCTATATAACATTAGTAAACAATCAAACCACTACCTTAAAATACTATATAATTTATGTAAATCTGTTATATTATCTAGTAACTCCAATAATAAAGAAATATTTACTAAGTCTAATATACAAGCTTTAGAACTAATCTAACATAAAGCAAATTTAGAGCATATAGAAATAAACAAAAATGGTAGATATAAGCAGAAACACCGTAAACACAACATTATATGGTTTAATCAACCTTTTAACCGTAATGTCAAAACTAATATGAGAAGAATGTTTTCAAATTTAATCCGTAAACACTTTAACTATTTATCGACACTAAAAAAGAATTTTTAATAAAAACAATGTTAAGATCAGCTATAACTGAGTTAATTACGTAGACACATCCATCTCCTCTCATAACAACAGATTAAACAGATATATAAGACAACATAAATTCTTCTACAAATAAATTTATATTAAATTTTGTGTATTTAGGCAGCAAATTCTTTTTAGACACTCTGACTGAATAAATTATAGACATTATGTCTGCTAATTTTTAATAAAATCTGTTCATATACACGAGTAACCTTCCGTGTATTGCTGTTAAAGGCCGAGAAAAATGTGCTGTAGCTGTTTGAATTTCTTTTATTTTAATTTCTAAAGTACTTTCGATCTTTTTCCAAGATCATCTTCAGGTGTGCAAGTGATACAAAACTATATGTTGTTCATTAGTATAAGTATTTATATAAAGATGTGCGATGTTATCAATTACCGTAATTTTTTTTCATTATGCTTTTAAATGCAAAACGGTTGACATTGTACTGAGCATTCATTAAAACATGACAAAATTATCCATTATGGAATTTTTTCATCTATGTTATAATGTCATGGTCACGCGCCCATTAAAGCATGAAAAAATCATAGATGATTCTGTTTAATGCCGGCTTTAATTTTTTAATATAAATTGCGTCTAGTATTTGTAATCTAGATTTGTTATTTTTATGGTGTAGGATAGTTGTGTTGTCGATTAGTAATTTTTTATATTGTGAATGTAGACAGGAATGTTGCTGTAGATGTCTCACAATAGACAAATGGTCAGACATTTGGAGTGTAAGCCTTCTTGTTAGTGTATTTGTTGTATACCAAACATATATATTTGTTTGTTTTTGTCAGAGATATATTCTCCAAAGGGACATTTAAATTGGTATATAATGTTGGTTTTATGTAATACATCAGTTAGTGGGGAGGAGTTATTGCGGATAATTAAATTTGTTGCATTGTATTTTTTATAATATATGATTAATTAGAATCCTTGGAAGATATGTTAGTATAAATGAGATTCTTTATTATTTTTTCATCCTGTCTGTAGTTAGCATGCATCTGGTTACAATATAGTAGTTTGATATATTTAGTGTCCTTTGGGGAAGTACTATATTCTATTTGATGTGTGTTGAGGTTTTTTTTGTATATCGTCTTATTTGTTCATCTACAATATGGTTTAGGAAGTCATTATTAATGAGAGTCTGCTAAATATTTTTTAGTTCACTGTAGAAAATATTTTTTGTGGAGGAATTAATTTGCGCTCAGTTAATCAAATTCTGTATAAGCGTTATTTTGTATTAATGTGGACATTCACTCTTATAATTGAGAGTGCAAGTGTTTTTGCTGGTTGATTTTTTATAGGGATAGGTAGTAAATGTGTTGTTATTTGTGTCTATTAAAATGTAAAGGAAAAGGGTTTTGCTATCTTTGTTAAGTTCATATGTGAAATTGAGGAAAGAGTTATTTTAAAAAATATTTTTTGAGTTCCATTATTTCTTCTATGTTTTTAAGTAAAATAAGTATATCATCTATATATCTGAGGTAGATGGAGGGTTTCTTGGTGGTACTAAATATATTATTTTCTAGGTTGGCCATATCTAAGTTACTGAAGGTTGGACCCAAATCTGAACCCATTGAAATACCATCATGTTGCACATATACGTTATTTCTGTGATCATAAAATGGTACTTCAGTAGTACAGGTTAAAAGTAATTTTCTTAATGTTTTAGGCTTAATTTTTAATGGAGGTAGAGATTAATGACTATATATATTTTATATATATATATATATATATATATATATATATATATATATATATATATATATATATATATAGTTTAGTTTCAAATATTAAAATCCGAAAACCTGACAATCAGACATATATATATATATATATATATATATATATATATATATATATATATATATATATAAAGTGTGTGTGTTCTAAACTGCATTGAGTTCATAAATCATTATCAATGATTATTAATATTTTAATAAATTTATATAAATCAAAAGCATTTCAATTATCTGTTGCAATTATGTATCATATTACCCACCAATATTTTTACCAAGCTTTTTTGCAAAACTATCTCTAAATATCGCAACGATAAGTTTTATTAGTGCAATATCGAAGAAATCTGGTCAGCAATCTGGCTTCTAACCAATTTTTAGTGCTGTACCTTTGATCTTCAGTATGTATTTTGACATTATGGATGACTATAATGAGCGGTGTATGCATCACCAATTTTTCTGTACTTAGGATTTAACAAAATAGCGGATGATCGATTTCATCGTATCAGCCAAATAAAAAATCTGACCCAACATTCAATCAGGATTCATTTATATCTAGTTTTCGTGCCAACTTCATATCTTCATTACTGTTCATTACATTTAAATGTTACTACTACATTGTATTTTACTATTTAATTCATTTGTCATTTTATATTCTTAACAACAGACGAATCGCTACCATGTACGTTACGTGATGCCAAGGTTTCTTTTCACTTTATTTTCATTTCGATCGTCATGGAATATAATTTATAATTCCTTTTACAAACCCTCAACAGGACATATGTAAGAAAAAAATGTCACAAAATTGTGATTTTAGCAATAACATCAGTACATGAATGAGTTTATAGATTACCGGATTTCCATGTTTTCACATAATTTCACCTGAATGAAGAGGTAGAAGTATCTACTGCCAAATTATCCCTCGTTGCTCGTTGCTATTATGTGATATATGATTATTTTTCATTTCACAAAGCTTTGATCTAAATAAAGACCTGAAAGGTACATAATCTGATAGATTCTCACCTCTAGAGGTAAGAATCTATCAACGCCAAGAGACTCAAACCTTATCGGTGAAGAATTCATTGACGAAACGGAAAGTCTGAAACGGGGAAAGTAAATGAAATTCCCTGTTCCAATATTTGATGTGATTCATTTACTGAATATTCATATTTGAACCTATTCTTTGAAATACATTCAATGAAACTAGCGCATTGCTATTGATGCATTCAATGCGCATTTCGCGTGACATGTGTGTCTCCATCAGACAGCGTCTCAGTTGATGATCTTCATAATTTAGAAATTTTATCGATTTATAAGCAACAATATGCAGATAATATAATCTATGTTTATATTATTTTATATTAATATATTATCTATATTATATTACTTTATATGAACTTTTTTATGCTTGCATAAAATTATATGAAATTATGAAATGTTTACATGTAAATTTATTATATAATAAATATCTACACTTTATCTGATTTAATATACAAATAAAACAAATAATATATATAAAATATACTGTACCGTGCAAAAGTATTCACTATTTTAAAATATTGTGAATTTCTAATAATTGCTGGTTTATAAGTGAATGATTCTCATCGTATTGTTTTTACTGATGGAAACATTGGCTCTATGTATCCAATTATCATATTTACAGTTTAATTTTTGATTGAGTGCATAAGATATTTTCAAGATATTCAATTTGTTTTTTTTAAAAGTTTTGTTCCCAATTTCAAAGAATGAACGAGAACAGGAAATCGATGTAAAAAATTTCACTATGTCGGAAAAATTCAACGCAATTGCAAAAAAATATTTGCATATTCGAAGCTAGGAAATATGATAATCAGGTATTAAATGGTTCCAATGGAGTGAATGCAATGCGAAATATCAACTTATACTTTGGGAATTGTTAGAAATTTGCAAATGTTTTAAATAGCCGAAGATTTTTACAAAGTACTGAATTTAATAAGATCTATCTATCTATCTATCTATCTATCTATCTATCTAGATAGATAGATAGATAGATAGATAGATAGATAGATATATATCTATCTATACATATATATCTATCTATCTATCTATCTATCTATCTATCTATCTAGATAGATAGATAGATAGATAGATAGATAGATATATGTGTGTATAAGTGTATGTGTTTCTATGCATAAATAATTAAAATAAAACAAATAGAGGAATTTTCGTTTTATTGTCAATTAGCTGTGAGAGTAAGGGTCAGGGTTATCTCTAAAGTGTCTTAAGATATATATTCTGTTTTGGAACTAGTCCCTATCAATATGCGTTTTTGATAGCCTGAGAGATGCCATTCGTTGTTTAAGCGTTAAAAGAATTTAACTTCCGAAGATTATTCTGCTTTGTAACTTGTGAATTTATTGCTCAGACAGAAAATAGTATATACGTTGGTACAGCGATAAGCCCGCAATTTAATGGCGAAACAAATAATTGATTTTATACAACAGGAGTTTATTTTTTAACGTAATCTCCCCCTTTGCCATTGCACTGAATTCAGTTATGAATATTCATCACATAAATAAAAAATATACATTGCAACTTTCCAATCAAATTTCAGCTAATAACTATGTAAACGAACCTACTGATCCATATATCCGTATATACGTTTTATCTTTCATATAACATCGGTAATTTACAAAATATATGATCCAATAATTTTCTGGTCATCAGGACAGATGAGGAGAAAATTTGTCAGATTGTGGATGTTACTGTTCCAGCAGACCGCAGAATAAAGCTAAAAGAAAATGAAAATCTGCAGAATATATCTGAAACCTAAAATATGTTATGGCAAGGTTACGGTTGAATTCGGACCAGGCATAAAGATTGAGTGATTGTTTATATTTCAAAATACAAATAACCAAAAAGTTGTTAGATGTCATTATAAGAAGAAATATTGGTTCAACTAATTGAAAATAGATCGTTTTATTTTACTTCGTTGATTTTAACATTGAAGAAAGAAAACAATAATCTCTATGTGTGCGATTATAAAATAGGAAAGATAAAAAAATACGATTCAAAGAAAGTATCATACGATTTATGCATAAGGTACTCTATATGATCAAACTTGTCAAAAGAGGTTCGCAAAGTTTCTTGCTGGAGTTTCACACTGAACTATATCCGATGGTCAAGTAGTTTAGTGTAGAATAGTCATCGTTACACACCTTCAGAGATAGGAAACATACACAATGTTTGCAATTTAAGCTCTGAAATCACTTGAAACATTTTGGCTATGCCTGTCACTTTGATGTCTATAAAACAAATTACGGGGTCTTATTTCAACGGTGCGCTACTTAAATATAACAAAATTTTTTTGTTTGTTAGTGATGCTAAAAAGTGGACACTGGATAACAACATCGACTATAAGTGTTTAGATGCAAACGAAACAAAATATAACTAACCGTACCAAATATTGGTCTACATCGAAAGTATATGATGAGATGGGAAGGTAGAAAAACAAAAAAAGATTCAGACAATTACTACTCTTAATTATATTGATTGAGAGAGCAGTAGACGATAAGGGTCGTGAATTATTTAATAAAAACAGCACGGAGGCAAAACAAGATGGCACGTTTCTTTGGCTACCTAGTAAAAAATGTTACAACTTTGCTGGGGTCTTTTGCTTCCTCCGCTGTATTAAGCAGGTATTAGAATCAGATTATCATTAATTTCGTTCTTTACAAAATTCTCTTAAGGGAGAAAATCAATACTCTGGATATATGAAGCAGTTTTTGCGAAGACAGATATAAAGTTCTATGAAGATAGAATTATGACGTTGCCTGAAAAATGATAGATAGCAATAAAAGGAAACGGTAAAGACGTTAAATAAAACTAATATCGAAAATAAAATAAAATAAAACAGTTTTTAATTTCTATTTAATAAAATGAACGAATTGCCTAACCACATATTTTTAAATCATATTACTCCAAGCAAGGCGATAAAGTCACTAGGATGGAGAAAAGAATGGGAAGACTTTAGCGAGGAGAAGTGAGGAAAGAGCCAATAAGAGAACATGTTTCAGGAAGACAGAAAATGGTGATTGACGTTGGATTTAAAGTTTTGAAGATTGTAGGTAGCAGGGAAGCAAGAAATCGTAAGGTGGTTCCACAGGCGAGAAGTGCAGGAAAGAAACTGTTAGAATACAACATATGGTCACATCTAGCTAATTTGGTAAAACAGTGAGACCTAGTTGCCAATCTAGAAACACGCTTAAATTTAGAGGGGAGTCATGTCACGTCGTTGAGAAAGTGACTGAAGTTGAGATGCCAGGTTTGGATAGCTAACATTACAGACCATTCTCTGAATCTTATATATACAGCAGGAGCACCAGAATGATATTCAATGCACAGATGAATGGTAGATTTATAAATGTGCAAGACACAGACAAGTAGCAGAAGACCAACCAATTGGTTCAATATGATCACCCCACTTAATGTCAGTGCAAAACGTTAGCCAAATAAGGAGCAAAAAATTGCCCTCCTGGAGCTTAACATTAGCCAAGTTCATAGTAGACAGAAAAAGTTCTCTGTGATGATTAAATGTGGTGTTAAAATTTAAAAGCCATATTTTGCCCCAGTTAACCACGGAGATCCTTTTCGAGAGTAGTTACTATGTTTATTTTGTTGGATCTGTCAGATTTACTACTAAGACAAAAGTAAATAGGTGTGTTATCTGCATAAATACCTAGTCGAGAAGGCTGTTGATAAAGATCAGAAATAGCGTAGGTCCAAGAATAAAGCCCTAGGAAGCCCCGCATTAATATGAAATGATCTAGAAGTGTACCCATTCAACTCGACCTTCATTATACGATTTATTAACGTCGATTGGTTTTAGCTGAATATTCGCCGAGTGAAACCGTAAACCTTGAACTTGCGGAGAAGGCCAGTATGCCAAACGCATTTGATATATCTAGAGCCACATCCCGAGACTTATCGTGCTTGATAGATAAATTTAGTGATGGCCGTTAATACATCGGCGGTAGACCTGGCGAAACTGAAGCCATATTGTTTATTCTAAAATAGGTCGTGTAAAGTAAGATGCTTAATCAATTCAGCGTTGATTAGAGTCTCGAGTACATTGCCAGGAAGAGGTAAGAGAATAAGGCAATTTAAAAAGTTAAAAAAAAAATACTGTGTTATTTGTAACTGATTGTAATTCATGATGGAAAAAATAACTTAAAAAATTTGATATGCAGATAGGAAAACATATTGGTGATATTTACTAAGCGTTAATAGTCAAATGGGAAATAGGAAGATTGTGATGAGTCATTTTCTGTGCTTTACATACAAATCTGTGCTGACATTTATATGGAATCGAAAAACTATTGTTAGCGTTCGTTTTTAAATGCCATGTAACTTCAAGTCATAGGTGACCATGGTCCTTCACAGCTCTGTTTTATTTAAAAGTTGTAAACTGTTTCTTTCTATAAAAAAATAGTGAAATGTTTTCCTATTGGCGCCTTTGAATTCGGAATTAGTTTGGATAGCCCAGTCTGCAATAGCGAAGAAGAGAACAGTGCGAATTAAATACAAAGACCCAGCTCACTGATTTCATATTTCACGCTGTTAACCGTTTGTCCAGACACATCCTTAGTGTCAAATACCCGACCATAATCTATCAAGTTGGCCCTGGAAAACTCGCATTTAGATTAAATCAAACTTTATAGGTTGACATGAATTTGATTCAAAAGCAAAAAACAGATGGTTGTGAATTACGAGCTGATTAAATCGAGAAAAATGGCTACCGTCAGATTTAAAGTTTGGAAAACAGTTGTTTGTGAATAGCCAAATGATTAAATTAAAATAAAACATATGTCTTATACCGTTCTAAAGGAAATAAGGAACATACTTTTCAATTCATAGTACTTGTCGCATTAGTAACATCAGTATCTATTAGTCGATCTATACTGATATCTACCAACAACCACAATAACTATCATCATATATAATAACAATAACAATTAAAATAATTATATTCATAAAATATTCTGATAAAAGAAAATTAGCAATATTATTTTTATTACAACTATCAACATTATACCTCTACTAATACAGTAGACTATAGGCGCTGTCCTTTTTTATATTTAGCTAATAATAACAACAATAATAATAATAATAATAAATCCTGAAATCCTACTAACAATAAACGAAGTGAATACCATCTATGACAAATGAATAAAGCAGAAAACAAAACAACTTGGCCAAATGAAAACAAAACTGGGAGGACATGGCGTTCCATGGCGAATACATAAAAAGAAAGAAAGAATCAGATGTGAACTAACAGAAAATACATAAATGGCTGAGGAAACACCAGGCTGAAAGCTGAGACAGAAGTCTTAATTATTGCAGATCAGGACCAAATCCTTGCAACCAGTTCCTATCACTGGCACATAATCAACTAACCGGAAATAATAGGATCTGTCGACCATATTATCTCAGGAATCCGAAATTGGCAAAAAATGAATATATCCAGAGACATATGTGGGCTGGTAGATATGAAAGAAGCACAAAATCGAAACCACTGAGAGATGATATGAACACCAACCAGACACAGTTACCTAAAATAACGATGTAACTATTCTTTGGGACATGCCAATTCAAACTGACAGGGAAATAAAAGCCAACAGACCTGATATTATCATAAAAGGCAAGAAATTCAGGAACTGTATGCTTATTGACATAGTACTACCATCTGAGAGAAACATCTCCATAAAAAAATTACCGAGAAATTGTTCAAATACAAGAACCTAGAGATCGAGATTAACAAGATGTGTTGAATGAAAACTGAGATTGTACCATTAGCAATCGGAGCTCTGAGCCTCGTGAGAAAAGGAATGGACATTTTTACTAACAGTGTCCCAGGTAACATCAACATACAAGTTGCTCAGAAAATCGCCCTACTAGAAACATCCCATACACTACAAAAGTGCTATCAATTAAATGACAATTCTTCCATGGAGCCTAAGGACTCTACAGGATACCAAACAGGAAACATAACACACAAGTAATAATAATAATAATAATAATAATAATAATAATAATAATAATAATAATAATAGTATCCTGCAGGCCAGTGCTGGTTTGATCAGGCTCAACAATAACAATAATATTAATAGTAATTATTATTATTATTATTATTATTATTATTGTAAGGAAGATGAATTGAAGAAACTGAAAGAATATCAAAAATAAGAGAGATATAGTCGACAAATCAAAAATCTTTTACCCATTGTAAATAAATTCTTTCTCAAGGCAACAATTCAATAATATTCGTTATATATATATATATATATATATATATATATATATATATATATATATATATATATATATTAAGCTTCTTCCTTCGATTCTGATCTGTTACAATATGGATATTTCGATTAGTTACTGTATATTCAATGGACACGATTTCTGTCGTTTATATATACGTAAATGGGCTTACCTAGCATATGTATGAAATACCTGGAGGATGGGGCGGTGTTAGTGCGAACTCAGTCAAATGAATTCAATATCTCGCTGATAATTATGGAGGAAGGTCAGGATTTGAGAGAATATATATATATATATATATATATATATATATATATATATATATATAAATATATAAAGAGAGAGAGAGAGAGAGAGAGACAAAGAGACACAGAGACAAACAGACAGACAGACTTTTTTTCTGATTAAGAGTAGATATTCTGTTCTAACGCACCCAAAGTGACAATAGATATACATTCTTTTAATTATATTTGTCCATAATCATTTATCAATATTTATCATCAATTATTTTATCTGTATCAGATAAATGCGTTTTGAATGCAGTCGTAATTTTCAAGCGAAATTGTTTTATCTCATCAGAACATCAGATTAATTCTACAGCAAAATAATAAAAGATAAAATGAATAATATTTATCGAGATTGGGCAAATGTCAATACAAATACAGAAAGAAGAATAGTACCGGCTGACAATGGAAGACTTGGATCTATGAAAACTGCTTCGGCTTTATTAACGTCTTAGACAGAACACATGCAGAAATCTGCAAATTAATGTTCTTAGAAACTGCTTAAATGATTCGGAAGTTCTTTATATAAAGAAATATTGACTGGAAATAAAAATAAGAGAGATAATTTGAAAAAGGCAAGCAACATTCAAAATTATGCTGTCGACCATTTGTATGTCTGGAGATAATATCTGAATTAGGATGATCAAAATACGAGTAAAATAAGTTTTATTTCAGTCAAATTTTATTTTCGAACTTAAACTTAAAAAAATTAATTACATTTAAAAATTTATGAACTGATTCTGTTCCGTTCAGCCGGTAAGTGTGTAAATAGATTTTGATGGAGATATTTAAAGTTCTTATGAAACTCAAACTCAAGGCAGAAAAAAATCAAATAAACATCCCGGAAAAATAATATTTGTTAAACACATAGATCCTCCAGTGACGATAATTGACAAAGCAATGCCTGTGCTTGAGGATTTTAAAATAACGTACAGTCTTGCATGGAACCAATACCCCTACCAAAACAATGAAAAAATGAATTAGTTTACATTGTTGAATGCAATCGATGTGGCAGATTTTATGTCACAGTGCCTTCTCCTAAAAAGTTCCATTTCTGCTAGTGAGCTAAGGTTACCGATATGGTTTTCTATAGAAAAATAGAACTCAAAGAGGCATAACCATTCCGAATTAGAAGAACGCTAGAACTCCGGAGCATCTCTATCGGGTGCAGTTTAATGTTATATCTAGGACATAGGGAGTTTCATCAAGCCCTCATACGTGTCTATATGCAAAATCCTTTCTACTTTTTTCATATGATTAAGGATTGTTTAATTAGAACGAAAGTGCTTTGTACAGTATCGTCTGTAATTTTTTAATGCTATATATATATATATATATATATATATATATATATATATATAAGCGTTTCACCCCAAGCAAGGCGGGAAGCCACTAGGACGCAAGGGGTTACAGAAGATTTGGAGCAAGATCAGATAGGAGTGATAGAGGAAAGGATGAGGAGAAGGATAGTGGATAGATCAAGGCAACTGGAGATGTCGATTGACATTACACTTGAATAGTTGGAGATTATAGATCTCAGAGAAACTGGAATAAGGAAGGGAGTTCCTCAGGCGAGAGGTGCGAGATATGAAGCTATTGAAGTAGAAGAGACGGCTACATTTAGTAGTTTCGACAGTAAAAGGGTGAGAGAGGGATGCCAGCCTCGTAGGGTGCTTGAATTCATGAAGTCTGGGAACCAGCGAATGCAGCTCCTCGGAAAGTATTTATAAAAAAAAGACAGAGAGAGAGAGAGAGAGAGAGAGAGAGGCGACGGCGCGTCTGTGAGAGAGCGACTGTAGACGAGTTACTATATTTGTTCTATATTTGTATACTAATAATCTTATTAGTGGCTGAACCGTATACAGAGATACATGATTTGAGATTGGTTTTATCTCTAAATGCGTTTATACTTACAAAAGTGTAAGCGATACAGTGAGACCGTTTTTAAAATGGTCGCTGATATACTGTTATATCGCTAAATTTTTTCCCTAGAATATTTCAGTAAAACAGACCATCCAGGTATGGGTAATTTTACCGAACGTTAATAGAATATATACATATATAGTCAAAGACGTCTCTCTTTAAGTTTTTCGGGCTGAAATTCTTCGACTTTAACTCAGTAGCTAACATACCAGCATAATTTTTGGCTTCCAATAAATTCTATTAAAACCAGTCTGCACGAATCTGTAATTGAATTTGATTCTTCAAGTCTCTTGAGTCTCGAAGCTGGGAATTGTTTCAGTTTTCGATTTTATTCTTCTCAAGTAAAAACGTGTGGTTGCTTTTATTCCTGTTGCAGTGCTTTCCACTGGCATGGAAAACTGCTTTCTTTCTTTTTCACTTTTTTCGCCTATCCCTTTGCACACACTTTAAAAACCTGTTTCGTTATCAAATTCTCTTTTCTGTTCCATCTCTCTCTTTTCATCTTTCGCTCTCTGTTTCTTCCTTAGGAAAACTTCTTTTGAAATTTGTTTATTTCTTGTTCATCTCTTTCTCTATCTCTTTTAATCACTTTTCTTATCCTTTTTATAAATCTTCGTTTCTTCTCTTTCGATTTCTTTCCAGTTGAAATTTATCACTTTTTCTTGATTTTTTTATTTAGTCATTTTATTTATTAGGTTTTCCCTTTCCATTTTATTATTTGACATTTATTTTTTTTATTTTCCGATGACCAACATGATCAACTGTAATACAAAATTTGACGCTTTTAAATAATGACGGAATGAAATTTACAATAACTACGCAAGAAAGTTTGGTTTGAAAATACGTACAGACTGTCGAAAAATCTGTCAAAGCCGTTAAAATCTGATAAAGTTTTGATTTTCGGTCTCTCTCTCTCTCTCTCTCTTTCTTTCTTTCTTTCTTTCTTTCTTTCTTTAAACCTACAATTGTGCCCATCTTCATTTTAGGCCACTTAGCTGCTGCCAACTTAAGTTGTAAGTCGTAGTCACTATTGCTTTCCACTTACCAATCTTCGAAGTTTACTGTTCTGTGATACTGGACTCTCACATTGCATATAGTTATTTCACTATTTCCAACGAAGCCGTCAGTTTCACAACTCTCGTAGATAATTATCCGAGACGGATTTTACGTAAGCCGTTTATTTATTCTTTAAAAGCCTCGACTAAGAAAATCTTATTGTAACCAATTCGGACAGGTGCTGTAATGGTAACCTCTTGAAAAAATGTGAATAGTTACAATGATGATGACGACGAATGCAACCAAACGGTGGGTTTCTGGGGGCAAATCGATATTCGATGACAAGTTATGACATATAAACGTGGTTTGTCCCTCTTGGCTTCAATCTATCATGTGAGTGTCAAATTTTCCAAGTCCTCTTTCCGCAGTCTAAAACTGTATCCTTGATTATTTTCTTTAGGATTGAAATTCTCTATAGTGCTTTTTGAGATTCTGTTTTTAATTTTTATACAGAGTAACATCATTATTATTGTTGTTGTTATTATTATTATTATTCGCAAAGATCGAAAACTTTAGAACGTAGATGTAGAAGGTTTTGCACAAAAGGTTGAGCACAATAGCAGGAAAGAAAAGGTGTTCTTCGACGGGTAGTATAATATTTAAAGAGGAAACAATAATAATAGAAAAAGAAATAGCATTATATACGAGGAAGATGAAGAGAAACAATGTTGCTGCATCTGATGTGCTTGTATTAGAAAAGTTGATAATTCTGGTATAGATAAGCTAATAGAAATGATTAACGAAATATCAGATTATTGCAAAGGTTCGTGCGCAGTTTTCATTGTTAATACAAAATAACCGCAATTTGACACTGGTGTTTGTTTTCGTGCTGATTTATGATGGGTTCTAGATTGAAAACTTGAATCGTTCATTTGCCAATCGGACTTTGTTGAATGTTAACTTTTTCTCCACAAATGAATGCCTTACAGGTAGAGGATGAAAAGTTGTACTTTCGCCACTTTATGTCCTTCAGAAAGGAGTAAGTGTGGAAACTACAACACAAGTCTTTTAGAAGGTTTATTAGCGTCGTGTTCCAGTCTTCGGGCGGTCAGAAAGTGGTTTGACAGATTTCGTCAGGGTGATTTAGCCTAAATGATCAACCACGCTCCGGCCGACCTTCCAACGTCGTTGAAGACGCTATGCTTGTCATTGTAGAGAATAAACCGAAGTTTTCGACGTAAAAGATTGTTAAGTTTGAGAATTGATGCACTAACTGCATTTCGCCATTCGAAGACTTTCCAAAATCAATACATTGGTGCCACATTCTCTAACATAACAGAAAAAGATCAATCGGGTTTCTACAGCGATTTCTTTGCTGTACGTCACGAAAAGGGGCCGTTCTTGGACAGAGTTGTTAGAGTCGATGAAAAAAAGATCGTTTATGATCACTTTCGCTACAAACGGAGCCCAAAACAAGCTTTTGATAGTGCAGAACTCATGGCTAAAGCGGGCTTGCATCCAATGAAGGCGATGGTGTCCGTTTGGTGAACTTTGTGCTTCTTCCAGACCATGAAACAGTAACTGCAAAGAAATATTGCGCCCAACTTACCAATTTCGGTGAGGTTTTTCAAGAAAAACAGCCAATTTTGACAAATAGAAAAAGTGTCATTTCCACCTCATCAACGTAAAACTGCATGTTGCAAACAGAACTTGTAGAAACTTAAAGAGTGGAAATGGGAAACCCATCAGTATTTGCCATATTCTCTTGCCTTGGCTGTTTCAGATTTTCATTTGTTCCTGTCGCTACAGAACAATTTAAATGGCAAAAAATTGGCTCTTTACAGCCACTCAAAAACCAGCTCACAACATTTTTTCAACATAAAAACAAAAACAAAAAAAAAAAACAAAACAAAAAATCACGAAGGTTTTACGAAAATGACATGAACAAGCTTGTAAAACGATCGGAGACAATTTTTAAATACAACAAATACTTGACTAATAAATATTTTTTGTGAGTATGATCTTTTGCACTGATTTAATATATAACAGAGGCGAAATACCAGAAGAACTCTTAAGATCAATCTTCATAATGTTGCTAAAGAAATCACGTGAGAGCGAGAATGACATGATCGTCAAAGTTTGGAAAAAAACTTTTAAATTTAACTTTTTTTTTGCCTACAATCAAAACAAAATAAATGACCATAATTATAATGCTTTTCTTGATGTCCTATAACCGCCCCGGGTTCCACGAACGCTGGGTACGCCACTGAATACACTGCATTTGCTTTGTTTTCTATAAGCACTACACTGATTTTATAAAAGGGGATATTTTTTTAAAACTAGAACCTATCTGGGACTATCGTAATTCAAAATAATTAGGTCCTTTTTCAGTTTTGTTCATTAGTTAAGGCGCCGTGGAATCCATATTTTACCACATTCCAGATAATGCCATCCATATTTTTACCAGATTCCAGATAATGTCATTCGTTATCTTTACCGCTCTTATTTTTTTAGCAAAATGGATTTCTTTCCTTCCTAATTAATGCAAAAATATTAGCTATTGCCACTGAAGATATCCAATTCTGGAAGCGAATGAATTTTTAGTCTTTCAGATAATCATCTCTCGAACAGTCAATTCGAAATGGGCGCGCTGAAATGAATTATTGAGTACATCTTGCAGACATATCAGCAATGCCCGTCTGGATAGGAATCAAATACATCTCTTGCAAAAATATACGCCCCCCCCCACACACACAAAAAAAGGCGCACAGACAGGGAAATGCACGAATGCGGATGAAATAACTAAGAAACAGTGTCAGGCAAAATGATACCAAAATACGCATACAAAATTGCACTGACCTACTAATAAATTATGCATTCAAAAATAGATTCATCAACAAGAACAAAAATGCATATTTCTTGCAGTGAGTGTAGGTAAACTTGTCGCAGTCATAACTTTAGATATACATGCAAATATACCGTATGAGTGAAAATTTCCAAAATTACACAAAGATTCAAACTGCTATTCAAAATGGAGAACTTTGGATAAGAATCGCAATCTATCCAAAGGT